>CM041217.1:10275144-10823620 GCA_023065735.1 Coffea humblotiana
TGCTTTCTAATTAATGCTACAGGGCCGTTCGGGTAGCACCTTTCTCTAACAGATTGGCCCATGCAGTTCCCCCAAATATCCAAGGACTTCGATGCTTGTCAAATTTTGAAGCACTTAGGTTTTCAGAATCAATACGTATGCTAGCTGCAAAAATGGTTGATAGGATGGTTAAAAATAGCTCGAAAAGCGGGGGGAAGTATATTTCAGTCCATCTGCGATTTGAAGAGGTGCTTTGTTCTCTCTCTTTCTCTGGAATGAAACAGAATTCATCTTCTTATGTTTATGCCATCTTCTTATGATTATGCTGTGTGGTGTTGTGAACATAATCTTACATGTTTTACTGATTATAGGATATGGTTGCATTTTCATGTTGTGTATATGATGGTGGCGAGGAAGAAAAGAGAGAGATGGATATTGCGCGTGAAAGAAGCTGGCGAGGAAATTTCGTAGAAGGGGGAGAATAATAAGGCCTGGCGCAAATAGGCGGGATGGGAAGTGTCCTTTAACTCCACTTGAGGTATAATAAATGCATGGAAAATCCTTTGCTTTGCACCCCCTTATAGTGTCCATATTCCCTCCTAAACTCTCTCTCCATCTCCCTCTCCCTCCCCCCCCCCCACCCTTACTTTTCTTGCTATAGTTGAGTTCCAAATTCATGTCTGTTATATTTTGTAAAAGATGCATGGTGTCTGTGACTTTTCCTTCTCATCGCTAAAGTTTTTATGCCACCAAGTTGGACATTATCCTGGGCGGCTTGCTAGACCAAAGTTAACTTGTGCATCTGCTACAAAGACTAAGATAAAAACAAAAATGACAGAATTTAGCCATTAATGTCAACCCATGACAGGCTCTTGGCATATGGTTTCCAGCTGTTTGGTGTTCAACCGCCATTATCATAATTATTAACACAACCACCTTAAAAATGCATGCATCCCAATTACTAATGTTGCAGTTAGGTAAGTAAAGCAGTGCAATATAGACAGTGGTTTGTTTTCTATGCCTTGCATCGAGTGTATAGTTTTTTTTTTTTTTTTTTTTTGAGACATATATCATCTTCAGTGTATCCTTCAAGTCCTGAACTTAATTGAAAATCAGCTTGTTGATGGTTAAGAGGCCAAACTTCTGAGAATATCCCACCTAATATTGAGAGCCAAGATAGGCAATACCCTAGAATTTGCAATAGGCTTGGTGTTTTGTCCCTGGCTGGTAATAGAGATTACTAGGCCAACTAAAAAGGGCTCCAGAATGTTCCCTCTTGGCTGAGATGTTACAAACTTGAACAAGGAGTTGTAATGTGAAATTTAAAGTCTCCATTTGACAAGAAAAGGTAACTTTGATCCGAATAAAGGGGGATTAGCAGATGCCCAAACGTGAATTATAGAGATTTCTTTGAATTGCCACATTTTTTCACTGCCATTTTGATGTCTGGGTACTTGAAAGCTGATGGCTTGAACATCAGTCATTAATTTTGGATGGAGAAAATGTCAATGTTTGTTATCAACAGTGTTTTAGGCAATGCCAAGCCATTTCAGAACCATGGCTGTGATGGACTTGTGGAAGTTGCACTTGGATGTAGCCATGGATATAGCATCCGTAGGGAATGAATGGTATATCATTTTTTTATTAGAATCAGGTCTTCTAAGTTCATTAACTAACCCACCCAGCTGCTTAGGAAGCTTATTAGTTGCTTTTATCATATATCTCTTCCCTTTGCTTTTATCTGAAAGAGAAGCTTTTAAACCCCTTTTTATTCCCCAATTGTCTTTGCCTTGGTCCCCAAGAGCCAGCTTAACTGCTGGGAATTTTGACCAGGTAACCATGGGTCCTCAGTTCAACTCTCAAGCCCTCCCCCTTCCTCTCTTCCCCTTATGACGCTTAGAGTCCCCCTTGAACCAAAAAACTTCTTGCCTTGTGTACTGATTGCTTATCTTTGTGATTTGATGATGCAGGTGGGGATGATGCTTCGTGGAATGGGCTTTGACAATAACACCTTCATATATGTTGCAGCTGGAAAAATCTATCAAGCTGATAAGTATATGGCCCCACTTAAACAAATGTTTCCTCATCTAGAGACAAAGGATACACTAGCCTCTCCTGAAGAACTAGCTCCTTTCAAGGTATAATTTGAGTGACTGCTTAGAATGAGAGTTAATATTCTTTGATTATTGTCAAGATTATATGCTTACACTTGTAATATAGGGGCATTCATCTAGGTTGGCTGCTCTAGATTATACGGTTTGCCTGCACAGTGAAGTGTTTGTCTCAACTCAGGGTGGTAACTTTCCACATTTCTTGGTTGGTCATAGACGATATCTCTATGAAGGACATGCTAAGACAATTAAACCGGACAAAAAGAAAGTTAGCTTTATTGTTTGATAACCCCAACATCAGGTAATGAACTTGATTTTGTCTATATAATCTTTCAGCTGTTTTATACTGGTTGCACCGTGCATTATTAGGGTACTGTCATTTTCCATAATCTCATCCTGTAAAAGATTAGAAGAGTTCTTGCTTCTTCAATGTGTTCCCCCTCTCTCTCTCAATATCTCTGCCACCTCCCAATCCCTGTCCCCTCCTCCCCCCTCCATCTGTTTTTGACACAATGAATTGTAGAATAGTATCTCTTAAGCTAGAAACACAAATAATAGCACACATCCTTATGAATAATCCTTGATGTTTACAGATGGAAAGACTTTAAACGGCAGTTGCAAGATATGCTCAGACATAGTGATGTGAAGGGGGTTGAAACTAGAAAGCCCAGTGGCTCGCTGTATACATACCCAATGCCAGATTGCATGTGTAAACATGCAGATGGTAGAAATGACAACGGTAACACAACAGGATTATCATAATTTTTTACTATTTTATGTAACCTAGGTTTTCAGAAATTGCTATACCTGTAGATTGTAATAGCTTTCTACTAAGTTCTGCGAAACTGTAATCATTCTTTTATCAGTTGCCTTGTAGCTGTTATAATTTTGAGGTCTGGGCTCAATATAGGTTCATATACGGTGCTCCAAAAGTATACCCTGTTCACACATATGATTGTACAATAAATTGTAGTTAAACTGATTCTTTATAATATAGTTAATAAATGTAGTTATCTCTCTTACTGAGTTATCTCCCCGTTCTTGATTTGCCTAGTTATTCTTCAAATCTGTAATTTTGGTGAAATTGTTTCACTATAGCATATGGTCTGTGCTATTCTTTGAGCTGCTAGTTTTCCTAATTCAAAGCATTTGCTGCACATGCTAACACAACTTGGATGGACAAGCGTCTTATTGGTGCCTGGTGAGTGGGGAGCCCTCCCCATGTCTTGATAGGATACTGTGGTTGATGTAATGGATATTAATAGGCTACCCTGTCTTAGAATTGGAATTTCAGAGGGTGGGCATTATTCGGCTTGATCTTTAGTCCAGATGGAGCATGGGGTAGCTATTGTAGGTTCTTTACCTGTGAGTCGAACTGATAAATTACCATAGATCGCGCAAACCAAACACTGTAATTTCGACATAGAGATTACTAAAGGATTCTTAATTTTCATTATTTCTCTCCTCTACAAATGATTATTAGCATCAGAAACATTGATCATACAGTCCTTAAAATAGGTGTTCTGTATCAATAGATACTGTTTAGTTTTACAGTTGGGGTTGATGATTTGTAGGCTTTGTAGTGCAGAATTTTTAGTTGTTTAAGCTATACAATACTATTAAGTAGCCCAAAAAAAAAAAACAAACAAAAACACTACTTGGTAATGCTTGTAACATTCTTTTAAAATGCTGACTAGTTTTCAAAAGAACCATCGGATCTTGGTCCAATTGCCATGAAGAGCATCTTTAACACTATCTCGGGCACTAGGTCGGGAGTTCAAAACAGCATCTAGTGCATGAGACAAAGCTTAGTGCTTCTTGTTTTGGTTTATCCCCCAGTCCCCCCCCCCCCCCCCCTCCCCTCTTCCCTTACATGCAAGTCCCCCAATAGAGTAGAAGTAGAAGTAGAAGTAAATTAGATAGTTGTCGTTGCAGATAAAAAAAAAAACTAGTTTTCAAAAGTGGATAACAATTTTATTTAAACCTCGTAAAGTGTAAACTATAATT
This sequence comes from Coffea humblotiana, assembly GCA_023065735.1. Taxonomy (NCBI): domain Eukaryota; kingdom Viridiplantae; phylum Streptophyta; class Magnoliopsida; order Gentianales; family Rubiaceae; genus Coffea; species Coffea humblotiana. Next base: position 10,279,242 of record CM041217.1, read on the forward strand.
AGTAGAACTAGTTTTTGAAAGTGGATAACAATTTTGTTTACACCTCCTACAAGTGTTGACTATAATTATTAGAACTAATTATACTAGATATTCACAAGTTTGCGACTCTAAATATTATTGTTTAATTTTTTTAAACTTGTTTTGTATAACCTTTTGAGGTTTTCGCTAAGGATGGCAATAGGGGTGTCTACCCACAAGGTGAGTAATGAGGAGGAGGGATTTTTTTTCCCCTCCACACTATAATTGTGCTCCCTTACCCTACCCCCACCTATAATTTGATATAGTGTGTATGTGTGTGTGTGTTTTTATATGTATAATATGAACTAAATGCTATGTTATGTTGTTATGATAAAACGATGTAATTTTTTTATTAAAACTTCAAAAGAATGATTAATAAAGTTGTCATTATATCTATATAAATTGAAAAAGTTAAATCAAATAAAATAATAATAATGATTGTGAAGCATGATGAGTGCACCCATGGTGGTAGTAGGGCGTGGGTTGGGAGAGCGGTGGACGAGGCGGGAGCAGGGGAACTTTTGTATATTGAGGCGGGGAAAGAGGGGAAGTTCAAAACTGTCCCGTTTTCATCCCTAGTTTTTACTTTTCCTTTTGAATCGGCAAAAGCGAGGATCTTTCTACCGAACTTAAAGGATGCACTTTTAAGAAATATTTCAAATTTTGAATTGCTATTTGTATTTTCTAAAACAAACTAGAGGACATTTATCTTGTTTCTGAAAACTTTTTTGATTTCTTAAAAAACATGTTACTTTTTGAGTAAAAAGTTTGAATTTTTTTAGGGAAACGAAAAGGATTAATCTTTCAAATTTTAAATTTGAAATTTAACTTTTACATATGTCATGAATCTAATAGTGATTCGCATACATTGTTAGTATATAAACTTACTCAAAAGAAAAATTAAAAATGTTGGGGACATATTTGTCTACAAAGTTACAAAGGGTTCCATTTTCAAGTGCTTAAATGAAAGGGGGGAAAAATCATAGTAAAGTTGTTTTTTGTTCATCCCTTTTGCCTATTTTTTGTTGCTTAGAAACCGTCTTTTCCTCTTTTTTTTTTTTTTTTTTTACTTTTTTTCCTTTTCCTAAACAGCTCTATAACTGTTATTAAATTAGACCCTTGAAAAGACTTTCCACGAGAACCATGCCAATTGAGAAAAATCGGTTAAAATATTTTCACTGCATCGGCTGCACAACTTATCTTTAACAAATAAACTCTTCTGAGGAAAGTCAAAATATTAATAAAGTCATTTGCCTCATCTATATTCAGCCATAATGTTAAAGAAGAAGAAGAAGAAGAAGAAGAATAAGAAGAAGGAGAAGAATGAAAATAGAAAGAGTAAGAAACAATAAATTTAAAGTATGCTTGTAATCGTCTAGTAGGCACTAAGCGAACAAGATAATTAATTGTATATATTTGTATTAAACATGAGTCAGCCCATTTGGATTAAAGATTTTTTGGAAAAAATAAAGATCTTCATTTACTATATTATTTTTTGTGACATGACGTATATAAAATTAAAAGGTGACGAGAAAATAAAAAAAAATGGTGATAGAATGTGTTTAGACAATCTTCCGAAGTAAATTTCTCAAACAATCCCTTATCAAACCAACCTAGTAAATTTCTCAAATAAAGTTTGGTTGAATGAATAAATGGATAGGACCTCTCGCCGGTTCAATTAATTATAGGAAAAGTTAAAGTAACGAGCTTCCATTCTCAATTTGGAATAATTTCCAGATCTAATTAAACGTTAAAAATATATTAGCGTCCGGCGCAGAGAAGGCGTCTCTCAAGAGTGGATTCTCAATTTTTTCAATGAATCCTAACTATTCTACATCTTAATCATATGCTAATCTAAGTACTACTTTGCATTCAATGCAAGACAATTCGGTACACATAGGAATAGACTCGAACAACTATTCTTGGACAGTTTGGCAGCCACATCATATATATTGCTTGAACTGTAGAAACAGAAAATAGAATTCATTCCCTGCAAAACTCAATCATTTTTTTGGAAGAATGTCGTATCTGTAGCAAACTCCAAAGAGGATATAACATTAGAAAACGATGCAAGAATATCTATCCTACTACAAACAATTGTGGCCTGAAATCGTTACAAATCAGATAAGAACCTATATCTATCTGCTTCAATCATTCATTCAAACTTTTCCAGAATGGCTGAAGAGTCCTGACAAGAGTGATGATCAGAGAGAAAATATAAATATCTTATTGCCTTTTGGATCAATATCAGATTAGGCGAAGAAAGCAGCAGCAATGAGCAATGTGCATGCATATGCAAACGAAACATGGGCAGATGGATACATTCCAAGCCCACATTAAGCTCATGTGGCATCATCACACTACTTTCATATCTTATGATCATCACTTTTTCTTTTTCTTTTCTTTTTTTTTGTGGTGGGCAGTATTTTTTGGGGGGGGGGGGAGTGGGGTTAGTAGTTTTTGTGGTTTTAAATATTTTTGAAGTGGGGATGTTGAAGTATTGAAGAAACAAGCAAACTGTCCAGAGCTTTATTTATGAATGCACAGAGAAAGAGAAAGAAAGAGCTAGAAAAAGTAGAGCCCACAGCACCAAGGCCAACTCACCGAAAAAGTAAACCTACCTACCAAATCCAACCCCATCTCCTAACAACTCGTCTTTGTCACCAACTTGGTCAAATATCCTACCATCTCCCCCTCTCTTTCTTGCAGTTTTATTTAATCTATTATCATCTCATCACAAATTAACCAAAATTTTAACCCAAAAAAAAAAAAAAGAAAACCAGCCAAATGTATTGGCCAAACTAATCCTTAAGCTAATTAATTGTCTTATCTTTTTCTTCCATCATCAATAGGCTTCATACCATCCTTTTCTTCCTCTCTTTTTTGCTTCTTCCCCTGGGGCCTTTTATCATATATATATATATACATATCCATCTTCTTTTCCAACTTCTCTCAATCAAACTTGTTACTACCACTCGTTGGGTACCCCACCGCTTCCCCACAGTTCTCTCCCTTCCCTTTTTGACTCAGAGTTTTCAGAGTAGTTATCTCCATCAATTATAGAGGGAAAAGACAAGGGGTACTGCTTACTAGCACTTATCCATTTTTTCTCTTTGATGTTTTGAGCGCTGGCTTTCTTCTTCTTCTTCTTCTTCTTCTTCTAGGAAAGCAAGAAAGAAAGAAAGAAAGAAAGAGAGAAAGGTTAATATTCCATCATTCATTCATGGGACGTTCACCTTGCTGTGAGAAAGCTCACACCAACAAAGGAGCATGGACTAAAGAGGAAGACCAGCGTCTCATCAACTATATTCGTGTTCATGGTGAAGGCTGTTGGAGATCCCTCCCTAAAGCTGCTGGTACAGCTCCACAGAATTTCCCTTTTTTTTTAATCTTTCTTCTTTTTTTTAAAAAAAAACTTTTGTTGGGTTTTGTTTGTAACTCCGGCAAAGGGTGTTTAATTTATATTAATTGTTGTTTGGTTCATTTTTTCAGGGTTGCTTAGATGTGGCAAGAGTTGTAGGCTAAGATGGATAAATTATCTTAGGCCTGATCTCAAGAGAGGAAACTTCACTGAAGAAGAAGATGAGATAATCATTAAGCTTCATAATCTTCTTGGAAACAAGTAAATATTCTGTTTCTTGTCTTGTTCTTTTCAAATTTGCTTTTTATAGGCAGTCTATATGGATAGAAATCTTGATTTTATTTATTTATTTATTTGGGGGGCCTAGTTTGGCAAGTGGTAGAAACTGCTACCAGTGGTACATGAACTTTATCAAGTACTAATCTGGCACACCTTCCAGCGTCTTGGAATATGGGACCAAAAAAAAAAAATTAAAAGGGAAACCTAGGTGTCCCAGAAATATGAACATTTTACATTTTACCTGCTAGTGTTCACTTCTACAGATATTTGACCTGCTTGTGTTAGGTGGCGGAAGCAGGTCCTCATTTTCTTGGGAAACTAAAGTACTAAACCACTAAACCTACCCAAAGCTCATCTCATGTTAGATTTTGCTCCTCATTTAATGCAGTTACCAAAACATGTAAAAACTAAATGAATGGTTTATTACCGACACAAAAGAAGGGGGGAAAGATGCAAAAAGGGAGCCATGCCATGGTGGGGGAAAAAATAGCTATTAAAATATATTCGATTCTTATCACACATTCACTCGTGGGCCATGAGAACACAAACAAAATTAGGGCTAATTTTATCATGCAAGTTAAAATATAGCTCAAGAGTTGATTAGATTGTTTGTTCCCTTCTTAGAATCTCTAATAAATTTATCTTGTGGAGTTATATTCTCCATGAAAGCAATAATCTAGTGCTTATCAATGGACATTTCATGTAAAGTACAATACCTAAATCATTGACACTACTTGTTGAAATATTTTTGTATTTATCTAATTTTGATGGAATTTTTTCTTTTTTTCTTTGTTTTTTTCCAGATGGTCTCTAATAGCAGGAAGATTGCCCGGACGAACTGACAATGAGATCAAAGAATTACTGGAACACACACATTAAACGCAAGCTCATTAGCCGTGGCATTGACCCCCAAACGCACCGCCCTCTTAATGGTGGCACGGCCACCACGACAACTACAGTCACGCCCACGACCACCAATACTGACGCCTCGAAAACAGCCAAAAACATTTGCCTAGACTTCAGAAGTTCAGCATTGCCATTGGATAACAAAAATGGTTTCATGAATGATCATGGAAGCAGCAAGTTTAAGCTGACAACAGATCACTCATCAGCCGAAGATACAAAATGTAGTAGTGGTACAACAGAGGAGAGTCAGGCACCACAAGGACCACTTCTACTGGAAGATCAAGCCACCACTCCATCAGTGATGCTTGATCTTGAGCTATCTATTGGACTTCCACAGCCCAAATCTAGTATTAGCTCCTTTTCAAGTTCTGCTGAATCTAAGGTTTCTCAAGGTTTCTGGGCCGCGGCAACCACCACCACAACAGCTGCCGCAAGCTGCCGCCGCCGCAACAGCGACGGGAAAGCCAGTTTGTTTGTGCTGGCAACTGGGGTGTAAGAGTGGTCAGTTATGTAGAAATTGTGAAATGGCATTACAGATATCATTGAAGATCGAAGATCGATTTCAGGGTTAGATAATACTATAAGCTTTTTTTTTTTTAATTCCTGAAACAAATTTTCCTTTTGGTTATTGGTACTAAGTAGTTAGGAGTTAGTACCTTTCTCCAACCGAATGTAATCAGTCCCAGTGGCCACAAATGTAATATTTGCCAAACCCAAATTTACCAAGATTTTAAAAAAATTCCAAAAAAAAAAAGAAAAAGAAGAAAGCCAAAATCTCAGGAACAAATTTGCTTTGCTGGAATAATCTTTGCTTACTATTTTCCTGTTTTGAAACAAAGTAGGAGCAAGAATTCAATTTTGAAGTGATTTTAGTTGATTTTTTCTAACTAGGATACAAACAAAAAAAATCAAGGTCATGCATGACTGTTGCATAATAATGTGTATTGTGTTTGCACCCTGAAGCACTTTTTTGATTGAATTGGACCTCTCATACCAAGAAATCAAACTCAAAAGTGTGGTTTAGGTCAATGGTTGATAAAAGGAAACGTTCAATTTCAAGCCAGACGTGGGTTCATTTGGCAAGTGAGTCTTTTGGGTACTTGTTTAGTGAGTCTTTATGTGCTTGTTTAAAATTTTACTGTAATTTACTATAGAAGTTTTTAAAATTTTTTTGAAGTATATTTTTTTATATATATATTTGAAGTGTTTAGTTTAAAATTTTTGAAAATTTTTTAAGGATATTATAACTAAAGTTTTTAAAAAACTTGTAACAGACAAATTTGACAAAAAAACTTGTCTGTTAAACAAGGATGTGATTTCGAGTTGGATTTTCGTATGTATGGACAACTTCTCTTCTCAGTTTTTGTCAAAAGGGCCACACAAAAAAAAAAAGTGTTTAAAGCAAGATTAGGATAGAAATTATGTAGCCGTCCATCATTATTGTGTCACATGCCCTTTTTGTGTTGATTCAAATTGGTGTTGTGTTTATCTAATGACGGACCATGTACCCAAGTCATGTAATAATTGATTAATTATGTGAAACGGTTATGGGAAATGGACTTGACACACAGCCTAGGGTGTCTGCAATCTGCATATATGGACTATTTAGTTTCGTAATGAAACAATTTCAAATTTTTCGGAATTTAATAATTGATTCTAAGAATTAAATATTCATGCATATTTCTTTGAAGTCATTGACTTTCAAGTACAATTAATCTGATCAGAAGTGGTTGGCTTTCTGTAAAATTCCGTGTGTAAAGGGCACACGGTATCATTTATGGTGTAAATAATCACGTGGCACCAACGAAGCACCATGAAAAAATGACTCATTTGATGCTCAAATTCAAAGGAGGAATGGATTGTTGAGCTGGAAATCACCATGCAATAGTCTCATATTTGTGGTTCTTTGTTTTAACACGATGGAAGCTATTAATTTAGATAGCAAAAGGGTCCTTTTTTTTTTGGAATATGTTGACTAGCTCAGTATCATTCTCACACACAACACACACTAGAGAGCTATGTGTATGTATTGTATCTTTTTTGCTTTATGAAAAAACATATCGTGACAGGCTTTTGACCTAACCAAATCTAATCTCAACCGAATTTCTTGCCACCACCATTCAATAAAATTCCAGAACCAAGGTCCATCAAAAACCATTGACACTAATAAAAAGTAAAAAGTGTGTATATTGTATTTTTGCAGTTGTTTACTACTTTACTTGTGAAAGAAGTTTGGTCTAGCTTGAGTCAGCATCCCCATTTTTTTTTTGTCGATACGATAGCTTTTTACACTGTGAGGAGTGAGAAGACCTAAAGAGATATTGGAATAACCCAGAAGGGATTGAACCACTACCGGACTAGTCAGCATTCCCATTTCAATTGTTTCTTTTTTTTTTGGTAATATAAGTAATTTTAGCCTCTTAAATATAATGTTTGCGAAATCAAAATGATGGTTACAAAAACTAAAAAAAAAAACTTATTTAGGAAATATACCAAAAGAAATCTAAAAGCATGCATTTCTATTACTATTTGCTTACCACTATATAGTAGGGAGAAACTAGTTGGGTGAACACCGGATTGTTGTAGACTTTGCATTGGCAATCTTTATCTCTATTATTCAAGTTGTCCATGTGAATTGTGTACAAGAATTTGTTTCTAATCAATCTATATAAGCCTTCCATACGTAGCTATATATAATAATCAAAACTTTTTAAGAATTTTCTCAACTTAGGTCAGTTATTCGTTATTTCTTCGGATATGCATAACCAGTTTTGAAAGTGATAAGTTTGGAGCAAAAGGTTGGGAAGGAAAATTGAGATTAGGACGTCCACTGAGATTTATGATTGACCCTTGAATTCTTTATCATATAACATGACACTGATATATCTTCAACCAACTAAAAGATAGTAGAAGTCAAATGATCTCGTACATCCATCACATTTTAGAATACAATTATAAATGACTTGCTACTTCATGCATTCTTCTAATTTCTGCAAAGTCGAATGGAAAAATTGTTAATATCCTTTTCTTTAATTCTGCTTTTCTTTTCTTTTCTTTTTGCTTGTTTGGTTTTTTTTTTTTTTGGTGGGTGGGGGGGGGGGGGGGGGTTGGTTTGAGCTAGGTGGGGGAGCTTTGGTTTGGATACAGACAACAACCAGCATTAGATGCATGCTTTTTCCATTCTGATGGTTGCTTGGAAGATAGAATTCTTTATTTGTGTCCAGTTGACATTTCACATAAATTCTGAACCTTCAATATTGTATATGTGGCCGAAGATGCAGCTGTAAATGATTAATCTTCAAGAAACTTACGAAATCTAGTCACAAGTTTATTTATTTTTAAAGTAAAAAGAAATTAAAAAAAAGGACATATATATGGAATATAAATACAGATATTTGCCTTGGGAAACAAATAATTTGCAACTTCTGCTCCAAACCCACAATCTAATTACATGGATTTGAGAAATATTTGAATGAATGATCAGCAACCCTACGGTGTCTAGAGCTTGTGTTAGTTCCACAAAGAATGGCGGTTCTTCCTCCACCAATAGGCAATAAACAACACCAAGTAAACAAATCATACCATGTTATGATTGTTTGGATTGAAAGACTACATGCAACAATATGAGCTTAGTCTACTATATATTTTAGTGGGAACCTTAAATAGGGTAACTAAATAATAATAACCACCCAACCAGCCACAAAAACACACACACACACTATGACTATAGTATATATTGTGTTTTTTTTGGGATGGTTTCTTTGTTTGTTTGTGTCCTTTGCGTGTGTGTATGTATAGAAGGAAAAGCACATAGAGAAAAAGCAAGGAAAAGCATGTGACATGTTTGGAGGGTAGGTAACCAAATATGTGATTAAGATAATGTATGAGGGAAAGAGAAAGAAACTATAAAGAAAAGAGTTGGTTTGTTAAATTTGGCTGGTGGCGGTGGTAGTGATGTGGTGGCGGGTCAGAGAAAGGAAAGGAAATCATGTGCAACTAACATTGGATTTGTATAGGGGATTGATTCCAATACTAAATGGAGCATAAATTATGAGTTTTAGCCGGCCAAACGTTGCCTTTTTTTTTCAAGAAGAGGTTGATGCTGAATGTTATACATCTTCGATCGTTTAACATTTCTCCTCCTAAGAAATTAATGCTTTTAAAAAGTTTTATGATTATCCTAATTGCATTAAATACATCTAAATGAATCCAACCTACCATGTTCCTAACAATTATAACGCTACTTTATGTTTATGTACTTATTTTTCTATTAATTTTACTTTTTTAAAAAATATTAATACCCGAACTCTCTTTCAACAGGTGTCTAATGAGCAATCGTTAAATGGATTTAATCCAAAAGATAAGGTTTGTTTTGTGAATGTGGAGTTTAAGAGGGTATGATGCATATTTTCAGTACCTTTAACATAAATGTGGAATATATTTGAAAATCCAATATGACACATTCCTTGTTGAAAGTTGGTGATTACTCTTTAGTTTTCTCAGATGTGCTCCTCTAATAGTAGTTTTCAAATACCTTTAAAAAAAATATTAGTTTTCAAATAAATGCTTGACAAGTACTTCACCAAATTAACTACTCAATGTTGTACATCAACTTATACAAACATGTACTTTCTGGGTTGGCAACCTTACAACTAAAGTAAAGTGACAAAAAGCATAGCGTGATGCTTAATATGTTGTATTAAATTAAACTTAGTTGTTTTGAATCCGTAATTTTGCCTGTCAAGAGAATTTCTTGAGTTTCTGCATGCATTTATAAATGCAATTACAAAGCCCTAGTGCCAAACTATTGTAGCTCTCCAATTTTTTGAGTTACTCGATCAACGAATCCAGTCCGTACGTTACATAGTATAGATGTGGGGTATATGCATCAAATATTACAAATGTACCTATACGTTTTTGGATTGTTTTTATATATGTTTGGTATTAATTTGGCAAGTAAGGTTTGATGTGTATATACACTTGTTCAATTAATAGTTAACAGGGATAGGGCATATAGCACTAGGTTTTAAATACCATCAAGTTAAATATACTATACGAATTACGATTGATCACTGCATTGGATGAGCATTTTCTTCAAATTAACAAATTAATTGCTGCTAGAATTGTTAGATTAACAACTATCCAACTTATCACTGAAGTTATTTTACGTTTAAAAACAAAAAGATTATCCCACTCATTCGCATCTGTCTATACGTACAAAATCAAGAAACTGCTATTGCTGAACCATTTTTAAGGTAAAGTTGATGTTGCAGCTCCTACCTTTCCAATACCCATCCCCAAGTAAAATCACAAGGGAAAGAAAACTAGAAATATGAATGATATAAGATGAAATATTTGGGATTGAGCAATGTCAAATTATATGTGTAGAAAAAAGTATAATAATTTAACCACCGGAGTTGGTTCAATGATTTAATCACTAGAGTCATATCAATGGTCAGAAAAGAACTTTTAAGGTTTTTTTTTTTTTTTTCAGGTTCAAGGTTCAATCTTGTACTTGATAATTGACGGTGAAAAAGATGTGAAAAAAAATCTGCAGACGTTCAAAACAATGTATGATAATTTTTGGGTTATATCCATTTATATGTCCAGAAAGCTAACATATTCCCTATGGCCTGCATGTAACCAAAAACCATAAAAACATAATAATAAAGATTGTTTGGTAAAAGAAAGTAAAAGGTTGTCATGGACTCACAAGAATCATGCACACATGCAATAAATAAACTAGCAACATGAAAGTTGAGGATTAGGCAAAGCATCTAGAAGATTAAGCATTAAGAAATGACAACTAAAGTTGTGGTTTAGACTTTAAGTGCATGTGAAATGTGCTCACGTGTACTCACTTACCAAATGGTTTAGGAATAATAGAATACTTGAATACGACACAAAGTAATCAAATATTAGGGGGATATGCAGAAAATGCTCTCTCTGCTAGCATCACATGCTATCCCGGCCCTCACCTAATCCGATTACTTTGTGGCGTCGTTTCTGGGAGCTTCCGCCATTTGTCAATAATTGTGTCTGTTCATTTTTAACAATTTTCAATTTATTTGTCGCGTTGCTCGTCAATCGTCAGCAGTCAGGCCTATTTGTCTCTGTCAATGCACCCCTCGTCTGGAGAAGCGGCAGGGACGGTTAATGGCCAAGATTTGACCAACAAAATTTGTATGGTCCGAATTTTAACATATGTGGAACCCACAAAATGTTGTTCTAGTGTTATTCGCTGTTGTTCTAAGTATTACATCATGTACAAATGATATTATACCGCGTGCATTTTACACACAAGCTTCCGGAATGATTGCACTGACAACTGTTCCAGCCCCGGGTCCCCCCCTTGTCTACCTACTGTTTGGGGAATGATTGCGATTTTATCGTAATTTCTGCATTAAAATGCCAATATTATTTTGTTTACGGTTGTAAACGTAATTTTCAATTCAATTTTTTTAATTATATTTTTATTTTATGTACATTACATTATAAGAAAATTATAATAATTATTTTAAATAATTTTCTATATATCCAAACACAATCTTCATCATTTGTAGGCAGTAATAATCTTGAGAGGATCGCAATTCGAGCATTGTATCAAGTGATCCAAAAGTTTCAAGAAAAACAAATTGGTTTACTATAGATTACATTATAGAGTAGGGCACAAATAAATTACAACTTAATAACCAAGAAATCATAGGTTATCGAAAAAGTAAGTGAGAAATCACTATAGATCTTTTTCTAAAAAATAATAAATAAATCGCAACTTAATAATATTGAAAACTAATCCACATAAGGGGTGAGATGAATACTAAAAGAAACTCACATTAGAGAGAGTTAAATTCAAAATGGACTTCAAACTTAACTACAGGTCAAAGCCTCACTTGTTATTATTTTAAATTTGGAATAAAAGAAAAGAATAATTCACAAAATTTAATTCCTAAAGCTTTTTATTTCGAGAAGAAAAAGAATAGTTAAGGAGTCTAGGCGATGTGCATGTTGGTTAAAAGAATAATTTTAATATTATATACCATTTGTTATTTGCAAATCAAGTTGTTAAGGTAATAAAATCAACCAGATTGTAAGTCGAGCCTTCAAACCTCATATCTAATATTCAAAAAAAAAAAATTCTTAGATAACTCACTTAGGTTCCCTTCCCCGCGGTTAGAGCTAGATTATTGGTGCCCCTATTTATTAAAAGAACGAATAATTAATTGCAAAGCTATTCTTTGCCTATTTCTCACTTTCATAATACTATCCTTTTGTTTTTGTTTGTCAAAGTCAAAACTATTAGGGACATATTAGTTTCCATTGAAAACTTGGTGAATTACACAGTGTATATATAAGCAAGTTGCATCAAATTATAACGCATTTGAAAGGTGTTACTCTGTTTAGGAGCATCAAATTATAACGCATTTGAAAGGTCTCTGATTCTCTCCCTTTAAATGAAAAGGAAGTATGAAGACATTAATAGTTTTCTTGGTTGCAGAAAAAATTTAAATAGAAGAATACTTCACAATTTTGGCAAATTATAATTCTCCGTTAGAATGTTTGATAATTTGCTTTTCAATTTTCAATAGCTGGAAATATTGTACGAACTAAAGTAAACGCATGTAACTACCAATAACTTTTCTATCATTCTGTTTTACTTCTTAACTAGTTTTGTACCCATTTGTTGAACGGGAATCTTCGAAAAATAATAAACTATTTAGTCAATTTTATAAAAATGTCGATATGAAATACAAACTTAATGTATATTTTATTATAACCTTTCTTAAGTATATTACTATATGCGCGTTGTAATATAAAGTACTCTTATAATATAAATTTGAACATCTAATTCAGTAAATAATAATTCAAAAATGAAAAAAATAACATTTGACAATACCATAACATTCAAAAACTTGAAAATAAATAAAAAGTGCAGTAAATAGTATCAAATAATATTCTACTCTTCAGAAATTTGTTTTTGTTTTTCTTCTGTTTGAATATTCTCCTCGATTTGTCTGTACAAATAAGCATTTATTGATTTGCCATCATCACTGCATGATAACAAAGCAGGATAACTAAGTATAAAAAAAAATGATTTATCGCATTCAAGATTGTGTATAACAATACGTAAAGATTATAATTTAAGACAGTAAAATAGTATATTAAATCTACCTTCTTATGCAAATCTTTTTATGAGGATTCTTTTCCTCTATGGTTTTTGTTGAACCCTCTGATGAATGATTCATATGAAATGTATTGAAATGTTGTTGATTAGAATCATCTGTTATACTAATTGGGATCTGGGAAGAAGATGCTTTAGGTTGGTATTAGTTGTCGGTTCCACCAATCTAATAATGATTTATCAAAATTAAAGGCAAAAATATTATGTGAGATATAATATGTGAAATATAAGAGAAATTTATTACTAATTCAAGATATATTACTAATCCTATGTGTTCATAAAAAAATAAACAGAAAATAAAAACAGAAAAAAATTCAAGATATGTTACTAAATTTTTACAATTGAAGATCAACATGCCTTTTTAAAAAAATATATATATATTGAAAGAAGATGTACCTGATAATCAAGGGGAGTGGAAACCCAAAATCGATGCTTTTGTTTGTCAAAGTTAAAACTATTAGGGACATATTTGTTTCCATTGAAAACTTGGTGAATTACACAGTGTATATATAAGCAAATTGCATCAAATTATAACGCATTTGAAAGGTGTTACTCTGTTTAGGAGCATCAAATTATAACGCATTTGAAAGGTCTCTGATTCTGTCCCTTTAAATGAAAAGGAAGTATGAAGACATTAATAGTTTTCTTGGTTGCAGAAAAAATTTAAATAGAAGAATACTTCACAATTTTGATAATTTGCTTTTCAATTTTCAATAGCTGGAAATATTCTCCGTTAGAATGTTTGAAACCAAATTTTACTAATTTGAATTTGAAAGTGATATAAAATTACTATTTTAAAAGTGAATGACGAAAAAATTCATTTAACAAAATATGAAAGATATGTTGAACGATTTTCCCGTACCAATATGATCTCTCCAAAACCAAAACCTCTTCGGTTTCAACTTGTTCTGGATTTGATTAAATTGAAACGACATCCTAAGAGCTGATGGGGTATTCTAGATCGATTAGTCCCCTTGTTTTATATGCGTTCTTCACTGTTAATCATTCCTAGGGTCAACAATTGCAATTACTAAAAACGAAGATAAGCACAATTGACCAATATAAAGTTAAATCACATAGTCATCTATCCACCAGAGTGGTGTTGGATAATGAACTTCACACAATAACTTTCTAGACAAAATCTTTTCAAAAAAAAAAGAAGTTATAATATCCACCCAATTGACCTTAATAGATCGAAAAGCTTTATGACTTTGAAACAACAAAAAGTAGATTACTGAAAATTAGGTATATATTTAGATGAAGACCGCGAAAGCGTACTCTTCATTTCCTCATGTAGCTAGTGAGTAGTGATGCATATCCACAAGTCACAGTTAAGCTATCAATAAATAATTCCTTTTACATATACCTGTATTGCTAAATTAGGTTTTAACTTTTAAGAAAAGTGGTTATTCGGTAGCTAACTTTCCCATAGTTTTGCCAAAATATTCAATGGAAAGAATCATGAGAACGATACTGGGATCAAGAAAGAAGACGAGAACGACATAATTTGTCCAGAAGCAAGAAACTATGAGGAGCTTCAAGTCGTTGCCATCTTTTCCACCTTTATTTTCTTTTTTGACTCATGGAGATACTTAGCAGAAAACAAGCACGCTTAAACTGTTGTTGTCGCCTATGCTTCTGTTTGTTGGCTTCTCAGAAAGGAGTGAACTGTTTTTGGTTTGATTTGTTCAGATAATGTTTTGCTGCTGTAAGCAATGGAACCGGTTTCTTAACTTTGGAATTAAAATAATGTGACAAGAGTCCAAAACAAAAGTATTTGAACAAAAGTAATTGTGATAGGACAACTAATTGTGTTATTTTAAAGGATATTATGATCGAAATTATTAAACTACGGATTTGGTCATTCATGAATATTTTGCTGCGAAGATTTCTATGCCATCCATTTGGTCATCAAACATAGTGACTGAAAAGATTATAATATACACGTTTCATTGTTTTTAACTTTGTACATACAATGGCAACGTTTTCTCACTCAGGATAAGAAGTAACCCATTTAGAATCACGACAGTCATGCCCTTTTAGAAATAATTGATTTTGATCTATTTGAGAAAAAAAAATTCAAATAATTTTATTTTGTTTTTTCAGTCGAGCTCTGGCAACTATGTCAAAGTTTTTTCCATGTTGAAAGAATTTCAAAAAGACATTTATCAGGAGTTTGGATAGAGATACACCTAGATACCTTATGAGTTCTCACACTTTTTCAAATTACACTTTTATAAACAAAAAAAAAAAAAATTAACTTATGAGTTCTCCCTTAACAAGAGCAGGCACCCATTAGCCAAAGTGTATTGCATGAAGCTTAATCAAAAGAATATGAATTCGAATGAATCATGAAGAGAATTTCTGAATATGTAAACTGGGAAAACAACATGAACAATTGGTCAGTCTATAAGGCGTTTCTCCTTTAACAGTTCAATGAGTTGTAGTTACTAAGTAGTATTCTTGAAGCTCCTTTACTAGTTATTGGACCAAAATTTGAAAGATAAATTTGTTTTTTCTAGTGTAGTGAACGGTGCTTTATGCCTATTAACATGGATCAAGGGTAGGGGTAGGCAATAAACATTTGTGCATAAGTTGGTATTCCTTTTGGCAAAGGAGATTAATATTCCTTTTGTTGTCTTGAAATGATTGTAATGGCACATAGCTAATTAAGTAAATTAGAAACCCTTGAATGTTTTCTGCAGTTAAAGCTTATTTCAGATTGTCCAATTAAGTACATGAATAACAAAGGTAGACCATCGTTTTCAAGGCTTTCTCCTGTTGCCAAATTCAACAATTGAGGCTTCTGTGGATGCAAAGTTCATCTTGGCAAGTTCAACTGTTGAAACGAATTGATGATTCAGCTCAGGCCATGGTTGGGTCTTTGATTTCAAATTTTTAGCTTTTTTTTTTAAATATTGAGCTGCTCATATCAAACCATGTATAACCATGACCTGATATCAATTATTAATTTACCTCTGAAATTCAATTTTCAAAAAACCCATCTATCACTAGTTGTTCACTGTAAAATTTCAAAATCAAGTAGTAACAAATAATAATCAGCTGCTTTTGGGGCCCCTTTGGTTAACCCTTTTGAATTATTCTTTCATTTTCTAATTGTGGGGATTTGATGCTGTAAGACATGAATTATATCAAATACTTGATTAAATGAGTTTGTAGGTGATATCTAGGGGAATTAAATTGACTGTATCCGCAACAAAATACAAATCCTCATGGGCACAAAGATGCAAAGAACGTCCATCTTCCAAGGGGTCAAGCAAATTAAAGAAATCAAGATCAAAGACGTACAGAAATATACGGTGGGTGGCGGTTGGTAGGGATGTGACGTTAGATATTGCAACTACCTGTGTCATTTCTCATCAATTTTTGGGACCTACTTTTGTCTCTTCCATAAATCTTTGATGTCATGAGGCATTTCCTTTTTCAGATTGCTGTATGAAAAGAAGATTAGAAGAGTGAGATTACACAAGAAAATTTGTACATATGGGGCTGAGATACAACACAAGAAGAGTGGATAAGGAGCTTAATTATTTCCTTCTAGAAGGCCAGACAAGAGCCCATGTTCCTCACACCTAACTCGATTGGCCGTTTCTGGTTCTAAAATATTGCTGTGCTTTGACTAACTGTAAATATGATGGTTTCTGTCAATTGTCAACCTTTCTAGTTCCATTGTTCTAGATAGATAATCTTTGTATCCTTAAAAAATGTTTTTTCTCTCAACCTTTCACAATAAAGACTGCAATCTTTTAAGAATAGGTAACTGCCAAATGGAGGATTTCTTGCAATCCTTGTTTGTAGCCGCTCAATTTTGATTGCTCAATCTGAGAATTAGCTGGAATAAATTTTGCTAGATGGATCTTTTAAAGTCTATAATTAAAAAACAACACGTAACACCTTTTGACTAAAGATAGATTTGCGGGTTCGAAGTATTCTAAAAGTCCAAATGAATGGGAAATACAATTTGGAAAATATTTCCTCAAATTCTCGGTCTTCGAGGAATAATGATCAAATAGAGGAAAAAAAAGAAGAAGAAGAAGAAATCTACCTCTTCTAAAGGGTCATGTAGTTTTAATGAATTCCTTTTCATTCTTGTTGAGCTAAAACATGTATTTCATTCTGTTACTCTACAGGATTTTGTGGCTGTGACTCAATTACAGGAGGTTAGACCAACAACGTTTGATGACAACTTTTTCATCAAATTCTGGAGATTCAAATAAAAACTAAGTATTTCAATACGTGCAATTAATCAACTAGTGAATGAGTGAAGGGGCTGCTTTCACGCAATAGCTTATGTTTGGCCTAACTCAAGAATAAGAACCAACTCATATGAGGTCATCTTTTGCCTAACTCACAAAGGTCTGTTTGGTGATACCTTACAAGATGTAATTAAACAAAACTTTTCTTTTCTTGGGCCGAGGTTGAGTGGAAATGAAGAGAATTTGTTTGGGCCCTTTGGGAATAATTCCTGAAAGTTGTTGATAAGGCACATGTAAAAGTGGAAATTTTTTTCTTTTTCTTTTTTTTTCTCTTTAAAATTCGTGTCACTTTATGAAGATATTTCTCTGATTTCACTCTCAAGACTTCTTAATGGTCTTTTTGCCAATCTCATTGTAGGGTTTCGAGCCTGATAAAACATCCTTTTTTTCGGTTTCTTGATAACTATCATGAGTAGGTTTAGGTGCATTTTTTCTATCGGTGACAATAGAATCTAATGCTGGTATGCGTCTACATCTAATGAGACTGGAAAGTGATTACTAAATGCAGAAAAATTCCTAGTGGCCTATGCATTTAGCTTTGGAGTAAATAGATTATTTGGTGTTGGGGGAAGTTGGGGGAAGTGTTTGCCATTAGTTAGAACAAGATCTGTATTCTAAAGTGAGAAACCCCAGTTCTCTCAAAAATTGCTTCTCAATGGGGGGTTTTTTTTTTTTCTGCCATCTCGTTTAATAGTTATTTCTTCGGCTTTTGTTGCCTAAAATTAATCTAAAGAAGGCATAACCTTTAAACCTAAACCTAGCACCTCAATTAGCTGTACAAGTTGCAGCTTGTTTGTACTTTCAGTATTCAGTGCCTCAATTCCTTTTTTTACAAGACAAAATACTGCCCAGCGCCCTTCTTAAAGACCTTACTCAAAGATAAATGGCAGGTTTTATTCGATAGTCATAAGGGATTATCATTTTAAAGATAGGTATATCCACGTGCGCACGCATACACACACACACATATATATATATGTATATATATATAATTAATTTTATATACACTGATATTATAGACACTATCACGATTGTATGTGTTTATGTATATATATGTTTGCAATGTGAAATGCCAAAAAAAAAAGATAGGCATATTTTGCGCATATGGGTATGTCCCATGATGTGACACGATTTCATGATGTTTTTTGTGTTTATGTATATATATGTTTGCAATGTGAAATGCCAAAAAAAAAAAAGATAGGCATATTTTGTGCATATGGGTATGTCCCATGATGTGACGCGATTTCATGATGTTCTTCCGCATCATTCATCAATGAATAGAATTTTATTTTGAACTTGGATTCCATCGTTGCAATAAAAAAAAGTGTGTATATATATGTGTGTATATATATATATATATGTATGTTGTACGTACGTATGTATGTACATATGTATGTATGTATGTGTGTATATATATATATATATTGGTTGCAGTGTTACTTCTAATTCTATAACTATCCAGAAATTGAAAATTAGTATCCCTTAATTCCAATTCTTTTGTCGCTTTTCGAGAATCTCATTTTAAATGCAACTCTTTCATTGTGGTTTTAATGACTCTCTTTCTAATCTTGCCCACCAAAATTCAAAAATTCAATTTGATATATAATTAAAGGAACGGAAAATAGTAGAAAAGGAAATTAAAGAGAAAATTTACGTTGTTAACATGATAAATTTTGGAACATCCAAAGATAAATAGCATAACCCTTTTGATATAAGGATGTACTAATTCAAAAACTCCCTAACCAAGCCTACAAGGGTGTGAAAGGCTGGCTGCGTTTTTTTTTTTTTTTTTTTTGGGGCTTAATTTTTCATGTTACTAGTTTTATACCCCTAGACGCAAGGTGCCCAGATTACATTAGAAATACATTTGAATAAAATGGTAATGTGAATCTTCTATGGTAAAGTAGGGACGGCATTGAGAATGGAAATTCATGAATTGCAGCATTATTAAATTAAATTTGAAAGGGGAAAGAACAAATAATTCTAACTTTGTCATTAACAGATCATAAGGCAAGACCTTTTTCACTTTGTAGTCAATAGCTTCGTTTTTCACCAAAATTATTTTCTTGATCATTATAATTTTGATTGCACAAAACCAGAAGGTTCTTTTAGTCTCTGCCTGGATAGCCTTAAACACTGGTACATGCATGGCTAGGTGAGGAATAATTGTTGTTTGCGGCCACCGGTCATCCATGCCAAACAACTCTTATTCCATTAACGTACGTCTCATTGGATAAGAAACAAATTATTGTAAATGGACAAAGGACAACAGTGGCCCAGCATTTATGTGAAAACCAAGTGAGAATAACGAGTCATCAGACTTGAACGTAGAGAAAAGTCTGAGGGGGGCTGACCCGAGGGGTAGAAGACGGTGAGGCTTTGACGGGGACAAGATAGGGGAGAAGAGGGCTGCTAGGGGCAGGAGGGGTTGACGAAGAAGAGATAGGAGGCTAATTAGAACTTGGAAGAGAATAGGCATTGGGTTGAATAAGAGAAGGGAAGGGATTATACATAGGATCGGGAGGGAGGGCGGATATGGCCTCACGAGTTTTATTTTCCATAAGTTTGCCCTTTAATGTAATTGAGTTGAGCAAGAAATTTAAATATAATTTAGTTGAGTTTAAAAATGGTGTAATAAAATGTGAAATTATAAATTTATCTTGAAATGTAATGAGATACAACTTATGAGGCCCTAAATTGAAAAAAGGTGGTGAATGGTGGTAGCAAAGAATAGAGATTTTTTTTTTAAAAAAAAAGATGTCTAGAAATACCCCAAAAATATTAAATTCAAAAAGTTTTTAGAAATACAATTACATTGAAATTCTCTAAAAATACCTAAAAGGCACACCCAATAATGTTAAATATTTATATATACGTACATAAATTTATTTTTTTTTTAAAAACGCGCATTGTACACGGACATTATATCTATTACAATATTAGGGTTCATTTAGTGTGGCTTGATTTAGGTAATCAAGATGTTTCAAAGTCATGTCACTGCAATTATTAAGCTTTGAGTTGCTCCCATAACTTCCCAAATATGGTTGACTAACTGATGAAATAGATGAGAATCTCTTTTTTTTTTTTTTTGGGAGTGTTTACTTTGGCTAAACGAAATGAGAATTTTTTTCCTTGGAGTATTTAGTTCGACCAAAATCTTGTTGTAGCATTATTTTTGTCTTAAGCTAAAAAATGAATATGAGTTGGTATATAATCATATTCATGAGAAATTTTAATTACTATCTCAAGGAATACCTATTATTTTTTGGATTAATCTTATATACACTGACAGCGTATACACTTTCATCATTAGATACATGACATATAATCCGAATTTGAAACCCAAATTTTGCATATGTGTCATATATCTAATCGTGATAGTGTATACATCGTCAGTGTGTATAAGATTTACTCTTATTTTTTTATGCGTTTTGTTATTTAATGAATAGTATCACATTGTAATAATTTTATGTATATACGTATCTAAGGACTACCATGACAGTCAATATTTGGAATATAATAATTTTTAAATGTAAATATGAATAATATGTAAAAATATATATATTATAGGTACATTATTTATATCCTGTACCGATTCATAACTAATCACGAAGAATAATTATTCCGTGCTAATACATGGGCTAAATAGTAAATACCAGTTTCTAATGGAGATCCGAAGTAGAAATCAACAGAAATTAAAATGCGAGAGCCTGGATCAGTGGATGAGGCCCAACTAGTGATACCAAGCCTAGGAGAGAAAACCACCATAATTAGGCCCAACATACACAAAATAACTACTCCGGAGTCCAGACTGCTATGTGAAATCAAATACCAATCTAGTATTTGTCTTTTGAGGAATGCAGATTAACTACTACTACTACAACATATGTGTGAGACATTAAAAAATTAAAAATTGTTAATAAAAATTGGGTTAGTTTAGTGATGTAAAGTGCTTGTATCATGTTTATGAAAAGCTTAACAAGGTAATTTTCTAAGCAACCTCTCTCTCTGACGTTTTCTTGGGAATTCTTTTAACTTTCCTATTTGATTATCAAATTCAAGTGCTTGAGGCCCTGAACTTAGTTGTTCTTGATAATGCTTTTATTATCTTTTGAGGTATTTTAAATCAAGCAACATTTTAGAAGTTTAGTTGTTTTAGAATTATGTTTTATATTTGATTACTAGATTAGAATTGGTGTCAAAGTTGATTTAGAAAATAGAGTTAGATTGTATTTAGGTGTTAGTATTGAAATCTGTAACATGGTTTTATTTCTCTATCTAAGGACTTAAAGTCTTATATTTGTAGTTAAGGAAAACTAGTGAATTGATTGAAAAAATTTGTTTGCTCCCGTACCTTTGGTTTCTGTTGTGCCCTCTTATTCATACAAGTCCAGATTGTCGAGTTGTGTGTTCTGGCCTTGGGAAAGTAGTTTGTGTGTTATCTAATTAACAAATTCTTAGTTTGCAAAAATATTGGTTTGTGGGATTTCAATGTTACTTTCGTTGCATAATTTTTTGGTGCTAACAAGTGGTATCAGAGTGCAATTCTTTCTCTCTACCGCTTCATTCTATTGAAAAGTGTATCTGATTATCAACTAATGCTTAATTCTATGTTTCTCCAAAAAATTATCACAGATTGTAAACTCAGCATTTCTGTCAATTCTCAAGATTTTAATAAACAGGCTACTTTGCTTCTCAACATATACTTTAAACTCTTAAAAATATCACAAGCATCATATTTATTTTTCAAAAAATTTACCCAAGTTTTTTTTGCTAAAATTATCAATGAAAGTAATAAAATATTTACTACCATTATTGAAAGGTACCTCAACTGATCACAAGTCAGAAGTCAGAATGTATCAACTCCAACGGTTGACTCGCCCTCCAAGTCTTGCTTTTGGAAAAAGGATCTCTGTATTTTTTCTCAAAATACAAGACTCATAGTGCTTAGCAGAAAAATCAATGGAAGGCACCTCATAAACCACATTATTCATGGTAAGGAAACTCAAGCTCTCAAAATTCAAATGACCAAAGTGTATTTGCCACAACCAAATGTCATACAAAATAACAGAATTAAAGCAAGGTAAATCACGACAATTAAGTGATATAGGCCATAAATGACTAGTGATTTTGGTCAGATCTCTAATATATGTTGGTGGAGTTTAATTATGAGTTTGATCATAAGTTAAAAGTTGGTTTAGCATGGAAAATTGATTTGAAAAATGTTGTGATTGTTGATGATAAAGAAACTACTTGTAAAATTTTTTACGTGGTTGAAAATTATGTTGAAAATTTTGATTTGCATACATTATTTAATGTGATTGATGAAGAAGAATTTATTAGTGAGTGCATTAATTTGGTTGTGGATAAAGATGCAAAAGAAATTATGGGCACTTGTCGGGTGGATGAATCCATAGATAATTATGAAATTGAAAATTATTGTGGTGAAAATGTTTGGAAAAAAAAGGTATGAATTATTGTTTGGAAATTGTGTGGATGATTATCATGAATATGATGGCTCTAATGGTGAGTGGGTCAATATGGAGGAGTTATTCAATCAAGCGGAATTAGCTGTTGAATTATGTGCAAAATACAACCATGTCTTACACTTCCACTAGTGAAGATGGAGATAAAAATTAAATTGGAATTGTACGTGAGTTATACTACTACGGAGACTACAAAGCTAATTCAATCTTATGATAGTATTGGAGATGACAACACCAAAAGTTTGATTTAAGAGAAGAATTGTTGATATATTTAACCCAAACAATATTTAGAAATTTAGTAGTTTTAGAATATATTTTACATTTGATAACTAAATTAGAATTGGTATAACTAAATAGTATAGATGTTAGTATTGGAATAGGATGCATGGTTTTATTTGTCTATTAAGGGCTTAAAATCTTATGTTTGTTGTTAAGAAAAATTAGTGAATTGATTGAAGAAATTTATTTCCTCCCATACCTTTGGTTTCTATTGTGCCCTCTTATTCATACAAGTTCTGATTATCAAGTTGTGTGTTCTGGCTTCGGGAAAGTTTCCTTTTTTCCCTGTATGTTCAAGACAGCCTTACGGCTTATCTTGCTTGCTCAATGTTTGTATGCTATCTGATTAACAAATTCTTAGTTGCAAAAATATTGGTTTGTGAGATTTTATTGTTATTTTTGCTGCGTGATTTTTTGGTGCTAACATTATATTATATAGTTGAAGCCAATTTCCAAGGAAATTCCTCCTGATATCCATGCTTTCAGCTCGAACCAACTCTAACAAGATGTTATCATACTCTAAAATCGGTTAACATCAAGTGCAACTGCTTTTGACATGCTCAACATTACCATTTGGCTTGATTCATTGTTAGGGAAAGAACCCTCCTTGTGCACTGGGTCTAGATCGAAGGTTCAAACCCTGTTCGGTACATTAAGAGGAATATAGTGTATTTTTGGTCAAAAAATTCGAGAGCACCAGAAACAAAAGAGACCTACCCTACATGTGTTCTTATTTTAAAACTTAGATATTTGCTACTAGATTTTTTTGTTTTAAAGCTTAGATATTTGCTACTAGATTTTTTGTTTAGGAAGCAACTTTAAAATTAGATATTTTCCACTAGGTTGTTGTTTAGGAAGGAACCATAATGTATTGAAAGTAATGTGTAGATGGAAAAAAGACATATGAATGTCTTTAAAACTAACAAAAGTATTTTGGTATGACATTAGGAGACAACCTGTCTTTAAAAAAAAAAACAGGTGACAAAAACATGTTTACACCAAATGGAATTGTCCTACTTTATGTATAACTACTCGCACCTAGTGTAGATTAAAAGTAAAAATTGATAATCACTAGAAGTTATTAATTGTTATTCCTTGAAAATCTTAAAAACATGTTAATTGTTCGACTCAGTTGACTTGTTCTTATCTCTCATTGTACCCTGTCCCACCAATTTAATCCACTTGGTTTTTTCAGCCCTAGTCACATGTGCAAACTGAAAAGCGCTGCTAAACAAAGTAGTCTCACATATGTTGACCAAAGACCTCGCGCAGTAATCAATAAAAATCTTGGACGCCTCCACTTGCTACTTGTTTGGTTTTAGGTAGAAGTTCAAGTTCTTTAACAACAACTCTACACCTTTCTCGGCCTTTTGGTTAAGATCAAGTGTAGTATCTGTTCTTATCAGTTCTTTAACAATTTTTGTCACTCTTTATGAAGCATGAATTGTAGCATTTTCCTTTCAATGAAAGTGTCGTTTTGGCTAGATAAATTAGTTGATCAAATTGTTAACTTTGTCTTCTTCCATGAATGGAAGTCACTAGAAAAGTTTTTTTTTAAAAAAATTAAAAATAACTCATTAAAAGGGAAAATCATCAAACATGAGATTTGGGCAAAAAAATATGATCCACAATACATACCATTTTACGTTTCCATCATGAATTGGGGCTAAAACATGTTTATATGTGGGATTTTTTCCCCAAAAAATACTTACAAGAACCATTCATGTAATAAA
The DNA here is from genome assembly GCA_023065735.1 of Coffea humblotiana. Classification (NCBI taxonomy): domain Eukaryota; kingdom Viridiplantae; phylum Streptophyta; class Magnoliopsida; order Gentianales; family Rubiaceae; genus Coffea; species Coffea humblotiana. Next base: position 10,303,760 of record CM041217.1, read on the forward strand.
CATAAAACACAAAATGCACAAACAACCTCTAAATCTTTTAACTTTGAAATGTAAAGGAAGCGTAATCTTTTTTGGCAGGATAAGAGACAGGCAGATTTTTTCAATTCCAAATTGTTGCACGAACAAGCAGCAATTAAACCACAAACCCTTTACACGAGAAGAAGAGCAACATAATTGACTTTGCAAATTGCAAGAGATGCGTGGATGTTAGTGATATCCTCATCCTGGATGGAGGGGTCTGCGCACGTTTGTAGTTGTACTAATACCTTGGACCAGGCTTTCCCAGTTAACACAAACTAAAGGTTTTTGTCCCATGAGACCAGTATCCAAAAGTTTGAGGTGATATTTGGGGGGTTGGACAGGTTGGACAGACCCTACAAGAAATTCTTTTGCATAAAAAGATGAATCCAAAGTTGCAGAAACTAACGTGTAAATGCTAGTGTCGAAGTCTACCATTTTGGAGCAGTTTAATCAGGCCATTGTCCATCGGCCGGAATGTGTCACCTTCTGAGCAATGCAAGATTTTTATAATCTTTTGTTTAAAGGAGACAAGTAGGGTATGATTAAATATCAATCTATACATAATGCCTCCTTAACAGTAAGTTGAAATCATACTTTCACATGCCACGGTTTTCGTCTTCTTTTGCTTAAACGAAACAAACTCCATGAATCATCCATTGTTGGTTTTAAGCACTCATCCAATTAAAGAAGTTCTTTGCCCCCTCATGCTGGGAATTTTCAGCTAGCTGTTTACTTTAGGGTGACATCAATCTTCTTATGTTGCAATGACGCATCAACCAAGCGGACATGATGGTACTGGATAAGTTAAATTGGCTGCTTGGGAAAACTCCTTTTTTTAAAAATATATATTATCTAGAGTGAGGCAGTTCATATCAAGAAATGTTCTATCTATGACTGAACCTAATCAAAGTCCTTGAACTCCTTAACAAAGTTTCATTTTGGCACATAAACTTGATACATGTTAGCAATTTAGTTTGTAAAGTATTAACTAGGGTTTCAGAAAATCGTTAATTACTCATGATTGCAATTGGCTTAATAAAAAACTACAGTATCATCCTCATCAAATAAAAGAGTTGGAAGATTCATTCCATATTTAACAAGAAGAAGCATTCAGGAACAAATAAGTGAAAACTTGCAAATTTTAAAAAAGATAAAAGAAATTCTTCAACATTTTTAGGGACTTCTAATATTGTGCAGGTCAATAATCCAAAGAGAAACATGCATGCTGTGAGGATGATTGCTCTAATTAGTGAGAGGTATGAGAAGGAACTTGTAAAATTTACCAAAATTATTTGAGGGCCAAACTGCCAATTAAGGTTCAAGAACCAAAACGACCAGTCTTAATTAGAAAGTTTAGAACCTTCATCATAAACATGTACTCTTTTCGTTTCATTGAAAGTGTGTTACTATCCATTTTGGAATGTTTTAAAATATTTATCCTATTAAAAAAATTAAAACACCTTTTAGTTTCTATTTCCAATATAACCTCTTCCTCTAATCATATGCATATATCGCTATTCAAATTCAAAATTTGAATTTGTAGAGATAAAATTAAAAAATATATATAGATATCACAATTAAAACATTATTTTTAAAAAGTTGAATTTTTAAAATATGACTGAATAATTGGGACGAAATATATATCACAAGCCCTTGGCCTAAGGCTGTACTTGCTTCTATTGATGCAGTTGCCTACTCCTTAATTAACACATCTAGGGAACTTTAAAGTACCACCAAAAGGGTATCATTCCATCATTTCAATAGTCACCTATGCACATAGCTAGATGCTACTATCACATTGCTTGAAAACTCTATTACATTGCTTAAAAAAAAAAACTTTAATACATGTAAGTCCCTAGAATTTTTCTCTTGAACTGCAAACCTTATCTTTACAAACCCTTTTTATTCCCTAATTTGGTGTATATTTTCTTTCCTTGGATGACATATGGGACTTTTAATCGCCATTCATTTCATTACTACATAGAGGTAGTTTCTTGGTGTGGACTAAGAAAAGTAGAGCCATTTGTTTGCAAACTTTATGAATGTCTAAAAGGAAGAAGTCTCACTAATGAACTACATACCCTGTGAAACTCATTACATACAACGACATTACATCAATCGGTTATTGAGTTTGCTCACTTCATCATTGTAATTCATCTAAACTTCTTGATCTATTTCAATAGTGATGATCGAGTAGGTGACTATTATCCTATTCTTCATAATTAATGTACTTTAATTATGCTCAAAAGCTTATTTAATTTCCTCCATTTTGTCATTTTCCAACCAGCACAAGAATGCACCATCTTATTTTACGTGATATCGACATTGTCGGCCATATAAACTTTTCAGATATTCATATTTTATCTTGATTCTTTCAGTTTCAAGAAATAATAATTGATAAACATGAGATCTAGAGGAACACTGCTAGGTCAAGGTCATCGAAGTACAGAAGAAGCATAAAATAATACGTATTTCCAAAGATTCGTAGTTGACTAAACAGTGGTCAACCAACTTATCGGTATTGTTAAATCAGCATGTGTGTGTGCTTTTATAACCTAATAAACAGGAGTTATGTGCAGTACCTTCTGTATCAAAAGAATTTTGTTTTTGGGAAAAGTTTACGAACGAGACTATAATCATTTAGGTCAAGAAGCATCTAGAAAATGAGAAGGGAAAAAATATCTTAGGGGTGGTTACTAAATGAGGTGCCTATAATCGCACATATATCCAGGAATGTAAGCCTTTTATCAAATTTTCTTGTAGAACATGTATAGAGTGTTTCTTCTGGCAAGTACTAGCGTAACTTACCAATACACATACTTTTTTGATAAGAAAACAAACGGAAAAATTTTATCACTGAGACTGCTGGAAATCGTTCAGCGCGATTTGCTTGACAAAATTTGGAGGAGCACTCCAAAGAGATTCATAAAGGTTGGCATACACATACTTTACTATATAAATGGACGTACTAAAATTTATTTCTTTCTTTTATTTTGATCACTTATTAGACTATTTCTTCTTTCCTTTTGATCAATTACTTGATTTGACTTTATATTTCACTTTCCTTATTTTTTCTCAAAAAATTAACTCCTGAGGCAAATGTCAATCAATGTAATTGGAAATCCGTTGGAGAAATTCATTGGTGCAGTCCTTGGAAATCTTTCGAGCTTCCTGACAGCATTATTTAAGATAATTGGAGATAGTATATAAAAGATCATACACGAAGTAAAGGATTGATAAATAGAGAGCATTAAGTAGCTCCACGAAAATTCAAGTCGAAGAAAAAATTGGAGCAAAACTAATGCAACTGAATTTTGGGTGATAATGCTCGAGCAAAATATCAGATAAAAAAGTTCACCTGTAAAAAACAAAGGGGTTGTTTTATGAATTAAAACATTAATAAGTCTCTAAATGCAACAATATTAATGCAGTAGTTACATGGACAAGTAAAAACAGTAGAGCCTACATAATTGGTTGGGTGAAATGTAACTTGATTAGCTGGAAAGCCCAAGAAAATGTCAAAGTACGAACTCTGTGAATAGCATAGTACGTGTTGATATTTTAATAAAAATAATAAATCACATGTGTAAATACTATAAGTTATAAATTTCTATAAAGAATTTTCAGCTACAATTTATGAACTCTAAAGAATTTTCACTGCCATAAAAGTGTGCTTTATGTCAAGAAATGTGTAGCTATGTAATGGTTGGTTTTTTGGATTGAATTAGTAGGATTTTCTATCATTACATAATGAACCAAGACTAATTGTAACCGAAAATGGAGAATTGAGTTGCAGCTCTTATTCTTACACTTTTGAATTATTCTGACAAGTGTTTCATTCTATGGCTAATGTTAACAACCTTCCACTTCTCTTCTCCTCTTCATTATATCCTACTACCAGATTGGACTTTAGCAACGTGTTGTTTTAAGCTTTAATTTCACTAAATTGTGTAGATTTTGTAGAAGTAACAAGATAGGATGGACTATTATATTTTAGAGGAAATGTGTCATCAACATTCTACGCTCGGAATAATGCTAAACACACGAATAGTTTTATGAAAGTAACAAAATCTGCTCCTCACCTAGTCAAAATACTTCATCTTTTTCTTACTTAAATATTTGTGTTGCAGGTAGACCGTTTTGGTTTAACTTCTTAAGGAACAACTGTACATATGCATAATTGAATGTGGTAAAGAAATTTGACCTTCCATATACGGTCTAAGTGGGCGTTGTCATTGTGTAATATCCATGTGATTACATGAAAGATGAAAACGCTCAAAGACCTAAGAGTTTGAGTAAATACTACATTCAGAAAAGATTAATAACACTACTTTGAGAACACAAATATAGAATCCTAGGATAAAACTTCCATTTGTGGAAAATTTCTTTCATTGCATAATTGACTATTTACTTGTCTTTTCTGGTATGAGTATGATGTCTTACTTGTCTGTTGATTAGTTGATACACATAAAGTTGCAAGAAAATTAGATCTAATCTAATCTAATTACACTCTAGTTTCAAAAAGCTTTCATAATGATCTGCCACTTCATATTGACATCACAATCACTACAGAACTACTTATCACAAATAACTATTAGTTGATTGATACTTTTCTCTATTACCCTATCTAGTTACCCTAGCTGCTTGGTGGCATCAGTCCTTTTTCTCAAGCATTCATCTATAAATAACGTAAATTTGTAGCTCAATGACACGCAACAATTCCTTCTAGCTAATTCAAAGTCTACCTTTACTTTCTTCCAGAGTTGATGCTTGCATTATCCGAGCAAGTGTTAACATCTTTACTATTTTGGGTCATTTCGTATTCTTAAATCTTAAGCTCACTCAAGAATATATCTGCAACAACATTGAAGAAACAAAAAAAAAAGGTAAAAGAAAACAAGTTCGATATATTATACTCAACAACTTGTTAAAATCATTATTTTTTTGGACAAAAGAATCATTAACTGTTTCCTTTCTACTTATCTTAGTTAATTTTGATGGTTTATGCAAATTAATAGCAGTCTTCTCTCTCCTTTTCTCGATTGAATGCACGCACAGAACACGAGCACTCATTTTTCATGCTTTAACGTTTGTCTTTTCTACGTTCATTTCTGGTGAAACTGACTATATTCATCAGCATCTACTCCCATTAATGGATTTGAGAGCCTCAAACTCAACGCATTCCTTCTCAAATATGGAGGATTTTTTCAGCATTTCTGCTAAAACCGCCAGCATACCAAAAGAATATATTTGGCCCAAGAAGGACTTAGTTCTTGCTGATGAAGAACTTCAAGAACCAGTGGTGGATCTTCAAGGGTTCCTTAGAGGTGATTGGGAGGCAACTCGACACGCTGCCAGACTTGTTAGAGCTGCTTGTTTGAAGCATGGTTTCTTCCAAGTGATCAATCATGGGGTCGATTCTCACCTCATTAGGATGGCTCATCATCAAGCTAAAGCCTTTTTAAGCTTCCCTTTTCTGAAAAAAGGAAGGGTCAGCAGCAGCTTGGGAGCAAATGGGGTTTTTCAGTTGCCCATGCTCATCGTTTTTCTACGAAGTTGCCATGGAAGGAAATGCTGACGTTTGGTTTCCCTCATGAGGGCTCTAATGCTGTTGTCGTTGATTTTTTGAGTCATTCTTTGGGGAAGGTTTTGAAGAGACAGGGTAAGGCTTATTATATAACATGAAATACCAGTTTCAGTATTTTTTTTTTCGTCTCCCTAATTTCATCCAGCTGAAAAAGAAGTAATGGCTATTTCTGCTTTAATCCCGTTTGCATAATAAAGAAGTATATGATCTTACGTTATCCTAAAGAGAAGAAGAGAAACGGGGTAATTTTTGGTATCAATCAGTAGTGGAGTCAGGATTTTTGACTTCAAGATTTATGGAGGTGTACTCAAATTCTAGTGAGGGTTTAAAGGTTTTCTTTTTTCATAAATTTCCTAAGAAAAAGAAAAGAATTACGATGTTTGATTTGCACTGACCTCCTCTTATCCCTGCATCCTTAATTTCAAGCAAATTACGTTGTAAAGACTGCTTCATCAATGCTTCTTTTTCAGTACTTTTGGACTGCTTACTTCTCTGTGCTCGTCAACTAATGATGGTATATATACTTTGATTTTAGATTGGTTTTCCAGAGATATTGTGAGGCTGTGAAGAAACTATCTCTTGCAATTATGGAAATTCTTGGAATCAGTCTGGGAATTGATCAGTACTACTTCAGAGAATATTTTGAAGATGGCAATGCTATTGTGAGAGCCAACTTCTATCCGACTTGTCCAGAACCTGGATTAACCCTTGGCATTGGACCACATAGTGACCCGACATCTGTGACTATTCTTCATCAAGATGAAGTTGGAGGATTAGAAGTCTTTGTGGACAACAAATGGAGATCTATTCGACCAAGGCATGATGCATTTGTCATCAACCTTGGTGACACTTTCATGGTATGGTCCATTTTGTGGCAAGGAAAATTATTTTCATTTGCTGTGTATTACATGCCAAAGACATTGAGTTTGTTTGTTTTTTTTCAGACTAGCTTATTTTTCTGCTATTTTATAGATAACATTCCATGATTGACACACGAATACACACAAGCTGGGATATTCAGCATATCTAACTTAGTAGGACCTTCTTACATGGCTGCTCTTTTTTATTCAATTGTTTGAATTCTAGAATATCAACCCAAGTTGCAAATTTATTCACTTAAAAATCTGGTCAAGTCTTGTAGGCGGACAAGATGCAAAATTGCCAACATCAATTATGAAAAAAGATTGTGATGTTGATTTGAATAATCTATTTTTTTACAATTTTTAATATTGTTGAAATAGCATGTTAATCATCATTACTGTATGAGTGCGTTTATCAAATTTAAGGCATTTTATTCATGATTTGTTGGTGATCACTTTGTCTCGTAGCCTCGCTTTCAAACAGACTCTTGCTAAAACAGCCATTATTTCATACGTACGAAACTTGAATCGAGAGAAGTGTAATCAAGTTGAGAAAGAAAGTACGAATTGTTGTTAGTAATTGTTCAAGATATCCCACTGATCTTTCAATCAAAAAGAAAAAAAAGTCAAAAAATGTTCTTTGAGAAAAGAAACAGTGCATGAACTTGTTGTAAATTATGCAATTTTCGTTTCCCTTTCCCACTTGAGATTGTACGAACTGCATATATGAGTGAACTAGTGCCAAAACGTATGTGTTATACCTGCTAATTACCATCATGATTTGGAACCTTTTCATTTTCTTCGTTGGTTTTCCTAGGCATTAACAAATGGAATGTACAAGAGTTGCTTGCACAGAGCAGTGGTGAAGAAACACCAGGAACGAATATCATTGACGTATTTTCTGTGCCCAAGAGAGGATAAAATGATAAAACCTCCGCAAGATCTGATCAGCAGCATAGAAGAAGAGCCAAGAAAGTACCCAGACTTCACATGGTTTGATTTTCTTCGCTACACTTCTGAGCACTACAGAGCAGATGAAACTACCCTCCAAAATTTCACCAAATGGTTTACTTCTTTTAACCCTTAGCTGAGTTTTGTATGTTTCTTGTCAGTGGGCCGGGATTCCATCTCCTTGTCCCAAGAACAAATATAATTAATTATCAGTTTTTATATTTTATGTTATATATAGGTTGCTTATTTGAGCTAGTATACCTTTTAATCTTGTATCATTCTAGGAATGATCTCCCTAGTAAGTTTATATATTGCTATTGGTATTGGTTATATACCTCTTAATCTTGTTTATGTATTGCTATTGGTATTGGTTATCTTTGCCAGATTCTTCAGATCTTTTGGACTGTATATGTCATCTCTATAATTGAGCTTCAATGACCTCCGCCGAAGTACGAGAAAACATCATCCTGCAGGTGTTAGATTAATGTAACATGACATATACATATGTCACCATGACTTCAAAAACTAAGAGGGAAGATCTCAACAATAAGGACAAATCAGTGTAATTGGCCCTTGATTTGCATTCTTAAGGTGGCTTCTTTTGCTACATTTAAGACTCAAGAGGCAACCCCATAATCTTTGTCAGTAGCGTCGAGAGAGAAGCTAAAATGAAAGAGGGTGTGACCGTGAAGTTCGAGATGCAGTCTCCTTAATTAGCACTCCAAATGTTTCTTACCTATTGAGTTGACTTGAAGAGTGTAAAATATATGTGTACTTGCTTTCGATTGATTATTTTAACAGATTATAGGCACTCATTTTAGATAATGAATTTTTTTTATGTTTTCGTTTACTTTATATATGAATTATAGATTTTTAATAGAAAAAAAAGTTAAAATTCATAATCTGCTAAGGAGTACTAACTTATGTTAATTTTGATTATTCTTTATAATCATTTTATATAGCCAAATTTTGTAAAAATCTAAAATAAATGTGAACAAGGCCACAATAAGAGCTTACATTGATGAATTTGAATTGTTGATAGAAAATCTGAATGTTAAGGTTGAATGTCTAGGTAACTTGTCATGAGCACTTCACTATTTCAAATCACATATTGGGGATTGGAAAAGGTATGGTTAGAGTTTTGTACATTAGTGTGATTGTTATATTTTTTTCAAGAGTTAATATACGTTTACAAAAGTACTTATATTTACACATTGTGCTAATGTACATAAACAAAATTTACATGTACAACATAGTAATAATAATGTACACTACCATTTAAAATATACAGTAACCGTACAACTACATCCAAACCTTAACCATACTTTAAGATTGAGACTCTAGAATTTAGAGATTTTCAATTCTAATTTCTCTTTTTTCTTTCTACTTCTTAAATATCATCTTTCCTTGTTGGGAAAATAACCCCTAACCCCACATATTGCACAATTGTTCTTTTTTGCAAGTACGGAAAATTTTCATTATCCCCTTTTAGGTACGCTCTGTATTGGTGAATGAAGTCTATCATCATTCCTTACAGCTCTAGCTATATGGAGTAATTTAATTGCTTTGTCCAAACATTTTTTAGATTTTCCATTAATCGGGCTTATTTGCTTCAAGTTGAAGTGCAGAAACAAGATCACTAATAGAAGTGAGAGAAAATGCAAGCTAGGATCTAGACCAAATAATGGAGGCTAGCTAAACAATGTGTAGCCAGCCTCTCCAAAAGATAATTTTAGTTCTCCATTGAAGAAAATAACAAAAAAAATGCTTTTTTTAGGCATCCTCTGACATGATAAGGAGTTCATAATTTCCACTAGTTAATGGGATTAAATTGTGATAGAAATGCTCCAAAAAGCTTAACGTTCTGGATTGTGGGCAAGTTCTCCAAAATTAAGGATGACAACTTAATCTGGCTTTGGACAATTTCTGACGGTGTATGGTCTTCTTGTTCCTTTTCTGATCTCCAAACCATACATAACCTGGAAATAGTCTGAGGCTACATGGCCTTCTTGTAATCACTAAACCATTCCACAATGAAATGACAGATAAGGAAATCTTCATGTGAGTGAAGGAGAAGATATGCTGTAAAGGGAGCACAAACAAAACAATCAAAAAGTTGGCTGGCCAGCATAGCTTAAACCACAAAAATGCACCAAAACAATTGAAGATCGCACCAGTTATTAGTTAGGCACATTGATGGAAGAATTGGATATCTCTAAGACAGTGAGAAATGAGAATCCCTTTTTGTTAAATGAAATGACAAAGCAAGTTGGTTCATCAGGGCAACATATGCATTTCTCCAGTTGACCACATTGTTTCTTGAACATTTAATATGCATGTCTTTACAAATTGATGAGTTGACTCCCCTCCTCAAAATTGTAGGTGATAACCTGTAATTTGTTGTAAGTGACTTATTGTCCCACATTTGGAAAAAAAAAAAAATTTCATCCATACAAGAACTTAAATTTGCAAGTAATCCGAAGAAAGTTCATCTATACAAAAACAGAAATTTGCATATAGTCTGAAAAGAGTTTCATCCACTAAAGAACCGAAAGGTTGAAGAAGATTTCCACAAAAGAATCAAAAGTGACACTTGGACAACTTAAGTTAGATACTTGTTTTGGTAGTTAATATAAATAAGCTATAAAATGCTCCTTTACTTGTCAATGTATCCAATATGAAGGTATCTTTTGGTGATGCCCTTTCAATTATAACTCTTGAGTTCTTAGGATAATTTCTAAAACCTCCCTGAGGTTTCTAATAATTTCACTTAGCTCCCATCTAATTTCAAAAATTACATATACACCCCTTGTTTTCATGTACTTGTAACAAATAAACCCGGTTTGCTTTATGTCAACCAAAGATATGAGATGAACACCCAATATACCCCTATGAAACTTTTGGTTAGAAGGAAAATGAAAAGGAAAAACATTTTTTACACTCCTCTGTCTCTCCCACCAAAGCCACCGCTATTACCATCTTCTTAGTATTGAACTGCACCATTACCACCAAGTCTATCTGAATTACTACTATCACAGCCTGCAAGTAGAAAAGAAAAAAGAAAGTAACAAAAACTTTTTTACACTTTCTTCTTTCTACCACTAGAGCTACGATTACCACCACCAAAAAGAAATTTGCAAAATGATGTTCCAGCAATTTAAATCCTGTGCACTGCAAAAAAAAAAAAAAAAAAAAGCAAAGAGATGCGCCTACATGCCATTTTTATTACATCACTTTCTATATTCTCAATGTCCTAAGTCCATTGTTAAAGCATCCTATCAAGGTGTGTATCACACCTTGATGCATTGACACGTATCCTTCCCAAGAGTTTAACTTAATTAAGGGTGTAATTATAATATTTAAAGATGACAGTTGTGAGCACATTAGAATGTGTAACATGATCTCATTATGTAATACAAGACCTGTTGCGCCCCCATGAATCAAACTCGCATGTGTGGCTTCAAGATCAAAAGGTGAATTAATTAGGCTTGGGTGGCTGTTGGCCAAGAATCTTTTTGCCATGGACAACATTAAGGTTGCATAATTTCTTTGAGTTTAGATAGAGATCAAAAAGTCACCTTGTTAAAAAAAAAAATACCAGAGAAACGACAGATGAAATTTAAGAAGCAAGGGAGGGAGAAGGATATCAAAAAATCATCTAGACAAACTCTTACCTACGTGCAAAAAATCACCTAGACAAACGATTACCTACATTCTAGACTTTACAACATGAGAAAAAGCCCGTTTGTTCTCTCTTCTTCTCTTCTTTTCTCCCCATCAAATTGTCTTCGGACTTTAGTTGACAATTATATCTTTTTGTGTCCTTGTTTTGGAGTGCCACTGAAATTGAACGGACGAAGATCCTGAAATTGATGGAGAATAAAGCAAATGTGACTATTCTACATAAACAAACAAAAACTATTACACGAGGGGTGTCCGTGTGCTAATGCAATAGGACAAGCAAATGTGGATACGGGCCAAAACTAAAGACAAAGCAAATTCATTTGCTTTTGTTGTTAGGTGGCTAAGATCTGCAGACAAACAACCTCAATTGTTGGGATTGCTAGAAATGATAGCATGAGTGAAAAGGCAAGATTTGGAGAGAGAGAGGGAAAGGGAGGGAAGGGAAGGGAAGGGAAGGGAAGATAAACCAACTCAGTGTAATGGACCACCTACAAAGTGAAACAAGTGAAATTTCACCTTCTTGGTACGCGGCCTCTGGAAATGTGAGGGTACTGTCAATTTGGCGTCTGCCATACTGTGGCCAATCGATCTTCAAAAGCAAAGCTCAGGATGATATTTTGTTCAATTTGGCCTATACTATACTGTGGAATTTTTAGTTAACACCGGCATTTATGTTTTTAAACCCAGACAAAGAGGCGGACCAGTAAGTGAACTACATAGAGCTTCCTTTTCACGGGTCAATCGGTTCAAAGTGATTCAACTATCAGGGTTAAAAATTTTTTACTTTTTATTTATTTTAATAGTTTGGATAATAATAAATTATAAGAAATAAACAATATTTAGTGGTTAACGGGTTAATTGTCTAGGTTTTACCAATTTCAACTGATTTAATCTACCTCTAATAGGGTTTGATGAAATTTTAATCTTTCGAGGGTTAATATACAATCACATTAGTATGATGCCCAGTTTCTGGTTTAGCCGTTCAAACTTGACACTCTAATTTGAGTTCAATGCACTGCTACTTCGTGAGATTTAATTTTGCATTTTCTCACTATAGATTTAATTCAAGGTTCAATGCACCGCCAATTTTTTTTGGATTACTATTTTTTGAAATTTTTTGTACAAAAATGTACTAAAATTATTTAATGTACGCGAGGTAAAAAATAATTGAAAAATATGTTCACAGAAAACGTAAAAAATTTTCCTTAAAAAACTGCAAACCAAACAAGACTATACCAACAAGACTTCCCGTGGATAGGGATGGCAATGGGGCGGGTGACTGACGGGCACCCGGCCCGCGGGGGACTATTGGGGCGGGGGATGGGGCGGGACTTGGGGCGTGGGCGGGGGGAATTTTTTACCCCCGTTTAGAAACGGGGCGGGGGACGGGGGTATATTCCCCTGCCCCCAACCCCCGCCCCGCCACCCGTTTTAAAATAATATATATATATAAATAATTATACATATAATACTATTATCAATTATATTACTAATTATACATGTTTATTAATAAAAATTATTAATTATTTATACTAAATTTATTAATGCATTTATATTAAATTCTTAACTACACTTAATACAATAACATTTTTTTTTCAAAAAAACATAATAACAATTTAATGATTGTATTTGTATCAAAAATAAAAACTTGATTATTTTAGTTATACTTTTTTATCATATTAGATTGTATTCAAATAATTTTTGTTTAATTATTTTTTATGAGTTTCAATTGTAAAGTTACAATGAATATTAATTTGATGATATGTTAATATTTTAGTACTTGATTATTTGTTCAAATTTAATTATAATAAATTATATAATAAATTTTTTTTAACTCCGCGGGAGCACCCGCGAGAGAAGCGGGGCAGGGCGGGGGACGGGGCGGGGGTTGGGGGAGGTGTCCCCCACCCCACCCCGCCCCATTGCCATCCCTACCCGTGGAGATTCTTTATTACCACCCATGGTTAACCAACACACCTACTTTCCTGATGCGAGTTCGTCATCTTAATTAGTACCGCACGCCAGCGAATATAAGTCAGTTGACGAACTTTGTTTGGAACCAAAAAATAATAACAATAAAAGAATAGAAAAACTCAGAAGAATAGTTTGATCTAACTCTCAATTTAAGGCAATTATCAAGTTACCAGACAGCAAATGATTAACCCAATCTAAGAATCACATATTTCCACAAAAGTGGCAAGCGTTTGTCTCTTGTAAATCTTTTCCAAAATTGAAAAAAAAATGAGGGCCAAATCCACACCCTAACTACCACTATGATAATTAAACCCTTATCACTTAATGACTTTCAATTATAATTTTTACAATTCTATAATTACCATTTCATACAATAAAAGCAATTTGACATAACTCTATTCTTTCAATTATTTTTCTATTTTTTTAAATTCACTGCATGTTGTTTTTAATAATTTGTACTGGATTAAGTGTCTTTAAACAATAATAAATTCGTGAAACTTATCAAATTAGGTAATAGAGTTAGAGATCATGTGTACTTCAAAAGTGTTACTATACAAATAATTTCATCATTTCAACGTAATAAATATGCATCCTATGAAAGAAACTGAAAAATGCAAAAGAAATATCTAATGATACATAAATTTAGAATAATGTTTAATTAACAATCAAAACCTCAAATGGGGTTACATATAAATCCCGAAATATTAAAAAATTTTACAAGAAACATGAATAGTGCAATGAAAATTTTGATTGTTATATATTTAGAAAAACAAAAATAAAAATAAAAAGGAGAAAAATAAAATTTAAAATACGCATTACACATCCCGTAGGCCCAAGATTTTTAAAAACCCCTGAGATTTTTGTTGAAAAAATTTAGAAGAAAAAGTAATGAAAGAAATAGATCGAAAAAAAACAATGCTAAGCAAATTGCCTACTGTGTTTGAAAGCATAAATTTGGAATTACAAAAAGGTTAGAAGAAAACCGTTAGGATTTTAATATCATATTGATCTTTAGGATGTGGAAATAGGATGTAAGGATGTGGATTTAGCCCTCCAAAAAAAATATTGCATCTACAATTCTTAGTTTTTTTTATGAGAATTTTAATCTATGACATAGCCTTCCATCCTTCAATGCGCTCTTTCTTGACTATACAACCTAAATCTCCTAATAGAGGAGAGACTTTTGCCCTATATAAGTTTTGATGCTTAACTTAGTATAGGGAGAGATGCAAAGAGCTTTTGGTCTACCTAGAATTCACTACAATATTTTTTTATTTACCCTCCCCTCCTTAGAACCTTTCCCCCCTCCCCCAAGTATAGGATTCAAACATCGAACCTGACAACAACAACACAAAAAATTCACTGCAAATTGAGTCTTATTGGACTTGGAAAAAATGTGAAATCATGCTAGCGATAGCTCCTATAAATGGTGGGAAGTTTGGAGAAATTATAGAGAAAGTTCATTGCAAAGAATGGCGGATTTAAGACTTCAGGTTAAAAGAAAAAAGTTTTGCATTCTACTGCCAGTAAAAGAGTGTTGGACGCTTTAAATAACTATCTTAATTGTATAGGGCAACTCGAAATTAAAAAATATATATTCATACAAACTATATTCACCAATCCTGGTATGTGTAATGAAGCCAGTAACGGTCTCCCAAACTGAATTTTTCAAATACTTACTGAGACAAAAATCACAATGTAGCATTTGAACTCATTTATTGATTCATTTAACCAGGAATGAAACTTAGAATTAGCCAATTATGAAATTGCGAGGATCTGTAGGGGATGTGGAAGAGCAAATTATCTAGGTAGTCATTAAATTTTTGGAACAGTGAAGTTGTGACCATTCAACTATTAATAGTACGTTTTTATGAACTCAATTATTAAAAGTATAAATTTTGGACCATTTCATTTGATTCCACTATTAACTTTGTTAAATCTAACTATTAATAGTATATCTCATAAATCGTGCGGATCCTTAGATCTGGTAGAGTTAATGGTGGAATCAAATAAAATGACTCAAAATTTACATATTTGATAGTTTAGTGAATAAAAATATATTATTAATAATTGAGTGTGACTATTCAAAAAATTTCAGTGGCTATTCAAGTAATTTGTTCTGATGTGAAATCCTCAAGACTCCGGAGCTGCTAACAATGCCGAACCTCAGCAACAAATTTTTCTTCTTCACGGCTATAAAGAATAACTAAACCAAAAAGAGCCTGCTGCTGTTGCGAAAGTGCAAGATGAGCTTTTGGGCCCCATTGGGTTCTAGTGCTTTGTAGCAAGTCCAATGGATGCGAGCAAGTATTTTTGGCCCAAGCGTTTAAGCCTCATGTCGAGTCGGAGCTGCAACCCCTATTTCAATGTATGGATTAGGACGTACATTAACCTATGTTTTCAGATTCGGACCGTACAATGACTCGGTCAAGGTCAGGGGGCCAGGAATCAATGGGTTCGACCGGCTTTGATAGGGGTTGAACCGGATGACGTCATAAATAAAAATAATTTAAAAATTAAAATATTATATGTAAATACTTAAGAACATGTTAATATTAATAAATGTATATTCATATAGATTTGATGTTTCAAATATATTTAACAAGAAAATACAAAGAAATTAGAATGATCAAGTCGCAATTTATATTATTCAATGAACATTAATAAGTTTAGAATTAAAATTATGAATTTAATTGAAAAAATAAATACTGAACTTTAGGACAACATTTATAAAGTATGAAATATTGAGATATATTAATAATTTTAACAATTTAGGGGCCAAAACATAATATTGAAAATGTTTTGACCTTTCAAAAAAAAATTTGTGCGGCAGGACTGAGGTCTCCAACTCTGCTACGCATGCCATGTCAGCTATCTACTTCAATTAAGAAGGCAGCCATTATATCTTTCCATCGGGCCCACTAGGATTCCCACCGCTGGTGACTTGAAAGTTGGAGACTTCTTTTAGTACAAATCGGAAGAAACGTAAAGCCAAAACTTGACACCTCATCAAGTTTCTTTCCGCGTTCCACCGGACCTTTGATATCAAACTGGATCATCCGGCTTGCCGGTCAAACCCGGTCAAATCCGGTTTTTTGATCGGGTTTGACCAAGTTTTATTGCATCCGGTTTTTAGAGTAACTCGACCGGACACTTGGACGGTTCCTAATTCGACCGGTCGGACCGGCCGATCTGGTCCGAGTTTGAAAACACAGACATTAGGCGTCCTTTAATATTCCTGTCATTTGCACTTGCTCTTTTAAACATTAAATCATGTCCTCGAGCCACGTCAATTTTGATCATTAAAAAAATATTAACGAGTTTCCAATTTTGTCATTATTTTTATTTTTCTACATCCTTCTCCTCATTGCCCAAGCTTTTAACCTTCATTTTGTTCATTTAAAAAAAAAAAAACTAAGTTCCCGAAATATTCACTCTGATTTAAATAAAAAACCATGCCAAAATATTAAATGACTTTGAACTATTCGAGGTTTTCGTGATAAGAGGAGGTAAGATGCAAATGTTGTAAGCTATCACTGCATATGCATGTCATGGATAATTGAAAATCGCTAGACATTTTTGTTGTTGAGTTTCACGCAGAACTTTCAAATAGGGTCCAGCCAACTCGAGCTCGTTCCGAAGAAAGCTATCTGAGCCTAAGTTTTAATTAGGCCGAACAGAGTTTGGACCTAAAATATTAGATCTGAAATAAATGTGAGCCAAGTTTGGGCCATACTAGAGCTCAGACCCGATCAAAAGCCGGCCCATATATGAATATATATATATGTAAAATATATGTAATAATATTTATAATTTAATAATTATCTATACTATAGATAAAGAGAGATGAGGGGGTTTGGGGTAAACAAAAATCCATCACTTTATACACTTCCCTAAACTATCCTTGATGATGAGAGAACTTTGGTATAAATAAAAATCTATCTATCTTTGACACTATCCATTACCAACATGTTTTTTTACCAAATAATATGTATTTTTTCATTATTCTATTTTTCAACTTATTTAATAAATCTTAATTTTAATTAGCAACTACTAATTTCTATTAATTGGCACACACATTAGTCTGTGCTTTGAATACTAGTACAAATTACGACATACAAAGTTAATAATTTATATGTTAAATTTGTATTAATTTCATAATTATAAAATATATATTATATAATAATTATGCATTTAATTATGAGTTTGAGTCAAGCCCGATATGAACTGAAATTGAACCTTTTTAATGAGTCCAAAACTCGAAAGCTCAAAACCTGAAAATTCATATAACTTGTAAGCCGAGCTTGGGCTTACTAAAATCCGTCTCAAAAAGCCCGATTGACCACCTAAGTTTCATGGTGTTATTTTTCAATGATTAGTTTACGAGTTTCTTTAGTACAAGAAATGATTTTCTTTTAGATTTTAACCACATGGAAATTAAGGGCACGAGGTTCTTTAAAACGGTTGGATCCCATTTTAAGGATATTTAATGAAACAAAAAATTGGATCTCCTTTTTGGGTATTAATTTTTACTAGTTGCTATTAGGCAGCATCAATGTTTTCTTTTTTAAACAAAAGTCGTACGGCCAACCATTAGTTAGGGGGACCAATGCAGTGGCAGAGCTAGGACTCTTGGATGCCGGGGGTCTTGGTACGTTGTTAAAAATATTTTTATCTACATACTAATATTAAATTAAAATAAAAAAATAAGTTACAAATTTAGACGAAAGGGCAAATCTTATACACCAAAAAAGGAAAAAGTTATGCACCAAACAAAAATCTTATCACTAAGTGAACTGAAATCCAACCTAAAAACGAAAAGTAAACTATTTTGAAATTATAAATAAAAAATTCACAATTTTCGTAGATGAGTACTCATGTTTTGAAAGAATGAATTGTTATGAAAATCAAAATCCTACCATAGTAATCATAAAAAATGCGCATGTTTTAATTAATTGGATATGCTAAATTATATGTAATTAAAGTACATTTTGTTCATTTTTTAAATCAACAAATAAAATGAAAGGTCTAAAATAAAATTATAACAATACTACAAAACTAAGAAGAATAATATTCATAATGATTTGAAAAGATTAAGTTAGTATACAATGTATTGGTGAATTGTGAAAGAGTTTCTTAATTAGATAGAATTTTGGTTGATTTTTTTTTCTCAAACTTCTGTTCAAGATCTATCCTACATTTCCATTAAGTCTTTTCTACCCCAATTGAAAAGTCTTTGGTTTGAGTTTGAATTACTGTAAATTAATCCGTTATTGGTAATTTAGAGTTAATTGTTTGAATTAGAAGATCAAACTATAGTCCCAGCCCTCATCTCTCTCTAATCTCTTTTCTTTTCCAATTTTTCTCTTCTTCTTCTCTTCTTTCTAAAGGCCTTCCCTTAGGGATGGAGACCATAACATGGTCTCCCTCCCATGAATTTCGTTTTATTTTGGTTTTATTTTTCTAATAAAGTCTCTCCTAAGTTTTCTTAGTGAGAGTTTTTTGTTCTCCTAAAAATTCCAAAGGATATTTTGTATTTTCTTATTTTTTTTGTTAGATCTAAATTTATTTCATATTAGTTATCAAATGTGAATTTTTTTGGATCTTGAATCTATTTCAATATATCTCATCATCATTATTGAAGTCTCAAATCGTTAATTAGCAGATCTGGCGATCACAACATGTACAGAAAAGAGTTGCAGTGATTTATCTATTAAAAGACAAGTGAGAAATTTCTTGTATTTTTCAGATTGATTGACAATTTTTCAGAGCTATTATATCTATTAAATTGTAGATCTATAATTTCTAGTATATGTTTAACCTACCATTAAGATAGTGATGTAAATCAAATCATGCTAAACGAATTCCAACAATCCATTAATGAAGGTTTCTTCCCTAAAAAAAGAAGATCAGACTATAAAGAAGACATTGCCTTTGTTCTTTTAATTATTCCTTGATTTTCTTCTGGAAACAAGTTAAATGATACGTCAATCCTCCCTAAAAAGTACTAGCAAGTTATGATTGTGGATTAGTTTTCTAACTTGTGTAAGTGATTATGCTTTACGTATTTGCTCCCCAATTCTTTTATTTCATTGGGGGAGGGTGGGGGAAGGGAGGCAGCTATTGAAACTTAGGTGAAGTAGTTTTCCAATTACTCTAGATGCTATTGTGTTACTATTATTCGTGTTTCTGATGCAGTATAAGCAATCAAGGCTATCTTTGTGATTTCACCATATTTATTAATTATGTTGGACACAATGTGCTTGATTCTTCTAGTTCTGTTTTTTTTCAGGATAAATAAACCAATGTGAACATTGCTGCTTTTCTCTGAGCTGGTCTTTATTGGATTTTTCTTCTTTTATCTTCAAGATATGGAATTCAACATTCATTACTGCAGTGTACGCTCTTGTCTTCCACGCACATTTACCATCCAATTTGTTTCCTTGGTTCATTTGGTCAATAAAACAAGTGTCCAATTCTTGCATTGATTTCAAAGAATGTATATAAACTTGTATTTGGCTGGTTCATCAAGAATCTATAAGAAGTCAAAATATTGTGCCTGATAAGCACAAAAGTTAAATCATACTTATTACACAAGGACACAATTCTTGCATTGATTTCAAAGGAACTTCAAGATATCCCACGAAATAGCCAAATTAAGTAGGCGAAAAGTACATGCAACAAACCACCAAGCCCAAAATTTCTCACTAAATTAGCCAAACTGAACACTATAGCAAAAGGGCTGAACAGAAGGCCTGATTATAAACACATGACAGTAATTAAGTTTGGATGCATTAATTCCTAAATTAAATAATTCATGAGATATCAGTTTTTTTTCAATGAGATCTCAGGTTTTGCAATAGCTGACCATAAGCAGCCAATCACTGGCAAATTTGGGACCTAGAGATAAAGACTTCAATAGTGAACATGGAGATGAATGTATTCTAGCAGCCAAATAGATACTCGACGACTACTTGACTAGCTAAAAGTAACGAACACAATTAAACAAGAGAATTGCATCTTGATATAGCCAGAAACATGTGACAACCAAATACTACGCAAAAAGCCAAAAACCAGCGATTCCGCATAACTATCCATTTAACCACAGAATTGGAATGGGAAAACTTTACTCCAACTAAAGAATTGAAAACGTAGAATTCAACTCCCGTAGAATTGGAATGCAATTCTAATTCTGTGGGGAAGGTACTAACCAAACACAAGAATTAGAATAGGGACCCCTCAATTCCAATTTTAAACCCCAATTTCATGGGAACCAAACACAGCCTAAGGGTAATTTATGAAATTGAGGGTGGGTAATTATCCACCCTCAAGCTAAGGTGGCTCCTCCCCTAGGATAGTGCAACGGAGTTTAGTAGAAAAGTGCAAATGTGTCAGGGCACAGAAATTGATTGCAAAAATGGTCAATTGATTTTTCCCCAATTATTAAATACGCTGTCGTTTGCTTCAAGTCAGTAGAGTTAGCAATAAGTAGGACGACGTCGCACTAAGCATGAATAAGTAGCACGACGTCGTGCGAGTCCCTAACAGAATTAGTTACCAGAATTCATATGTCGGTTATGCAGCCCTATTTGTACAGCTCCGATTGGAGAAAAGGGTATCAGAAAACATAACAAAATTCTTGCTCTTGTTACTTTCTCTCTCTACTTTCCCTCCTTCTCTCAATTCTCTCTATTCTTTGTCTCTCAATTCTTCTCCCCAAGTTTCACAACCTTCCCCAATTTCTGAGTGATCTCACGAATTCAAGGATTGAAATGGATGTAAAGGCTTGACAAGTGGTATCAGAGCAGGCTGAATCCTTGGAAACGACACCATATTCAATGGCTGAGAGTACCAGGTTCAAGACCTTGGAAGAGCAAATCAAGAAGCAAGAGATCAGGCTCCAAGAAGTAATGGAAGGTCTGCAAACCTCACAGCTACAGCAACAGCAAATGCAGATGGAATTCCGCACGGAACTTGGAGAAAACAGCAAGAAAGTGGAGAATCTATTAGTTGAAATGAAGCAGGAGTTCGGTGCTTTAATGAGAGCAGTACTAGGCAAGGAAAGAGCGGTTCCAGACGATGACAGGCAAAGAATGGAACAAGCACCACTCTTACCAACTCCTCCAATGAACCAGAGACTGCAGATTGGATCAGACAACAACAGGACTGCAAGGAAAGACACAAGTAAGTTTCTGGTACCAAATCCTCCTAGAATTGATTTACCTATGTTCACTGGTGAGAATCCAAGGGAATGGATTAGGAAATGCAATAAATATTGCCTCACTTACCAGATTCCTGAAGATCAAAAAGTAGAGGTTATTGAGATGTATTTGGAAGGAAAGGCAGATAACTGGTTCCAGGGGATTAAATTAGAAAAACCAGGTATAACTTGGAAAATATTTGAAGAATTACTGTGTAGAAGGTTTGATAATAGGAGTGGAAGAGATGTGAATTTAACAAACTTAGGCAGTCCGGCAAGGTGGAAGAATATCAGGAAAAGTTTGAGGAGCTTAAAACTATGATGATAATTAGAAATCCACATCTGGATGAGGAGTATTTTGTGTCGAGCTTTATCAGTGGTCTCAAAGACGAAATCAAAACTATGATCAGGATGTTAAAACCTGCAACTCTGCCAGAAGCATTCGAATTGGCTACACTACAAGAAGAGGCATTGAGGCTTCAGAACAGGTCCTTCAAGGAGGGAGGAAAAGCTGTATCCGAGGACAGATTTGGAATCTCTAGGAACTCTTCTTACCTCCAGATCCCCAGCTCACAGTATAGAGTACCTTCCACCAGTAATTTTAGAAATACTCCATTCAAAGGGAAGACAATGACCACTCCAGGATCTGAAACTAGAAGGCTCTCAGCAGAGGAGTTACAGTACAGAAGGAGCAATGGCCTTTGTTTTAAGTGTGGGGAAAAGTTTGGACAGGGGGCATCAGTGCAAATCTGGCCACTTGAACTTGCTGGTTTCTGAGGAAGAAGAGGAAATTGAGTTGGAAGATGCTGTGGGGGAGCAGGATGAGTCCACAGGGAATCCAGGACAAGTCATGGAAATGTCCTTACATGCACTGTCAGAGGCCTTGAAAAGGAAAACAATTACATTGGTAGGGGAATGGGATGGAGAGGAGATGCTCATACTAGTGAACGCAAGGAGCTCAGACAGTTGCATCAGCAGTGAGAAGGTGATTGTATTTGACATTCCCTACCAGCTAATGGAACCATTCTCTGTGATTGTGGGAAATGGAGCCTGTGTGACTAGCGAGGCTATCTGTCCCAAAGTGACTTGGGGAATTAACCAGCATAAATTCTACTTTGATCTTAAGGTAATGGACTTAAGTGGCTGGGACATGATTCTAGGAGTAGACTGGATGACTCACTTTAGTCCTATTACGTTTGATTTCCATCAGTTGACAATATCCCTGCATAATCAAGGAGTAGTGCACTTGAGGGGACAAGCTGAAAACTGTGATTTGGACCTTATCAGGGGCAGTGACCTGAGAAACTTCATTGAATATAAGAAGCATATGTGTTTGGCTTTGAGGATGGGACAAGACAAGTCTCTAGAGCAGTCTGAGATGCCCGCTGAGGTTCAGCAAGTCCTTGAGGACTTCACTGATGTGTTTCAGACACCTACTGAGTTACCTCCAACTAGGGAGATAGATCGTGAGATCCCTTTGAAACAAGGATCCCAGGCCTTCAAGATGAAACCGTATAGATATCCTCATTCTCAGAAAGGGGAAATTGAAAAGCAGGTAGAGGAGATGCTGCAGCATGGGATAATCATTCACAACAACAGTCCATTTGCCTCACCAGTGCTATTGGTCAAGAAAAAAGAGGGAACCTGGTGCTTTTGTGTAGATTACAGGCGTCTGAATGAGATGACTATTAAGGACAGGTACCCCATTCCAAATGTTGATGAACTGATCAATGAGCTGGCAGGATCCAAGTATAACAGCAAGCTGGATCTCACATCGGGTTATCACCAGATCAGGGTCAAGCCCAAGGACACTCATAAGACTGCTTTTCAAACTCATTGTGGTCATTATGAGTTTCTGCTCATGCCATTTGGCTTGACTAATGCCCCTACTACGTTCCAGTCCCTTATGAACCAGATATTTCAACCATACTTAAGGAAGTTTGTATTGGTCTTTTTCGATGACATTTTGATTTACAGTGCTACACTTGAATTGCATATAGAACATCTGAAAATAGTCCTGACTGTCTTAAGGAAGAACAGACTATTTGTAAAAAGATCCAAGTGCTCCTTTGCACAGCAGCAGGTGGATTATCTGGGCCACACTATTACTGAAAAGGAGGTATCCATGGATCAGTCAAAGATAGAAAGCATCATGAATTGGCCTACCCCTAAGACTGTAAAGGAGTTAAGGGAGTTTTTGGGGCTAACTGGGTACTATAGAAGATTCATCAAGCACTATGGGGTCATATGTAGGCCACTTACAGAATTACTCAGGAAGGACAACTTTGTTTGGAATAAAGGGGTGCAACAGGCCTTTGATTCACTGAAACACATTATGTGTAAGGCTCCTGTGCTCAGACTACTAGATTTTTAGAAGACTTTCATAATTGAAACTGATGCTAGTGGAGGGGGGATAGGAGCAGTATTGATGCAGGAAGGCCACCCTATAGCATTTCTCAGTAAGGCTTTGTCACCTAGGAATATGGGGCTGTCAGCTTATGAAAAGGAGTTGCTGGCATTGGTGATGGCAGTGACTAAATGGAGACACTTCTTGTTAGGATACCATTTTATCATCAGAACAGATCATCAGTCTTTAAAATACTTGTTAGACCAGAAACTTACTACAACATTGCAGCACAAATGGTTGGCTAAGCTTCTGGGCTTGGATTATGAAATCCAGTACAAAAGAGGGGCAACAAATAAAGTGGCTGATGCACTATCTAGACTGTATAGCAAGAATACAGGAGGGGTAGCTCAGCAGGGACACTGCTTAGCCATTTCTTCTGTTACTCCCTTGTGGATTCAAGAACTTCAAAGGAGCTATGCAACTGATCCTCAGTGCCAGGGTATCATTTCCCAATTGTTACTAGATCCTACTGCTCAGCCACAGTATGATTGGGATCATGGCTTACTCAAATACAATGGCAAGCTGTATGTGGGATCTGACGGTGGATTGAGGGGTAACTGATCCAAGCTCTCCACGCTTCTGCTATTGGGGGCATTCTGGACAGAGAGGGTGCTGGCAAAGGTTGAAAGCTTTGTTTTACTGGCCTAATATGAAACAGGATGTCATCAACTACATTCGAGCTTGTGACACATGTCAGAGGTTCAAATATGAGCATGTTCCTTATCCTGGCCTACTGCAACCATTACATGTGCCTCACTTAACTTGGACTCACATTACTGTGGACTTCATAGAAAGCCTTCCAGATTCTCAGGGGTATGATACTGTGATGGTCATCATTGATAGGTTAACCAAGGTGGGACATTTCCTAGTGTTAGCTCACCCCTTCACAGCCAAGCAGGTGGCTCAGCTTTTCCTGGATAATGTCTTCAAATTACATGGCCTCCCAGAATCTATTGTGACTAACAGGGACAGGATTTTCACTAGTGCATTCTTGCAAGAGCTCTTCAAGTCGTTGGGGGACAGTGTTGAGGTATAGCTCTGCCTACCACCCTCAGTCAGATGGACAGAGCGAAAGGCTTAACCAGTGTGTGGAAACTTACCTCAGATGCATGACTGGGGAATTCCCTCACAACTGGAGCAAGTGGCTACCATTAGCCGAATGGTGGTACAACTCCTCCTACCATTCCAGCTTGCAACTGACTCCCTTTTGAAGCGTTGTATGGCTACAAACCCCTCCCTTGCCCCTTGGTCCTCATCTGGACACCATTATACCAGCAGCTTCTTAGCTACTCCAGGAGAGATTGAGGATTTCCAGCAGCATCAAGGATAATTTTGCCAAAGCTCAGCAAAGGATGAAACACTTTGCTGATAAAAAACGCAAGAGAGGTCCTTTGAAGTTGGGGATTGGGTTTTCTTAAAACTTCAGCCTCATAAGCAGCAATCAGTTGCCATAAGGAAATGTCTTAAGTTGTCTGCCAGACTTTATGGACCATTTCAGATAGAAGCTAAGATTGGACATGTAGCTTATCGACTCAAACTACCTGCTGGAGCGCGCATTCATCCAGTCTTCCATTTCTCGCTACTCAAAAAGAAAATAGGTCCCCTGCAGTCAGTTGCTACCACACTGCCTGAACCTGATATGGATGATCAGTGTCCCTTACTACCTGAATTAGTGTTGAAGAGGAGGGTGATCATGAGGAATGGACAGTCCGTGATTCAGTACCTGATCAAGTGGTGCCATCTCAACGAGGAAGAAGCCTCGTGGGAAGACAAGGACTTTATCCAAGCTCAGTTTCCTCAGTTCAAGTGTTGAGGACAAGAATGTTGAAAAGAGGGCGGCAATGTCAGGGCACAGAAATTGATTGCAAAAATGTTCAATTGATTTTTCCCCAATTATTAAATACGCTGTCGTTTGCTTCAAGTCAGTAGAGTTAGCAATAAGTAGGACGACGTCGCACTAAGCATGAATAAGTAGCACGACGTCGTGCGAGTCCCTAACAGAATTAGTTACCAGAATTCATATGTCGGTTATGCAGTCCTATTTGTACAGCTCCGATTGGAGGAAAGGGTATCAGAAAACATAACAGAATTCTTGCTCTTGTTACTTTCTCTCTCTACTTTCCCTCCTTCTCTCAATTCTCTCTATTCTTCGTCTCTCAATTCTTCTCCCCCAGTTTCACAACCTTTCCCAATTTCTGAGTGATCTCGCGAATTCAAGGATTGAAATGGATGTAAAGGCCTGACAAAATGAGCGGTTATATAGTTAACCTTTGGGACTAAGGGCAACAACATTCAAACACAGAACAAGAGGAAGTGAATTGAAAAATGTGAATTCAGAATAAATAATCTTCTATTTGGATAGGACTGTTTTTCAAAAACTAGTTTTTCAAATACAATAAAAATTTTTAAAAAGTACTCTAAAAGTTAATCTAAAAATTAGTTTAAATTTTTTTAAAATTTTAAATATCTCAAAATATGTTCTAGAACTCTTCTACTCTTAAATATCCTAAAATATTTTTTGAAAATATCTTAAAATATAATCTAAAAACTCTGCTACAGCAAAATTTTTCAAAAACACACCCAAAAACAGCTAATCCAAACGGTGGTGTCCGAAAACAATGCTAACTAGGGAAATGCAACCCATAATTTTCAATCACAAATGAAAAGGAAGAGGATAGTGAGGAGAAACCTCAAATACCCTAGATGAAGCTACAAACGGTATTACAAAATTAAGGGGGTGGAAAAAGACTTGCAGACCAAATGATGTAATTTCACAAATTGAATAAAATGCTCGACGGAGTAAAATATGGGATATTAGTAGAATGATTCAAAACACCCAAGGTTCCAAGTCTACTAATATTCGAAACGCTTTCACTACCATTAATATGGAACATTTTTATCTCTAATGTGGGCCAGTTAGAATTTCAAACACTCTAGTGTGTCAAGAATGTATACTACTAAAATTAGGAAGTAATGCTTTATGTCCCTCCATTATCCATTACTTATCAAGGGCACACTGAAGATGTGTGCAATTTGAAAATAATTCCACATAAATTATAAATATATCATTAAAAAAATTTGGCTTATTATGTCGTTAATATGATTAGAGTTAATTTGATATTTACAATGCTTAGAAGTGGTTAGAATGGTTATGTTGGAAAAATAAAATTAGTTAGTCAAAGTAAAATTTAAGTTTTTTAATAGTAAAGTTAAAAGTTCAGAAAATGACAAAAAGGTTTCACACCATACCCAAGGCTCTCCTTTTATATATAAAGTAAATCTTATATACACTAACAGTATATCTACTATCACCGTTGGATCCATAATATATGTACAAAAATTGGATTTCAAATTCAGATTTTACATAATTATCATTTATCCAAATCTACAATGTCAGTGTTGGATAGATTAATTCTTATATATAATATAGATTTAATAAGTGGTTAATTTGTATCATCGATAGTTTATATTAGGGGTGAGCAAATTCGGTTTATACCGAATTCATAACCGATTTCAAATTCAATTCGGTAATTTAAAGTCGGGTATTTGATAATTTGGTACAAATTCGGTACATACCGAATTTACCGAATTCTAATATGGTATGAAATAGGTAATGAGATTATGAATTTGGTAATAACCGATTTCGCATTCAAATTCGGTAATTGAAATCGGGTACCGCATTACCGCATTCGAATTAGCAAATTGGTATATAAAATTATATAATATATAGATAAATGCTATTTAGTATTAGTATATACTACTAATACTTTATTATATTATATAGGTAAATGCTATTAATAATAATTAGTATATGGTATTATCATCATATCATGTACTTATAATAATAATAATATATAATAATGTACAATATATTATTTTAGTATTTGTTAATTGATATATGACTATAATAATACATAACATGATAACAATATAAGATAACTATAATACTTATTATTTTATACATGAGTAACATGACTAGAATTAGATAATAATTAATACATATATGTATAATACTAAATATTAAACAGTAAACATAATTAGTAATTAGAATTTAGATATTGGTAATTTGATACATCATTCATGTTTGAAACTTTGAATTATTGAATATTTGAATGCGTAATCTGTAACTTGCAAGTATTAGTGTACTCTACATATTTAACATAAAAATTCATATTATCTATTCACTAATCTTAATTCTTAAGGCTTTAGGTATAGATAAGACAACTAAGCAATTAGTAGTGTAAGTAAATGCATATGAATTGCAAATCAATGTATTAGTGTATTGACTTTCACAGTAACATATGTAAGTAAATAAGTTTTATTTTGATTTGAAATAAATTATAAGTTTGTAACTAATATAACTTATCACTAATCATTGTAATTTGTAAGTTTGTAACTCATATTACTTATTATTAATCATTGTAAATTATAAATTCATAAATTATCACCAATCATTGTACAGTCTAGGTTTATTCTAGTTTAAATTAATCACTTTTATGTGTTCCTTAAATCATAGACTAAGGATTCTAGGTATAAGTGATCAAATAAATGTCAATTAAACCACAAAATGATTAGAACATAAGTAATGTGTTCAATTATGAATAAATTTGAGGATCAAATTAGTAATAATTTTTAAATCATTGAGGAGCATAATGAATGTATTATAATTTAGGAGCCCCAATTTGTAAATTAAAAATTACACAATCACTTCTGGTGAATTTGGGAAAAGTCGGATTTCAGCTAATAGATGAATTTGGGAAAAGTTTTGAAGGTTTTTTAATTACCGTTTTCGAATTTGAAATCAGTTGCGGTATGAATTCGGTTATGTCTAATTCGGAATTGAAAACGGTTTAGATTTCTAGAAGTAGAATAACCGAATTCACCGAATTCAGTGCACCGAATTACCGAATTTGCACCGAATGCACATCCCGTAGTTTATATACTATTATCCTTAGTTGCATGTCACACATGTAAAAAATAAAGTGCACATTTAAATTAGTATTACTTGGTATGCAACAAAGGTAATAGTATATATACACTATTGCTGTATACAAGATTAATCATTCAATAAAAAGCATTTTCTATTGTGTGCCATAAATAGTACAATATAAACACGCTAAATAAAAGAGTTGGATCTAGTTGACCACTATGAAATTCAAATATTGTCATCAACCTCTAAATTGTGTAAATTTGTGTTCAGAAAATTTATATATTTTCATAATTAAATACCGAATCCACCTTTTATCCTTTACCCTTAGGGGGAGTAAAAGAACCCTTAGTGATAATATCTCATTTGATTGCTACAAAGAGATAAAAATAAGAAAAAAATTGCAGTTTTACTCCTTAATATTTATCATTCTTTAGTTATTAAAATTTTGGTAAAAATGAATTTAATTCTTAATGTTTAGCACCTGTGCAGTTTTAGTCCCTATAGTTTTGACAAGAACAAATCTAGTCCCTCATGTTTCCAATTTAAATTAAATTTAAGACAATTGAAAATTTTTGCTCATTTACTAATGTAATTTAGTCTCACATGCGGTCATATGTCTATAATATTGAATTTTAAAATAAAAAAGTAAAATAACAGCTAACTTTAAATAACAAAATTAAGAAATAATAACTTGCGTACTTGCACGTGAGTAACTAATTAACTAGTAAAACAAAATTTTGTTAAACTACAAAATTGAAATAGGTCTTTCACCTAGTTCATAATCAATCCAAAACACATTTGCTATCTCTCTCTATATACCCACCCACTCCAAGCGAAGAACCCTAATACTCGGTTTTTGCATATAGTTTAACAAAATTATTTTTTTTATTTTCTTGATTAACTAGTTATTAATGTGCCATGATGTAAGTTATTCTTATTATTTATAACTAGCCACTGGTTTGCTTCTTTTTTTTCCAAAATTTATTTAACAATACACGACTAAATATGATTAGGTTCTATTTGTAATTGGAAAAATTCATCAATTGTCCTAAATTTGCTCCAAATTAGAAACATTGACGATCGACTTTGTTTTGTCTAAACTTTAGGGAGTAAAATAGCACAAGTGCCAAACATCGGAGACCAAATTTATTTTTACCGAAACTTTAAAGACTAAAATCGCAACCGTGTCAAGAATTAGGGTCCAAAATTGCATTTCTCAATAAAAATAAATAATAAAAACTAGAGCAGAGGGTTGTATATCTTGACGGCTAAACGCAAAATGTTTAGGGTTATAAATGGGATTTCAAAAATGAATAATAGTATTCAAAAAAATAAAAAATAGCAAACTTCCAGCAGTTAAAAATCTGCCAAAAATGTATGCTTTCTTTTTCCAAATCTGTTCTAATAGCATCAAAATTGGTCTGAGGATGAGCGGCACTGCACTCTCACCATTTCCGTTAATTCCATTAAGCTTCCCGCCAGATATTGGCAATAAATCTTATCCGTTAACCAAATTTCCCACCAGAAAAATTAAATCTTTGGCTAAAATTTCTTGCAGCCGTTCTGATAATTCTTCTCATTCCACATCCCAGCAGCAGCAGCTCAACCTCTCTGTCCTTCGCTTCACTTTTGGTAATAATTCCTATAATTTTCTTTATCAGAACCCACTCGGATTTGAGTGTTTTTTTTTTGAATTTTTTTTCATTTTTTTTGAAGGGATACCTGGATTAGATGAATCATACTTGCCCAGATGGATTGGGTATGCATTTGGATCACTGTTGCTGTTGAACCACTTTGTGGGTTCGGATTTTTCCGCCATTACTCCAGCTCAGTTGGTGAGTTCACACCTTTTCTTGAGCTCAGAAGCTCCTATTAGTTTAATTTCATTTTTTATTATTATGTTATTAATTCATTCATTGTACATTATGCATTTATTATTAGTATTATTATTATTATTATTATTGTGTGTGCGCGCGCGCAGAGAACAGAGGTTTTGGGGCTTTCTTTGGCTGCATTTTCTATTGTCCTACCCTATCTGGGGAAATTTCTCAAGGTGAACAATCTTTTTTTTTTGAGGCCAAGGTGAATAGTCTTACCTAAGTTTGAATTATCTTTCTTTCAATCTTCAGAAAGTTGATTATGAAAGAAAAAGGCATGTAATTGCAGATTCAGTAGGCGCAAACATTTGATCTGGTGTTTTCTTTTTTAGGTACTTGATTTGGTGTTAGAGAAATAATAATGATAATAAAAGAAAGCATGCTGTTGAATTATCATTTACAAAGGCCATTAATATGCGCAATTGAGTGTTTGGGATGTTAGTTATGCTCATCAGACTACACACAGAAATGAAACGAACAGGTCTTGTGCACCGAGCTGCTTGAAATGGTTGTTGTACCTTTCTAGGATATACAAAATAGCTCTGCACGTGGTACAAGCATCTAACCGGTCGTGGTCCAGTGGAACCAGGTCAATGCAACTCTTGTTAATGCTTACATGCTGTGAAAAATTCCTTTTTGAAGCGTCCACCTGTAGATAGTTGTTTATAGTGCCTGCAACTTCCAGAATTTAGAAATTTGGAGGTCCATGATACAACCACCTACAATTATGGTCTATTTAGATGGGGTCTATGTAAAATTTTTCAAATATACAAAAACTTATGTTAATGTGACATCTGACATTGTGCTAGTATGTGTCAAATAACTAATGACTATTTCCGAGACTTGTTAACGTTTACTTGGTTGGATGTATGCAATAATGTTCATGTTTCTTATGATAAGAAAATTGTGAATTTGTAATAGGTGAAACAGGATAAGATATGAGCTCAAACTTTCTGAATGCTTTGGTATATGGGCATATTTTCAGGGTGCTACTCCAAACAATGAAAAAAGTATCCCTGAAGGTGCAGAGCCAATTTTTCTCATGTCGCAAAACATTCCAGACACTTTGAAGGAGGATTTGGCTTGGGTAACATATGTTCTATTGCGTAATACCAACACTATATCAGTGGTATGTTGCTGGCTTAAGCCTTTTACGTATTCAAAAGAGAAAACCACTGAAGTCAGATAAATAATTAAATGTAACTTCACTTATTGAAGGAAGTGATCTTTTAATGAGTGCTTTAAAATGCAAGCATGTGACAGTAAACTTGTTGTCAAACTTTTTGACACTCCACTGAATTGATGATATTGTAGCTCATTTTTATTCAAGTTGCACTTTGTGTGCGTGGTTATTGGAACACCCCTAAAGATATACCGAAGGATCAAGTGCATGACTGGTTTGAGAAAGAGATTAACAAAACTGGCCTTTTTGATCTGAGGGAGACACTGTATTTTCCGCAAGCTGAAGGTATTGTGTTGCTTTCAGTTTCCTTTATGAATTCTGATGAGTGTTGTATTACATAGAGTACAGTTTTTCATATGAAAATAGGTTGCAATACTCAACTCTGTTTTCCCCTTTGCCAATTGTTGAACACAAAGTCAATAGGGTGATCCGCTATTTTGTGAAATTAACATCATGCAACTCAATATCTTGTGCTTACAGTTAGCCTTTGATTTGAAGGAGCTATTGAAACTGTTTTCAAATTTTTTTTTAATTTTTTAAAATATTTTTTGACAACCCATGTATGAAAAGTGAGCTTCAGATACAAGTAACACTCGTCTCTGCAAGGTCTTCCAACCCAGACTATTGGGAGAGCAGAGTCCTGTTGCTATGTTGTTACTTACAAAGATATGTGTATGATCAACAAGCTTTAAAAGATTTCATTTACCTTTCAACTACAGAACTATGGGAGATCCTCCCCAGAGGTACTCGTTCTTTCCTGATACAACCAGTGCTGCATACTCAGGACTCAAGTTCTGATAAAACAGAGATGAGCGATGGATTTATTTTACTGGCCTCTAGCAGCACTTATGCATATAGCAGTAAAGATAGAGCCTGGATAAGAGCAGTTGCGAACAAATTCAGAGGTATGAGCATCTCTACATGTTGTAAAATGTCATTCAATTAGTGCTTATTCAGTCAACTTTCTACATGTTCTAAACATATTCATATATTTGCATCCATCCTCTATAAAAGCAAAGCCACCCTCCTATGTTCCAAGGCAATTAGGAGACAATATTTGGTCTTTTCTCTTGGTTTAGATACAGCTTTTGTTTAGCAGTTTTGTATATCCTTGCTGTAATTTTTCACTCAACAATTGACTACTTCTCTCCAGCCATACAATAAAGATCTAGGAATTGGCTACCTCATTCTAACCAGCTTTACTCGAGTATTGCAAAGAAGCAGAAAAGGTCCTGCCTTGGGGGTTTCGTTTCTATTAAAATGAACTATGTACCCTAAGAATCACAATTCTTATCCCTGGATGAAGCCAATAAGCCACTGATATTAAATTAGCCTTTGCTCAATGCCCGTGAATGTGTAAGTGCATATAGTCCTTGATTAAGTTGATTATTAGATAACATTTTGAGTTTTTACTAGGATATTAGAGATAATTTCAGAAACCTCAGGTTTCTAATAGTTTCATTGTCCTTCCTTGAGGTTTTGAAAATTTCACTTACCTCCCATGTCAGTAATTTGGGACCCAATGCTTATATGATTAATGGTGAAACGACTATACTATCCTTACAAGTTAGGATATTTTACATAGATATGTGAAGGAAAATAGTTATATGTTTGCTGACTACATTAACCATAATTTGGATTGTAAAAGGTTAATTAATTTGCCATCTAAAAATAGAGCCAATACTAGGTGTAATTTTTCTAATTTATATACATGACAATAAAAGAAAAAATCAGACATAATGCACTTGTTAAATTAAAGGATTTAGACACGAGAAACAATTAAGCCTGTTACGAACTAAATTATTAACCATAATTTGAAATGTAAAAATAAAGAAAGGGCTCCGACACAAGGCACCCTTTTTCCAATTTATGTACTTGACAAATAAAAGGAATCAGATATAAAGAGGTTTCGTTTGGGCTGATTTTTTTTCTAAGGGTGGTGATAACAAGAATCTTATGGTATGAAAAAAAAAGTTTTGTTCTACTAAATTTTGAAAGTTGTTATTTTTTGTTGTAAATGATGGAAATTTTTTATGGATCATGCATAGTAATGGCCCCATAAGTAAATTAATAAGTTAGATCAAATATTTAATCAATCTAGTACAATAGCTGAGGGACACTTTTGGGATAAATAAATTTTCTCACACCTGAAATTATTTTTTTACTATTGCTTTTTTTGAATTGGGCTGAATTGTTACAACAAAATTGGTTTTAAAAGAGGTTAGAGATATTTTCAAAACCTTGTGAGAGGGCAATGAAATTGTTAGAGATCTCAAGGGAGGTTTTTGAAATTATCCTAGGATCTTATTCCAAAAGGTTAATGATGTACATGATTCAAATTTAGATCTTTGCGACTAGTATATTCCTTTTTCATTTTGACATTTTCTCTTGTAAAGAACTGGCTCATATTTTTTTTGTTAATTGTATGCAATCTAACTTGTTGCACTTGTTATACAAATTCAATTATTTTCTCCTAGAATTTTCTCTAAAAATGAAAATTTTCCAAGAAGGTTAATGATATTCCTTCAAATGGTTTTATCTTTACTTTCCCACATGATAAGTATACTTCCTTTTCATACTACAGAGAAAATACTCTGTTATGGGATTCCTTCAAATGGTTTGATCTTTGCTTTTCCACATGATGAGTATAATTCCTTTCAAACTACAAAGAAAGCACTCTGCTATGTCATTTAGAAATTTCTCTAGATTCAAGTCTGCTATATTTTGGTTGCTTACTGAATTGTTGATAAGCCATTAAAAAATGGATTAACTTCTTATGCATTGATAGTGTAGGGACTTTTTTGCACTAGCGGCTATGGATGTATATCATACGTGCATGATTTGAATTTTAAATTTGAATTTATATTATGTGACATATGATCTAAAACTACTAGTGTAAAAAAAAATTATACACTGACAGTGTATAAAAAACTTACTTTTATTTGTAAGATGTGCTTTATTTGGAAATCCACTAACGGAGTATGTATTTTTTTTTTTTAAAGTTTGTTAAGCATGCTACATACAACTATGGATAGATGTTTTTTCTGCTTTGTTTTGGTGATGTCCCAGTATATCTTTTCTTGTTCAGATTGACTATTTTGTTTCAGCGAATGTACATAATGAAATATGTTATGCCAAAAGTTTAGTACATTATAGTGTCTAATGTAAAGTTGTTTGGCTTACTGGACTTTGTATTGCGCTGTCAATAATTAGGCCATTGTGCCTTAGACAACGATGGGATAGAAAGCATTGCTCTAGATATGCTTTCTTTACAGCCCTATACTCTAGGATTTGGACTCATAATCTGATGGTTTTTCCTATATCCAGCAAAAATCAATTTAACTGTTAGTAGGTTTGAGTTTCAACTTCATAAATAGAATCTTTTTTCTTCTTTTTTGTCTTTTATTGAGAAAGGGTGAATGGTGTGTTTTGTCCTTAAGCCAGAGATTAGCAGTGAGATAAACTTGGTAGGTTTTAGCTAATTTAGAGTTAAAAGCTAGGGCTGGTTGGTGAGAATTTCATTTATTGCTAGAGGTACGAAGTGGAATTAGTGCTTATCACCGGTCTACAGAGTCCTTACCTGAATCTACTTGTGTAACTGATTATTGCTCAAGCCCTCGAATCTTTTTGACTTTCACTTTCTTGTTGGACCACAATTGCATTCATTTTCGTACAAGGAAGCAATTGCTTGTAATATCTAAACTTCATCCCGTGCCACTATCTTAAACGGGCTTTATCAATCATCTATTACTTTTCCATTAGATCCAAGAAACGTGCGATTAAACGTGCGATTAATGTCTGCATTATTGCGCTAAACAGTTGATGCAACAGCCTAGAGATATGGCTAAGAGATTGTGCAGGGAAATTGAATTTTGTGCCTTGGCGTAAAAGAACTGCTGCTGCCGCCGCTGCTGCCGCTGCTTCTAGCTGATATTGGCTCTGGCATATACCACCTATGCCGATTATGTTCAAGATCAAGCACGAAGGCACTTATTTAGCCACCAAGCTTCTCCTACTTTTCCATCCTTTTTCTTCCTTCAGTCTTTCGGGCCGGTCCAGGGGGTGTGAAGAGTTAAAAATCTTGACCTCCTGCATTGCATTCATGTTCATTGTTAGATTAGTGAAGGAAGGGTTGGTCATAAAGTTGGAGAGTTTGCTTTTATACACAGGACCTTCGAGAATAAACATTGGAATGGGGAGGAAATCATATTGATTGCAGCTTTCTGTGGTGGAGGAGTTGCCATGCCTCTCCTTTAGATCTAGAGTTACCTTTGAAGGGCTTTTGGTTGGATTTGGAGTAGAACATATTCTAGTCTAGGATGCTGGTTTTTCATTCTTCAAGAATCCCATCCAGAAACAACAAATCTTGACCATGTTTTACGTTAGCTTCAATTGTTGTAGTCTGTTAT
Organism: Coffea humblotiana; assembly: GCA_023065735.1. NCBI lineage: Eukaryota > Viridiplantae > Streptophyta > Magnoliopsida > Gentianales > Rubiaceae > Coffea > Coffea humblotiana. Next base: position 10,339,843 of record CM041217.1, read on the forward strand.
ATATATGCCATCCTACACTGAGGCAGTATGATACCTAAAACTTGCCAGACTTGCTCGGAATGATTACCTTGCTAATTATACAATTTCTTAATCGACAAGGGAATGAGTAGATGCAGTAATCATTTGTCCTTTTGTCTTTCTTGAGGGTTCTGGTGAAAGATCGCTTGCCTTGCCTGAGCGACAACCGGTTTCCACTGGTTTAACTAATCCGCTATTGTCATGTTTTGCCGGCCAGCCAGCTAAGTCCACTTCCATGAAACTGGTGCATGTGACCATGTGTCAGTCTGTTCCCTCAAGAAGAAGCAAGGAATAAGATTCAATCATTGATATCAACTGCTTTAGTCTTTTATTATACACTTCCACTAGCACTAAAACAGGATCTAGCAATCCGCCTACTTAAGTTAGTGGGGAAGAAAGGGACATGAGGAATTAAAAATCTTTTACCAGTTGGCTGAAAAGTCTCATTATTTGATTCCACTAGGCACTTCCCCATATGGAAATGTCCTAATTCAACCCATCATACCATGTCAAATGGCAGAAAATTTCTAAGCAGGATTGAAAATCAACAAGTCTTTCAAGGCAAAACAGGTAACAAGAAAAGAAAAAGTATCTCATTACTATAATAATTTTTGAAACCCAATTATTTCTCAGCCGAATGGGGACAAAGGACATACAGGGTATGCTAACAAAACTCTACATACAGCAAAGAATGGGGAACGGACACCAAACCAACTTGAGAAAAATACTAAAATCAATCAGGCATTTTAGCTTTTCTAAAGCAAATCCCAAGTGAAATATAGGCTGAGCTGAAGCCATGGCTGTACTTGTTGAAGTTGTTGATGTCGGAGGAACAGTCGGCAGTGCCACTGGCGCAGGCATGGAATCAAAAGTTTCCCATTGTGTGGTAATCACAACGGGCCCTGAAGCTGAGTGCCTGGATGGTTGCTGGCAGATGTTGCTGAGGCTGCTTTTGTACCCTAACCGAATGTCTAGCTTGCTGTTGCTCCACTGGAGATGGCACATTTTCCTTCAAAATCTTATGCCCTTGTTGGATTGGGGATGATTGGTGATGTTGTGAGGGAATTGGACTGCGAATTTTGGGGCCTGCTACATTTGCACTTGCATTGATTTCTGGCGTTGAGATTTTGATCTTCAACATATCCAAAGTCTCAACACACTTCTGCACTCTTGTTACCTTCATCAAGTGAAACATTGGATTAAGTTTCAAGCCTTGAATAGACTTTAGTACTCCTACTTGTGACAAAATGTCAAATTTGGAATGAAACAAGTTCAATGAATGATACCTGCATTTTCCTTTGCATTTTGACTTTGACATCAACATCCTCAATAATTCCATCTAACTTGAGAAGTTGATTCATCAGTAACTCAATCAGATTTACAACATCCTTCTCCTCAACTTTCTCACCTCTTGAGATGACAGATTCAAGTTCCGACACCTACTCAATTTGGGAAGAGATTCAATGAGTTCATTACATCCAAATAATATATTCTGCCAACCTTAAATGCGCATGTTTTTTATTAAAGCCTATAAAGCCTACACCATAGTGCATGAATCAAGTTACCTCCAAGAATGTCACTTGGCTGGTGAATTTGACTATTCAAATTGTGACAAATAATTGTGACAAATGATAATTGTGACAAATAAAGAAACAAAAAGGAAAGAAAAGGATCATAAATTAACCTGTCCAGCTAGCCTGTCGACCTCTAAGCTGATCTCGGATATGGACTTTGCTGCCTTCTCCATTTTAGCAGTTTTTCTCATCTCAATATGCCTCTTTTCTAGGCTAATTGGGTCCTCCATTAACACAATTTTGGACTTGTTTTTCACTCCAGTAGTATCAAGAAAAGCCTTTGAATCCCTCTCCTTCTTCTTGAAAATCAGCTTCTGATCTTCGTGGTGCAATCCTGTTGGCCCTGTTAACATCTTCTTCAACTCTCCTGTTTCATTTCCACCACCCAAAAAAAGAACACAAAATTAAAAACAACCCATAAAAAAAAACCCAAATAAATCGAAGAATGAAGACTTCATTGAGAAGAAAAAAATTACCAAATGTGGCTTGGGAGCTGATATTGAGTTCATGATAAACAGCACCATATTTGACCCGAACCCGGATGGTGGGAGGAGGAGGTAGATTTTGATCCGAACTTGTACGTTTCTGAACTAGCATTCCACCGGGTCTCATCTCCCAGTCGCCATCAACATCTCCAGCCCCCCTTCTGCCAGCTGCGGCGGCTGTATTCGGTGTCGGTGGAAGTCCTAAGCCCATTCCCAGAGATTTAGTCTTCATAGGCATCATCTTGTTCTTGATACTCTCTTGCTACTATCACTACTACTATTTAACATTGCATTTTCTGAAGTGCTGAAGTCTTCTAAGAATTTATCAGATCAAAAGAGGATTTATGCTTTTGGTTCTTGAAAATCATAGCTGAGAAAATATAAAGAGATAGCGGGAAGAAGAAGGCGTCGGCAACAACTGGAAAATGAAAAATGGAAAATGGAAATATGGGAAATGGAAAAGAAAGATGGCTGGCTGGCTGGACAAAGATTTGACTTTGAGGCCGGATTTAGTTAGGGGTGTTGAATGTGAGGAGGTGAGATCTTTCAATTCTTTTTAGTTGATTTGTCTTTTATGCCCTTTGAGTAACATACTACTTTTTTTCTCTTTCTTTTTGAAAAATAGAGAAGAAATACATTGTTTATACGTTATTAAGAGGGTAAAGGATGAAAAAAGGGAAAAGGATTTAGAATTTTATAGAAAAGTGAAGTATTTGAGCTGAATTTGATTTATAAACTAGCTTTGACAAAATCGTGTTGAATGTTAGCTTAATTACAAGATAAGAAATACACCATTTATATGTCATTAAGAGGGCAAAGGATAAAAATAAAAAAAGAGGGCGAAGGATTTAGAATTTTATAGATAAGTGAAGTATTCGAGTTGGATTTGATTGATAAACTAGCTTGAAAAAGTCGTGTTGAATCTTAGTTTAATTACAAGCTGTACTGAGCTTTTATTGGTTTTGTTTGAATGCTTGTTTCATTAATTGTAATAATTAGGTTTCATGGTGATCGAAGTGAGTTTTAAAAGCTAACAATTAATAGGTTTTGTTTGATTAGTAAATCAACAACTTTCAAATAAGTTCTTATTAATCTACAATTAATGTGAAAGTCAAGTAGTTTGCCTTGTATTTCAACTTTGTGTGTTATCTTGTTAATTCTTATATTAAGAAAACAATACCGGATCATCCTTATATTATTTGGTCATGTGTTTTTTTGGTAAATAGATCAATGAGACTTAGCATTTATTTTACTGAAATTTCTTTTTGGCCCTTTCTTTTAAATAATAATGATGTATAGGATAGCGTCGTATACCAGTATTACACTACTATTACTTAATTCCCCAAACAACATTCAATATACACTTAGTTTTTGTCTACTTCATGACCTTTGGGGACTTGCTATTAATTTCATTCTTATCCAATTTGTATATTTTGCTATTTTTCAATCAAATCATAGTATTGAAAGTACAGCTCATCATCACTCACTTGAGTTTTCAATCATGTTCATTAAATCATTGTTAACATGCTCAAAAAAAGAAATGTATAACATCATACAAAAATAGTAACAGATGCCTTATATTTTGAAACGTAGATCGCTTGTAAATAAAATATGCTGTCTTAATAAATAGTTTTATTACACGTACAATATCACTCCATTAAGGCAGTTATCTTAGGATGACTCAGTAACACATTTTTCCATTCTAAATAATTTGAATATCATTTTGATTTTGATTAATGCAACAAAAAAAAAAAGCTCCAAAAAGTTCAAAAGGAAAAAGCAACAGAAACTTTTTTAACAAGACTGTTGCATGCAACAGGCGTAAAGCAGTCCAAAGCCTCATCGAGGTTACTTTTGTCTTTTAAGTGTCTGATCGACTGCATGTTTAGCAAACTGAATTCTCATATACATTTTTCTTAATTTTCATATTATTCATATTTAGCCTTTTTTCTGATTTTTGGGCACAGATAAAGCTGGCCATATATTTATATTATCTATAAACCATTAGAATTAACATTCAAAAAATTTTTTCGAGGCCTTACGTTTTGCATATTAATTAGCTTTCCTAAAATTTTAATGTTCTCATTTCATGCAAGTTTTGGATTTGACTAAAACTAATTTATTAAAAGAATTTTAAGTTTTTAACATCAAATTACAGAAATACTCTTTGTAACATAAACATGCTTTAGTTTTCAAATAACTTTCTGAATCATCACTTTTAACGGATTAGGTTCTCTAAAGTTGAAAAAAGAAAAAAACCCATAAAATTTGAAAATAAAAATTAATAGTATCTAGTCTTTTCAAAAAAAAAATCCTAAGCAAACTAATAAAAAAATTCTACGTAATTAGAGCTTCATTAGCCAAAATCTTATCCACCTTAAGACAAAACGGATTAAGTGAGAGCAATATAAAAAGACACATTCAAGCACGTTACGTCACCTTCCCCTTTGCCAAGAACACAAAACAGGGTTGATTGCGTCACATCTCTCAGAGGTACACGTGTCAGTCATCTGAACCACCAACCGTTTTCGCTGTCTTCATGCTTTTGACCTTTTTCTCTCTCTCTTCAATGCGATTTGTAATTGCCACCGACACTTTTGGACCGAACGATCGACGCCGTCGGCTCGACCAGTGTACACGTGGTAGATTAACGACCGTCGACGAGATATCTCACGTGGTCGCAGTTTGGTGGCAGTGGGGGAGGGATATTCTGTGCGGACGTTCCGTGATGGAGACCGTACAACCCACTGTTTAGGTATATATGTTGTGCACAATTTTGCTTAATTTATTCTGCTATAATAATAGCATAATGCAATTAATTAATTAATTACTTTTTATCACTACAAAAGATATGATCATTAGAATAGATTTTAACCTCTCAAGGAATTAAGCCAGAGGAAATGTGCCAAGGCTTTGGATGTGCTTTTCATTTGGTTCTACATTTTGAAAATTTATTCAAGGAAAAGGAGTTATTGAAATAGCGATTAAAAATTAAACCAGATTTGCAATTCAAATTATTTTTAACACTAACAGATGTATAGGCACGTCAGATGTGTAAAAAAAAAAAGAAGTCAAATTTAAAAAGATATAATGTGACATGCACTTTTTTCCCATATGTAAAAGCATTTTTTTCGGTCATCTACAATTTAAAGCTCTTGAAAACGTTATCAAGAATTTGTGGTCGTCAATGAGGAAATCGACTGAAGAATAAAACGGAAAGGGACCGAAGGATGGATGGAAGGATCCTGATCTTTTGCCACATTTGTGTAGGTCCTATTTTTTTTTTCTTTTTTCGGTTTGTCTAATGGGTATCCATAGAGTACTCGTTAAAATATATTTGAGGTTTTAGATTCCTGAAAATATAAGATTAATTAAGAAAAGTGTATAAATATAAGAAGATTAATTAAGAAAAATGTTTAAATACAAGAGAAAGTAGTAATTATTAATGTATGTATATACATAATAGATTGGATGGAATGCAGGCGTGTTAACGAGTGTCCTATATAAGAATCCATTTTTTTTTTAAATATCTTCTCACTTCTCCCCATGTTTTTTCCTACCTTCAAGTGTTTCCTCCTTCAACTGTCAAGTTTAGAATTTTGAATTTAATAATGGAAAGAATTCTAAAAACTCTCCCTTGATCACTCGTGTACGTTTAATTAGTTTATAGTAAATTGCGTTTCATGCATAAGTGTAATTCACAAATTAGAATTAAGAAAGCTCTTTTATCCTGGAACTAGAATACAAATCTATAACCTTCTGGCATTTAGTGAGCATTGTACCGACATATTACATAAAGTATTTGAAGGTGGAACATGTTGTTTACTAGGAAATCTTTTTTCTTTTTTGAAAAATAGACCAACTTTCAAGCTATATAATAGGTCAAGAATGATATAAGGTCAATACTACTTTTGATGAAAAATAGCTAGTTAATTATTGATGATGATTAGTAAAGATATGTCCAATCAAAATCATCATAATTATCATTCAACTATTTGATTGATTAGTGGGTCAATGTAAATGATAAACCAATGAGTGGTGTCATTCCTAATTAATAAGAGTGATAAACCAATGAGTGGTATCATTTGCAGGTGTAGTCAAGGTTTTAATCAGTCTGGGAGTCAATGTAGATCTGGATGTGTCAATGGTCCAAAATTTTTTATGGAAGCTGATGAGCAGAGAATATGTGGTTCATTTAAAAAAGAAAAACTATCAACAGCCCAAAATTCTTTAATTACTTCATTGAAAAGCCAACATCAAATTTAACGGATGTTGCAGTTCTCAGTTTTTCTCCTTTTGACTATATATCATGATTCAAGGGTGATTAAATATTTGAAGCAACATAAAAACATTGAGATGCACTTTGGGCCTTTAATTGTTTCAGCAACACATTGCATTTCATCTCTTAACGAAACCTAATTATGCTTTACATGTATATGAGAAGAAAAGTGGCATTATCTTCTTGAATTTATATGGAAGTAACTAAAAAAGAATTTCTGAAGTTTGAATATTTTTAATAGACAAGTAATTTCAACTATCACGAGGAATCCAATTCAATAGAGTGGTTTATGTGCTTTTATTTGTCCATTTACTCCTTTTTCTTCTCCTCCTTGAGACAATTCTTTCACAGATTTCCTTTCTTCTACGGATTGCTGTTTGAGACATTTGAGATTAGATTATTATTTCCATCTGATTCCTGCTGCAAGTTGCAACTCAAAGTTCTGCTATTTCTAGACATAACTCATCGTTGTGTATTTCAGCTAGTAGTATTATGAAAAAGAGACAATTACAGAAACCAACTCTGAGGTTTGTCATAGTTGCAAGGAGCTCCATTGAGGTTTAAGAAATTACACTCATTTCCCTTCTTTTAATAGTTTAAGTAACAAATTAGGCCCAGAAAGATGATGTAGGACAGATTTTGATTCAAATATCCTCGAATATCCCTTTCCTAATTTAACCAGACTTTTTTCTCTATCACCTCTTTCAAACTTGCTAGTGCTACTTTATACTATCAACGATCCTTTAAACTCTATCTTGCCTCTATCTTAGAAATTTTATTACAGTCTGAACCAATTATTTGACAAGTCTAGTAGTTAATTTTTGACCAATAAAAATATTTCAAATAAAAGTGAAACTCACTGAATCTATATTAAATATAAGGATTAATCCTTTATATACTGGCAGCGGATCTACTATAAGGTTTAGATGCATGACTAGTAATCTAAATTTGAATACGAAATCAAAATTTTGCATATGTATCATGTGCACTCAGTCAAAATAATATATATATTGTCAGTGTATATAAGATTTACTCTATATATAATTCAAATGAGACTGTGAAGTGTTAAAAAAATTGCAGCTTTCTTACATAGCCAAGGAGTTCCTATCCCGAACCTCATCCACCACTTAACAACAATTAGAACCCAACACACGCTTACCACATTAACCCCAATCCAACTCATCAAAACCCTAATATCCTCTATGCACCCATCTTATGCCTAGGGCTAGTGTCTCACGAATCTATTTTTTTACTTGCACCTAAAAAAAAAATAAAATAGAGGGATTAAGTGAGTTCACTAATACTAAAGAACCAAATCACAAAACTAATTTTTGATCTAGATTTTGTGCTAAGAAATTTATTTAGGTGATTCATGGTCTTTATATCAAATAGACGTAGGTTGTATTTCATCTTTTTTTTTGGCATGAAAATTTGATTGTTTACCTATCTCAAATTATTTGTTTTTGAAGTCTTGAGATTGAGTTGGTTATTGGTTCTTGTAGATTAGAAATTTTTTTATTTAATTTTATAAATAGGTTTAAGTACTTTATGAGAGATATTAAAGTGTTTAGTTGTTAAGGTTGAGGCCCAAGAATTAGAAACCTTGGCTGCAAATCCCCCTTTCTTTCTCTCCATTTATTAAATTCCACCCTTCACCTGCAAAAATAAAATAAAATAAAGAATTAAATTTACACTACCATGGGAAGTAAGTGTAATTCCTAAAATTACAAAGGAGTTGCCTGCAATTATTAAAAACTTGAAGGAAGTTTTTGAAATTATCCCAAAAATAAAAAGAAATCTTTTACTATAGGATTAGGATATTTAGTAAGAGAAAAGTTATTGACAGCTTTTTTTAGAAAATTTGAAGATTGCTCTAATAGTTTAATAAGGCTATTCTTTAGAGTTTGGAACAATTTTCTAGCACCCATTATACACAGATGTTTGTTTGATGGCATGGTCCGCCTATTTGTGGTTCTGGTGAGAATGAGCCATGTTTAGGGTCAAAGAAACCTCCTCTGAGGTTTTGGTCAAATATCACTTAGTTCTCCCAATGTTTTCAAATTCTATCTTTGCTCCTCTCAAATTGACATTTTGTTAACAATGTCAAGCCCTTTGAGCAAAAGTAATATTAGAAAATGCATATTGAAGAGGGGAGAGTATTTTAGTGCTCTTAATACCCTTAGACTGTCCAAAAAATATAAAAATTTCAGAAATCAGGGGAAAAAGTGTACAATTAAAAATAGTTTGAATGTGAGAGGGTGAAAGTGTGAAAAGGAGAAAATTTTGCTGCAATGAGCATCTAATAGATTGTTGGAAGGCAACCGCTACTTGGGGATGTTGTAGTAGTAATAAAAGGCAGAAAGAACTATAGAATATAGGCAGATTGAGAGGAAATTGGTAGATGAAAATGGCTAATTCATCATTTGGAGGGCACTCATACAAATCATCATCATCGTTAGGGCAAATCATCGTTAGCTCATAAAAATCTGAGTGACCATTAAACTATTGTCATCATGTTTTGGTCATCGAACTATTTTTCGTCAATAATTGACCACTAAACAACTTAATCAGTAAACTCGTGCCCATTTCGTCGGTAATGGCTCATAATTTCTGAAATTAGCATTACACATGACAAATCACAGGGGCTATTTTGTCTAACAATTTATTGACCGTTTACTTACATTAAACCCATCAACTGAAAAGAAAAAAAAGCTGTACATGTCGAGGGTGCGCGGATCACTAAGTATACATAAACCCGCAATTTACATCATCACATTTCACAAAAGCAAATCCAACCAATCTCTCAAACCTCACTCCAGACCCAGAGTCATTATAGTTGGAATTCTCAAAATGCCCCATCCCGGTCACCACTCTTTTTCCTTCCCTTCATGCTTCCGTACCGCCGCCGCCGCCAAGACGGTCCTTTCTGCCAATCCTGATCTCACCACCTCCCTCTATCAAACTCAACAAGGCCTCTTTGGCCTCACTTGGTCCAAAGGCCCATTCAACACTCGTTTTCTCCACATCTACCTCCTCCTTGACAACCACCACCTTTCTTTTCCACTGTCCCCTTCCTTCCATCTTCAATTCAATCCGCGCTTTACCTTCTGGAAGAAACGAGGATCCAAAACACTTGTTGGTCTTCCAAATACTAGCTCTACTACTGCTCGGGTGTTCTGGGATCTTTCCCGGGCCAAATTTGGATCAAGACCCGACTCCTCATCCCGTTATTATGTCGCAATTTTCATCGGGGGAGAAATGATGCTCCTAGTTGGGAAGGAGCTGCTATCACTATGCCAACTCCCAAGGAGCATCGCTAGCAGCGGAGGAGAAGCTGCCAGTGCTAGGCCAACTCCTAAGGAGACGGCGGCTGCCGAGATAAAAAACCAGGTAATAGTTTTGAGAAGAGAGCATGTTTATGGCAACAAGAAAAGATTATATTACACCACCAGAGCTAATATTGGAGGCAGCCAACAAGAAGTAGATGTATCGATTGATTACAGGGCTATCGGGGGTGAATGTGGCCCCACGTTGTGCTTTTTTTTCTTTTCAGTTGATGGGTTTAATGTAAGTAAACGGTTAGTAAATTGTTGGACAAAATTGCCCCTATGGTTTGCCACGTGTAATGCTAATTTCAGAAATTAAGAGCCATTACCGACGAAATGGGCATGGGTTTACTGATTAAGTTGTTTAGTGGTCAATTATTGACGAAAAATAGTTCGATGGCCAAAACATGATCCTGACAATAGTTTAATGGTCACTCAAGTTTTTTGCTCTCATCGTTAAGTATCAAGAATCATAAGGTTACATTAAAAATTTTAGAAAGCAAAAAAAAAATGGATAAACTCTATTTCAATTGTTCAAAATGCAACTACTTCTTGTGGTATGAAGGAAATCAAGAAGAAGAAATACAATGCCAAATACATGAAACTAATTCTACAGTGAAGAAAGGAAAGCATATGCAAGAAACCAACATTCTAGTTCAATAAAATGCAATTATCACCATCTTGTTCATCATCATCAATCTTGTATTCTTAGTGATTTATGTTTTCATTCAAATCTTTAAAGTAATTGGTTGAAGTAGAACTAAGAATGTAGAATTTGCCAAACTGTTTGGAGCCTTACTGGTCATACATGAGAGATAAGTTGGATATAACTGTTAAGTTATATCAAAATGAGGTGAAACTGATCTTTATTGAGTAATGATTACTAAGATTTGTTGCATTATTGTTACACCAAAAAGTTATTGAACAGTCACAAATCAAGAACACAGAGCACCATCTATAAGGAGACAAATACTCTACTGCTATACTAGTTGGAAAACAGCAGAGCATACAAGACAAAGAAAGCTAAGAATTCTGGTTTCAACTTGCCATTATAGGTGGCTAAAAACACGTTTGAAACATAATACTAATAAGCCATGGAGTTTCTAATAATGTCAATAGCAGCGATAGACACAGTAACATTGCCTAAATTGTAATTCCCAAGCAAAAAAAAAAAAAACACCACCTGAGAGTAGTTCAAAGATGGGGGAAATACAAATGGGTACTTGGTATCAACTATCCATTGTACTTAACAAAAGCATATAGCAATCCATATATGTTCAAAACACCATCTAGAAATAGTTATTTAGATGGTGAGGCTTGCAATATTAAGAACTATACACTGTCAGTTCTACTAGAATACACAAAAATCTATTTATATTACTTCTTTTTTCATTGAGAAGATGGACTAGATCTACATAATTAGAACCACGTACTGAAACTGCTACATTGTGAGATCCCATAGTTGTAGTAGTAGAACTCCTATTTCTTTCAGTTTGAGATGCATCATCATTGGGAGTAATTGCAGATACAGTGATTGTTGGAGTTTGTTGTGGATTAATAGCTTTATTTGGTCTTCTTCTCCTATTATTGTTGGCAGTAACGGTTCCAATTCCAACAAAAGGTCTTCCTCTCTAATAGCATTATACAAAATCTATAAGTGAATTGTTCATAACCAAAAAATAGTACATGATTTTTGTGTAGCTAATTTCTGATATCATATACCTTTTTAGCACTAGTACTAGTACTGATAGGTTGATTAACTTGAACATTAGTTCCATTAGCTTGATTTTGAGTGCTTATGTTACTACTTTGATTTGATACAATCACATGTACATTTCCTTGTGCATGATCCTAGCAAATCATGATACAAAGAAGTTCATTTATAAGGTATTAAATACAAAAAATGCTGTAATGTGAGATTGAAATTTTACCCATATAATGGATCTTGCTAATCTTGTATTGGCAATACCCTTTCCTGGTCTTCCTCTTTGACTGACCACCTGAATTGACAATACAAACATAGATGCATAAATATATGAATCCTAGAGACAAATATACAAGTCACAAATATACAAGTCACAAATCCTAGAGACAAATATACAAGTCACAAATCAAAGATGCTACCTGATTAGCAGAAGTGGACCACAAGTTCTCCTATTATGTCAAAATGCACCACACTTAGAGCACCAGAAGATGATTGATTGCTTGTGTTGAGATGAAGGAATTCCTTCATCAAGTGCTTTTCTTCTATTTCTCCTTGGTCTACCAACTCTTCTTTTGAGTAGCGGTAAAACTATTTTAGATGTCACTTCCTCTATAGGAGGCCGCCTATTCATATGTAGAATTGGGTTCATCATTGATACATAAGTCTTTAGATATTGATCTTTTGAAAAAGCTGCATCACAATAACTTTCCAGTTTCTCCCTTCTATAAACTGCTTCTAGTGCAGCATGTTTTCAAGAAAGGCCAATCAATTAGAAAGCTTCACACTCACACGCCTTCTCATCCAACTTAACTATGTAGGACTTATCCATATCAACTACTTCAAATGTCTTCTGACTAGCCATTGTAAGCTCGCGTCTTCTTGATCAGCTTGCAATTTCCTTCAACTTAGCAATATTTGTAAGAGTAACAACAGATATCAATGTGCATCCTTTTGATACCTCTCATGCAGTTTCTTCATGAGTTTTTCCCTTAGCCCTTTAGTTAGAGCCAGTATATTCCTTCCTTTAAGTTCACCAACCTATGCATTGAAAGATTAAAATTATCGGTGACATGATCACACTTAATTTCAATTGAAAATGCATGTCTTGCGCAAGTAGACTTGGGAATGTTTGCTAAATATCACTAAATTTCTAAGCTAATATCTTTTATCCTTTCCATGGCCTCATTGTGGTCTATATGATTATAGCTTTTTGCTGCTTGCCAAAAATATGTCTTTAGAAGCAATCCTAGAAATTTCATTTTGAACTTGCTATAGATATGCCAATCACAATATCTTACATTAGCTTGTGGCATTTGTTCTTTAGAAGCAAGATTAAGACCCTGTACAAATGTATGCATAAATAGTCATAAATAATAAACAATCTTAGACTGTATGGAACATTATGAAGACTAATTAGATGAAAGATTGAAGCAAGTAACATACTTCCTGCCTATCACTCATGAAGGTGAGTGGAATGTTAGCAGGAAATGGGCCAAATAACTCCTGAAAATAATAAAAGAACCAACTCCATGTGTCCTTGATTTCATGGTCAACAATAGCAAAAGCTAATGGAAACAAACTATTGTTTCCATCAAGAGCAACAAAATTCAACAGAATACCCCCAAATGTACCTTTCAAATGGCATCTATCAAAGTGAATAAATGAACTGCAACCTGCAAGGAATCTATCCTTTGTACCTTTAAACTTAAATCTAGAGTCCACAAGAAGGTTGGGCTTATCATAGTAAATTTTCATGATTCTACCTAGGTTATTAATCATCAAAAGTTTAGCATATTTTGGCAACTTTTCATGTGCTTCACAGTGTGACCCTTCTTTTTCTACCTCTTCCAAAGCTACTATCCTTTATCATCTTCATAGCCTCGTTGTAGTCTGTATGATCATAGCTTTTTGCTACTTGCCAAAAATTTCTCTTTAGAAGCAATCCTAGAAATTTCATTTTGAATTTGCTATAGATGTGTCAATCATAATATCTTGCATTATCTTGTGGTATTTGTTCCTCATAAGCAAGATTAAGACCCTGTACAAATGTTTGCATAAACAGTCATAAATAATAAACAAGCATTAAATTGTATGAAACATTATGAAGACTAATTAGATGAAAGATTGAACAAGTAACATACCTCCTGCCTATCACTCATGAAGGTGAGTGGAATGTTAGTAGGAAATGGGCCAAATAACTCCTGAAAATAATAAAAGAACCAGCTCCATGTGTCCTTGTTTTCATGCTCAACAACAACATTGTTTTCATCAAGAGCAACAACAGTCAACAGAATACCCCCAAATGCACCTTTAAAATGGCATTCATCAAAGCGAATAAATAAGCTGCAACCTGCAAGGAATCCATCCTTTGTGCCTTAAAACTTTTAAACAATCTCAAAAATTTAGACTCCATAAGAAGGTTGGGACTGTCATAGCAAATTTTCATGATGCTACTTGGGTTATTAATCATCAAAAGCTTAGCATATTTTGGCAATTTTGCATGTGCCTCATACTGTGATCCTTCTATCTCTTCAAAGGCTTTCTTTATTGCCTTGTAGATTTGCATTTTACTTGGCTATACTCCATGCTTCATCATTTCAGCAATAACTTCCTTGTTTGTCATCTCTGGGTGGTCTCTCATAACAGAAATTAGTTTCTTTACAATCCAATCAGAAGTTGCATTTGAGTTCTTCCTATTCATGACACATATATGCTTAGGTTTATATGTTTTAATCATGAAAGTAGTTGTATTAGCAATTAGGGATGCATGAATCCTCCAGTTACCACCCTGAGCACCATATTTGGCAGTATACCTACTCTTTGCATTTTTTAACCTCATTTGTGGCAATCCTTTCTAAATTGGATAGTCTTTCAAGGTTGCCCTAAATGCATCCACATTGGTAGAAAGTATCCTTTTTCAAATTTATTGTTCTCTCTTGGACTTCATGACTGCTATGATAGGATCCACTTCTTTTTCAAATTTTGATTCAAGCACAACAAGGCTATCTTTATTCTTCTCATAATTAGACAAGTTAATTTCACCCTCATCATTGGAAGAAATTGACACCCTATCTTCATTTATGACATCTTCCAAGTCACTATATATATTATCCTTCCAAGAGTAATTAGACCTAGAATCATAAATCTCATCATTAGCCTCAATGTATTCCACATGAATAAGAGCTTTTTAGATTTCTAAGTTTTCTGTGCATTCTTAGTTTGGTTGTTTTCTAAGATATTCTCTTCTGTTGTAGGAATAATTTCCAGGTGTAGCACATACAAGTTGACAACAAGATCCTTTTCATGGAGTTTGAATATAACAAAGACTGATTTGTCTGTAGTAATGTCCATAAAGCATGTTGTCCTAGGAATCCCACACTTCATGTGCAAAAGTATATTCAAATTTCTAGACAAGTCATTCATTTCCTTGTCAGTAATATCATTGAATAGGTCAATATATTGCGAATTCCTTGGATCTACATTAGAAGTTCTAACTTTGTTTCCCATGCAATGAACTACAATATCATATGCAACAATTCGTCTCATTCTACATGTCAATGTGTGATGTGAGCTGATAAGTGAATATTTAACGTATATTTTGTACAAATTTGGCATGACTTTTTGGTATGTTTTGAGAAGATTAAAGCCATATTTGAACTCTTTTGGTGATAATTGCTTAAATATTATTCAAGTGTTCAAAACTTGATAAATAAGTGGATTAATGCTTTAATCTGGGATATTTTGAAGGTTATTGACATGTGAACTTCATGTACAAGATAAAGAAAGAGCAAGGACCATTTGGAAGATCAAGAACAAAAGAAAAATTGAAGCAAATATGAAGAAAAGGAAAGGAATCGAAAATCTGGAAAAAGATCACATAAATCCGAGCTCGGATCCGTGCGCATAAGAAAGATCCGAGCCCTCGTCTGTACTTCTGGAGCAATGGATCCAAGATCAGACGATCCGAGCTCGGATCCATTTGAGAAACCCCTCGGATCATCAATGATCCGAGCTCGGATCCATCTTCACCCCTCGGATCCGAGGCTCGGATCGGCCTCTTTCTTCTGTAAGTGTGGAGCCGAATTTTTTCACTTTTCACACAACTTTCCAGCTAAATTGGTGAGAGAAAACGGTGGCACATGCCTCTGTAAAAAAAGGGAAGACAAAATGAGTTATTGACAAGTCAAAAACAACTTATCTTTTGACTTCCTTTACAAAATCTGATGGGTTGGAATTATGAGGGGTAGAAAGTGCCTTTCTACCACATTTTATGAGAGAAGCATGAGGAAGCTAAAAAAAAAGATACGTAGTTAGTTTTACTCTTGTCATAGTTTTTTCTCTCTAGCTAGAACTTCTTGAGGAAAAACTTGGAGACTTCACTTGTAATTCTCTTTGGTGCAAGACATAGCAGAAATTTGAGGGATTCATCCTTAATTGGCTAAGCTCTCTTTTATCTTTCTTGTACTTGTACTTAATGATGTTTTGCATTAATAAACTTGTGAGTATGATTGTTATATCAATCATGAATAGCTAAACTTTTTTATCTAGGGAGTAGATGAAACTTATGGCTAAATGATATGAATTGAATGTGATTCACTCTTGTTATATCTTGTACTAACCTGTCTACTTGTGCAGCTGAACTTACTTGTTATAGTTTGATCACCAATAACATGTTATAGTTGTTCTTACTCAATGAGGATTGGTTTCAACAATAGAACCACATAAGTAGAGCTTAAGTTGAATGCTCATGAAGATAGAGGTACACTTAAGTGGATTATTTATTGTTTCATGAAGGAAAACAGGGTAGCACTAGTATTTCATCATGAAAATAGGGAAAACTAGTCTGCTTTGAGCCATTTTATCATGAAAATGAGATTTGGTAATATTGGAAATGAATCTCTGGTTTAACAAGAATAATAACAAGAGGTAAATCTATTAATTTGTGCTGTTTATGCCATAAGTGGAATCTATATCCCTAGATTTAAGTTTTTAGTAAAAAGTCTCCAATTGTATCTTTCAAGTTATCAATTCAGAATTGTATAAAGTAACAATATTATTTCTCTGTTCAAATTCATTATAAGTCTAAATAATAGAGAAAAATAAGGACCTAGTACTTGTAAACTTTGCTCCTCGTGGGATCGACCCGATACATGCCCTATATTATTTGATTGACCTGTATACTTGCAGATAACGGGTATAAAATCGGATTGTAAACTTGCATTGATATAAAAAATCCCGTCATGAGCATGTGAGATGTTCAAGGTAATCCAATGTGGGTTCTCGTGAATAAGGTCACTAGAGCAAGAGCTATGACACTTAAAGGAGCATTTCGAGCTCCAGTGTGGGCTATCAAGACTAAAATGGAGTGTCAAGATCCATTGAAGGGCTTAAGCATGTTGAAACAATCTTTATCAATATCATCTATGTTGATCAAACTCCATTGGATCCTAAGATTCATATATCCAGTTGCAGTTCATAGGTTCACATCAAGGGCTTACAATTGAAGCGGATCAAGTTTTCTGCTTTGGAGTCACTTTAACTTAGTTTCTCTAGCTTAGTTTGGTCGTTTATTTCGAGAATAAATTGGGCTAACTTGCATGTAAGTTGGATCCACATAGTTGCTTGTTTAATTGAGCCAAATGGGACTTTTAGGTTAGGAGAATAAATTGGCCAGTTTATGTCTAAGTTGGGCCTTAATTAATTCATTAGTCCGGTTAGTTAAGAGTTTAAGATCTTGACCCATTTAGATTTTTAATTTGGGTATAAATAGCCGAATTTTAGAAGCATTATAGATGACTTTGAGAATTTTCTAATATTTAGTTTCTTGAGTGAAACAATTCTTTTGAATTGTGAAAGATACTTTTGAACATCTTAAGAATGGTTTCTAAGGTGCTCATTGACTTATATTATAGACGACTTTGAGAAATCGCTAACATTCAGTTTCTTGAGTGAAACAATTCTTTTGACTTGTGAAAGATACTTTTGAACATCTTAAGAATGGTTTTGAAGGTGCTCATTGACTTATCCATCAAGTAGTCACCTTGATTGTGGCGTCATCTACCAATCTTGATATTCTTGTGTGATCTAAGTTTGTCTAGATTTTGGCTATTCAAATGTTGATACCATCTGATTCTAGATCTAGGACTTGCGTGTTATGGGTTCCGTCTGAAATAGGGTGTAGAACATATCAATGTGTTTCCAAGAAAAGTTTCAATCAGCTGTTGTAAGAATTACATTTTGGAATATTGCAAATAGTATACCATGTGTGTAATTATTCATCAGCCCAATAAAAAGGTTTACATATGCATCATACTTTTAATTCATTGTAAACATCATTTCTTCATTCATCCATTTATATCATGAGCTACACACATTGTAAGTCAACGTATATGATGTTCAAAGCAAAACTCAAGTTACAAAACAAAATTTTCTCCACAAGCTGTATAAAGGAATAATACTAGCTTTTATGATCCTAAGCAGATTCTTTATCAAGAACTTACTCCATATTTATGTATTGCAGCTTTTCGCATCACTAAACAGTCATTGAATCGTTGACATAAATAACATAATCATCAAACATCTATCATCAAATCACACATATTATTCAGCATTCAATATCAAAATACTTACTAAAACACTAGTTAAATTGTAAAATTAGTTATCAAGTCCAGCACAATACAAAAATAAAAGGACAACATAGCTATTATGGCCTGATCATCAAGAATACCTCACAATCAACAAAGGCTCCCTTCATCAGAACATAAAAATTACATCAATCTCTCATTTTTATGTAACTATTTTGATATTGAACTTCGGATCGTCTCCTATTAAGTACTAGATGATCATTTAAAGCTCCAATCAGGATTTTTACTTGTTCTGCAGTTTTGTTTTGAGAATCATGCCTTCATTTCAAACTTATGGAATCCTTTTACCTCTGCTCCAAGTTCTCATATTGTTCTTTACAGAAGAGAGAACAGAAGCAAGAAAAAAAGGATGGTTCTACAACATAGAAATAAGAGTCCTTTTATAGTTAGTATTTCATCTAACAAAAGAATTGTGTGCCTTTGAAACTTTGTCCGAGATAATTTCGTGCCTTTGCTGGCATAGAAGAAAAGTGGCACCAAATTGTTTCTCGAGGTTTTTGTTATTACATGCTAATAGTTTTGTCTATTTTTTTTTTGTTTTTTAGCAGAATAAATAATTGCTAGAAGAATTGAGGATATTATTGACAATTGATCCCTTCTAATAGCGACATATGGTTCCACAATCACTTCAGGGGAGTTGAGAAAAATTTTGAAAACATCGAGGGAGTTAAATGATATTTTGCAAAACCTTAGAAGAGGTTTCTGAAATTGTTCTTTTTATGTATGTATATTCTAGAGAGTGCATTATAGTATTTTATCAATTTTTAGTGAGGCAAAAACTATAAATATAGAGGAGATTTTTAAAAATTTGTTATTTTTCTAATAGAAGAATAACTTATTTTTCTAACACTTCAAGGTGAAGACCGCTCCCTCCCCTCTTTTGTGGTGGCAATGGTTAGAGTTACTTGAAAAGAAAAAGATGATATTTAGTAAATGAGTTTGAGCATTAGGGATCGATAGCGAAATTGATATTACCAGTACAGATTATTAATTTGATAGATCACTATGAGAATTGTTAAATATGAATGAAAATATTAAATTTTGCCCTATCATTCCACACTTGTTACTTAGGTTTCAAAATCACTAAATTATTGATTGAATGAAACCTCATTTTGGTTCCAAACCAAACATGTAAGAAGAACGGCGAAAACCTATACCCATGGTGAAATTTGTGATTCCACTTGGACTCCCAAAATCCGAAATACGCACCCTACACCTTCTAGAAATAAACAAAATATGTGTGGCAACATAAGAAAGCTTATCTTTTAGCTAGCCAAAATCTTTCCAAATTTCTATTTTCACTGGCATACCTTTTAAAAATTGTAATTTCACCTTAAAACTTTTGTCTTCTTTCAGCTATTTACCTAAAACCATATCTCTTAAAAATATAAGAAATTAGACTAAAATTTTGAGTACCTATGACAGACTAAATGTTTGCCTACATAGTAAAGGCT
This sequence comes from Coffea humblotiana, assembly GCA_023065735.1. Taxonomy (NCBI): domain Eukaryota; kingdom Viridiplantae; phylum Streptophyta; class Magnoliopsida; order Gentianales; family Rubiaceae; genus Coffea; species Coffea humblotiana. The sequence goes on from CM041217.1 coordinate 10,359,328, forward strand.
ACAAAGAATTGATGATTTTTATACTATTTAAAATACATGTTAGTGGAATATTTGTTTACTTTAGAACAATTTGGTGACTAGATAGATAAGAAGCTGAAAAAAGATTACGATTCCTCTCATTAGAGCCCCTTTCGAAAAGTTTATCTGAGTTTAACCCCAGACGCAATCATATTCAAATTCTATACTCTTGCTTTGACAAATACACTCTTTGCTGGCCTTAAGAAACTGGGCATGAGTGAAAATTTTCTAAGTATCATTTGTTTAATTGGAAAAGTCAATGGGCTTGACTGTAAGATAAAAAAGAAAAAAAAAGTTCAATGAACTTTGCTCATAGAGACATTTTGTTTAAGATAACAAGAGTAATCATTATTATGATTGCAAATTTTATAAATACTATTGGTTCTTGAAATAATGAGTATTTTTGTGTAAAGAGATTTTGAACCCAAAATCTCCTACTTACAATCATATTAATTTTAGTTAATTAACATGTATATTAAGTTTAACATCTAAATATACAGATGTATGGGCTAGGGATAATGTTGCTCAAACTTAACAAATTTTAAATTTGGGCTTACCCGAGTCATATTTATAAAAAGTTTAGCCCATAAATTATAGGGCTAGATGGAGTGAGATCCGGCCTGTAAAAAATTATTGACAGCCCTAATTCTTTTCCTAAAGCTTATTCAAGTTTAACACCTGACGTTCAAATTCTATTTTGGGAAAACCTTCAATTTAGTCCTCAAATTATTTCACTAAAGTCGATTTGATCCCTTAATATTTTATCACATGAATTAAGTCCCTTAACTAAAATTCTTGTGTCAATTGAGGACTTATACGGTGTCACCGTCCAAAACACATGTTTCTATACACACATCAACGGTCAGGCAGGGGCTTTTTTGGAAGTACACAATAGAATTTCTATGACAAGCAAGACACCGCCATTTTGCATCCAAATTGAGGGAAACCTTTGAAGCGAAATCGGAGATTTCACTCAATTCCACTCCTCCTCTAGATGTCATTCCTTTTGTGTTTTTGGATCCAACGCTTTTCTTGGATCTTTCTCCATCCAGTTCCTATTCACTGATCTCGATTTCCCATGATAACCAGCCTAGATAGTCACCTGTTTGTTGCTGTGAGAAGAGGACGGAAACCCACCTATGGTCCAAAACTCTAAATCTGAAGGATTGTTTTTGGGTACTTTATTGCTTATTTGCATCCAAAGCCTTGAGCTTTAGGTGAATAATCTTTCTGGGTTTTGATCAGTTGAGAATTGTACCATGCCATCTAGATTCTTGGGCTTCGGTTACAAGTGCTTTAAAAGTCAAAATCTGCAGTGAATTCAGTTTGTAGTATTACATTTGAGGCTAAAAATATAAGTTTTGGTTATGTTTGATTGAAGTCTGTTCTTTTTTGTGAATTAATTTTAAAAGGGCCGTTCTTGCTTTCTGGGAATTGGAGGTTTCTGGAAAGGGGAAAAGAGGAAAAAGATTATCTTTGTTGTTTGGGAATGATTGATGGGTTCGGGTGGGTTCTTCATGATATGTATTCTGCATTCTTTGGTGGCCTTGAGCTGTGGAGGCGTGATGATGTTCCATAGTTACGAGTTCCTTGAATTCAGCCACGGGAGAGACCGTGCCAGTAAGTCCGTAGGATCAACCCCTCACGATCAGCTGTTAATCCGAACTTCGGATTCATTTTCAGGGTTGTTATTGTTTGCAATTGGTTTTCTCTTGCTCGTGGTAGCTTTTGTAAAGGACAAGGACTTTCAGAGCTATTTTGCCAGGGGGTGTGTGCTTCTCCATTCTCGGCCGCAATTTGGAGAATATACTTTGAGAGGAAGCTTGAAGTCCTTGGCCGCTATTGGTATCAAAGGTTTCCCCAATTTGGATGCAAAATGGTTGGTGTCTTACTTCTCGTAAAAATCCTACTGTATACTTCTAAAAAAGCCCCTGCCTCGCCGTTGGTTTGTGTACAGAAATATGTGTTTTGAGTGGCAACACTGTATAAGTCCTCAATTGGTACAAGAATTTTAGTTAAGGGACTTAATTCATGCGATAAAATGTTAAGGGACTAAATCGGCTTTAGGTGAAATAGTTTGAGGACTAAATTGATGATTTTCCCTTCTATTTTCTTGCCTTTTGTCTTCCTTTGTCTTAAATTATAAAAGTGTCGTACTTTTACGCTGCGAAAGCCAACGAATTCGATTGTACAAGAAAAGAAAAGGAAAAAGAAAAAGTTTAATGAACATTGCCCAAAGAGTCATTTATTTGTGGATTAACTCTACTTTGCACCTCCAAACTTGTATCATTTTCTAACTTTGCACCCTAAATTGCAATTTTAAACACTTCGTATTCTAAACTTCTAGTTTTATACATTTTGCACCCTACACTTCCAAATTTGTTCTATTTAAATCCAATCAATGACAACTCTAGCAAAATTAACAGCATCAACAAATCAATGAAAATGTGCCAAAATGATCAAAAAAGTGTCAAGGTATCGTAACAAAAATAAAATAATGCTTTCCATTAATTTGTACCACTTTTTATTTCGCTAATTTTGCTAATAATATTAGTGATTGTAACTATATAGATTAATGACAATAAACTGAAAGTGGTCAAGAAAAATTGGGGGATCATAGTTTGAACAAAATGATATCTTGTCATTAATTTTTACCATCCTTTATCTCGTTAATTTTGCGAACATAATTATTGATTATACTTAAATGGGACAAACTTGAGACTAGAGGGTACAAATTGTCTAAAATTGAAGTTTAGAGTCAAAGCGAGAAAGTGGTACAAGTTTAGGGGGTGCAGAGTAGAGTTAGTCCTTTATTTGTTCATATCAATTTTAAGGTTGGAATTACACAGCTTTTGGAATAATTGGTGGCCATCAAAGCTCAAATGGCATTGTGGTGATGACTTGATCAACATAGGGTAAAGAATGAATGCTATTAGTATTAAGTATTCCTGAAATTGGCCTGATAATTAAAGGACCAAGGAAGACAATAAAAGAACAGAAACCTTATCCTGAGAAACAACACAAAACATCGCCATAAATAAACTTATCCGTTTCTATAGCCACACCCTCTTCTTTACAGCGAGAGAGGCTTTTAGCATCCATGGCAGCCTTGAGCTGCCATTCTCATCCCATAAGCTATACGACCAGTATCCAAATTGTCAAGAAAATCGTGGCACCGTCCATCTCGTGTTCAATGCCTCCTGGAGGACAAAGCAACATCAAGGTAGAACTTTATTTGCAATTGCAGAAATTTTATCAGGTGTGCTTAATTTGCATGCATTAGAGTAATAAAAAGAAGCTAAGAGTTTTTTCTTTTTTAAATACATTTTGTACCATGGGGAAGAGGTAATCATAAATGGAGCAGCCAAGGAAATAGGAAGAGCAGCTGTAGTTGCTGTTACAAAGGCAAGAGGGATGGAAGTGGCGGGTGCAGTGGATTCCCACCTTGTTGGAGAAGATATTGGAAAGGTTATCTTCTTTCCACTTATATTGAATCCTCATTGTTTTTTTTTTCTACAACTTTTCTGGCTAATTTAATTTTGTTTGGTGATCCTTATTTAATAACACTTTCAGGTCTGTGACATGGAAGAGGCTTTGGAAATTCCTATAATGAACGACCTTACCATGGTCTTGGGTTCCATATCTCAGGTGACAACACAGAAATCACGTTAAAGGAAAATGCATTCTTTGGTAACAAAATCGATTGTTTACATGGTTAGGACCTTGTTTGCAGTCTAAAGGAACGGGAGTTGTTGTTGATTTCACAGATCCTACAACAGTCTATGACAACGTTAAACAGGTCCATTCTAGATAAACTCCAACATCAAAACAGATGGCAAAAGTGATAAGTTTCAATTCTGTTACTCTCGGTACATTACATAGTCCTGGGAATTAACTAGTCTTTTGTTGTGTTCTTGCCTCTGGTACAAAATAGGCAACAGCATTTGGCATGAATAGTGTGGTTTATGTGCCCCGCATCAAACAGGACACAGTGATGGCATTGTCATCATTCTGTGAAAAGGCCAGCATGGTGAGCTCAGGGTGAGATTCATGTTATTGAATCATTGAAATTCTACTGCTTTAGCTATCAAATTCTGTGTATCCTGAACTTCTCCGAAGATACATACACGTTACATAGTATGAAAAATTTACCTGTGATTTGTACAAGGATACTTATGTAGGCAAGAACTGATTAATTCAATTTTCCATTCGACATAAATTAAGTAGTATTCTAATGGTAATTAGGAATGTAATGTTCAGGGATGTCTGGTGGCTCCAACATTATCAATTGGATCGATACTCCTTCAGCAAGCTGCGATTTCAGCTTCTTTCCATTACAACAATGTAGAAATAGTTGAATCCAGGGCAAATGCTGCTGTAAGTTCACAGATGCTTTGATTCTGCAGCTAGTTGAATAACAGAGCTGTTCTGATTTCTGACTCTGAGCATCTGTTTTGGGAGAAGTATTTCAAACTTATCTTGATTTGATGTTGTTGGTGGACAGGATTTTCCAACACAAGATGCAATACAAATTGCAAACAACATCTCCAATCTAGGTCAGTTATACAACAGACAAGATATCTCGACTGAAGTCCAGGTAAGAAACAATCACCATTTGTTTAGTATTTACATCTACAAGCATTCCAATCCTATTACATACTTGATGACATAATACCTCTTGGCTCTGTTATCATGTTAGGCACGAGGTCAGGTTCTTGGAGAAGATGGAGTGCGAGTGCACAGCCTAGTTGTTCCAGGGCTACCGTCTAGTACCACAGTGTATTTTTCCAGGCCCGGAGAGGTTAGCAGAATATCCATTGTTAAACTGGCCTAGGGAAAGCAGAACACTAGACTCTTCTTCAATTGTGATAATGTCGTCTCTGGTATTTCTGAATTCAGGTCTATACGATCAAACATGATATTACGGATGTGCAATCTCTCATGCCAGGCCTAATCCTAGCCATTAGAAGAGTAGTGCGCCTTAAGGTAGGTGAAATTAACTTGCATTATCTTTGTTGTCTATGCTTGTTTATTTTTCCCCCTGCTGGCCTGAGTATGTTTTTTTTTGTGCTTCCCTGCGCAGAATCTGGTATTTGGCTTAGAAAAGCTTTTGTGAAATCTGATACTGGTTGAGCTCATCGAAATTTGGGATCAATCCAGTTGACTATTCACAGATCAGGTTTTTTCTGAAGCTACATTCTGAAGGTGAAGATTAGAGAATATTCAGAGCAGATATACTTGCTGAGCTGCACTTGATTGGAATTTTATTTATGCATTTTTCAATCAAGTTTGACTTATTGAGTTTCTAACAGGAGCACTCATCTCTATCAGAAGCGACTTTAATTAGCTCATTATGCCAGAGATAGTGTTGGCATCACTTGTTGCCATGAAACCAATGCGTATACTATGGTTTGGTCATATCCTGATTAGCCTGAATCCGCGAAGATGGCTCAAACTGGTGTATCTGGTGAGACGAACTATTGCATTTGCATGCTGTTACAATGGCCCAAACTGGGAGAACCATGAAAATAGAAGAAAGAGAAGAAAGGGATCTCTGTTGAGGGTTCGCGCTCAGCCGTGATTATTATGCTTCCTTGTAGAACAAAATGGACTGTGAAAGACAATGAAGAAGGGACAAAGAATAATTACATACATAGAATTGGCAGAAGAAGATGCTAGAGGCAAAAACAAATTCAACATAAAGCTAAAATGAACTTGGAATAGTGATATTGTGAGCATGATTTAGGCTAAAAATTAGTCAGAAATTCCGGTTTGACGCCAAATTGGTAGGCTATCTTTTACAGAATAAGTTGAAATTCCAAACTCCTTAGCCTAGGCATACTCCTTATTAGTCAACTTCCTTCTGTACAGAACAAAAAGGTTGAGGAAAAATATCTCTTTTTTCCTATAATTTATTTCATCAGAATTTATATAATGAAAAATTCAATTAATGTACTTTCATAGGTATAACAAAACCGGTACAAGAACGCTTTCAGAAATCCCACATATTAGAAGCAGTAATTAGAGACTCAAACAAATTAATTAGTCACCGTAGAAAGATATATGGTACAAGAACTAATGGTCTCTCAAGTAGTTAAATTCTCTCCCGACCTAAATTAGATAATACTATGTATATTATTGCCTTAATCCATTGCAGTTTTTTCTTCTTATGAGAATCAAGTTTAACTTCCTTGACATTTGTCAAGGTTAGGGGGACGGCAACACCCCTTCGAGTTTCATCACTTCAATGTTAAGTTGCATAGACTTTTTCCAAATCCAAGTTGAAAAAAAATAAAAAGGAGTTACACATAACAATTGTAAACTTATCACAAGTCCAAAAGTAGTCCATTCTGAGGGAAGCTTTGTAAAATCCAAATGCAAGCAATACATGGTAAAAATTTAGTGTGAAAAGTGCTTTTTCAGGTTATTTGGTTGCAAAGCTTAGTAAGAATGATGTTTGGAAACGTGACAATCATGTGTGTAGATCATTGTGGTTTATCCTTTGTTTTGTTAATCAGTCTACTGAGCCCATTTTCCTAAAGATACTGAAAAGCAACCAATAATTCGATGCCGAACATTCTTGCTATGTAATCTAACGAATAAAAAAGGAAAAAAACAACTGGCAGGTACAGATAATCTGTAAAACCCTGAATTTATCGTGTAACTACATTTGTCTCTTGGCTTGGGATCTCAGAATAAATTTAGAATTGGTTATATGTCAAAAGTAAGTAGAACTTTCAGCCGGCCAGTATTCATACGGGCTGACCAATCACAGACTCCTCGTACAAACGTCTTTAGTCTTTGTCTCACACATTTTAGTTAACTTTTTGCAATTGTTTCCTGTCAATGGACCAAGTCTCCAAGGCCTGCAACCCAAATAAAATGTTCAAGAAACTGATAATCTCACAATTTTGGTACAAGTTTCATCAATGGTGTTGCAAACCATTATGATGGCTCAGCTTATACTTGTAGTAATTTTGGCAATCCTGTTTTCAAGAATAGTGGTTGCATCAGCTGCAGCGTTTCCTATAGCCAAACCAGGCTGCAATAGTAGCTGTGGGGACGTTGAAATCCCCTACCCTTTTGGCATGACTGAAGGATGTTATCTTGATGAACCTTTCCAGATCATCTGTAACACCTCCTTCAATCCTCCTAAACCAATTTCGCAATTGACTGAAATCGATGTTACAAGAATATCCCTTGAAGGTCAAATACATGTCCTGCAATTCGTTGCGCGCAAATGTTTTAGTCAATCCACTGTGGTGCCCAGCAAACATATGGTAACCGCATTTTCACTCGCAAAATTCACTCTAAACCATACCCTCAACAAGTTTACAGCAGTAGGTTGTGACACATACGGTTTTATCAAAGGTTTTCATGGTGTTCAGGGGTATACTACTGGATGCATGTCTATCTGCTACAGCACAGATGAAGTTGTTGATGGGATATGTTCAGGTGGAGGGTGCTGCCAGACATCCATCCCAAAAGGGACATCAGAGTTTAGTTTGTCGGTGGGGAGCTTCCGTAACCACTCAGTTGTTGAGAACTTTAATCCCTGCAGCTCAGTCTTTGTTGTTGAACAAGGTGGGTTCAACTTCTCTATGGATCTATTGAGGGATATAGAAAATGTGAATAAACTCCCTGTAGCGCTTGATTGGACTATTGGGAATGAGACTTGTGAAATTGCTCAAAAGAACTTGGATACCTATGCCTGCCAGAAAAACAGCAAGTGCATAAACGATCCTGAACCTGATAGTTATCCTGGATATAGATGTTCTTGCCTTGAGGGCTATGAAGGCAACCCTTACATTGCTTGTCAAGGTACAGATTCGACTAATTGGGATGCCAAATGTCATTCACGTTATTTTGTTTTTCTATTGGTGCCTTCCAATCTTAGTATGTTTTTTGCAGATATTGATGAGTGTCAAGATGAAAATCTTAATACCTGCACATTCAAAAGCCTCTGCAAAAATGAAATAGGCGGCTATAAATGTTCTTGCCCAAATGGATATCAGGGTGATGGGAAGATATCACCTTGCCTCCCCAAAAGGAAAAACCAGCAGCTACTTGTTACTAGGATTATTGCAGGTCAGAACCATGTCTACTGTTCTGCTTTTGTGTTATTTAGTAAGGATAACAGTTTTGAAAAGAAAGTACCATACTTCAGCAATTACGAGCAGAACTCCCATCACCAATGTTGATTTGAGTTTACTTCTGACATGATGGACTTTCCTATCATATGTTTTCTAATGATGATGTGGTAATGAAAAATCTGATATGTTATTAACCATAAAGATCTTCAAGTACATAGGATTACTGGATCTTAAACCTTTTGTAAAGGGGTTAACTTCTCGAGACTGCAAGAAACAAGGGTTAACTTCCAATTGAAACTTTGGAAAATTGAATCTTCTGAAATGCCAATTCTTGAAAGTAAACGCTATCATTCACCAAACTTTTTTCCAAGAAAGCTGAAATTATTCACATTAAAATTGTACATCTACTCATGCATCATGTTCTGAAGTCTGAACAACTCAAAACCTTCTTGCTGATTTTGATGAATAGCCATATTTTTATGATCATTCAAGTAACTATATGTTTTCCAAGAGTATGTTGTTATTGTTAGCCTCATTTCTTATTATTATTTTTATTATTTTTGTGGAAACAACTTACCTGCAGGTATTGCGCTCGTCACAGCAGCTCTTCTTGCGTTTGGCTCCTGGTTATACTTTGAATTCAAGAGAAGAAAGCTAATCATCGAAAAGCAAAAATTCTTTCAAGAAAATGGTGGTTTGCTCCTGCAACAGGAACTAATCAAGCAAAAAGACTGCACAATTATTGCCAAGATATTCACTGCTAAAGAACTTGAAAAAGCAACCAACAACTTTGATGAAAAAAGGGTCGTTGGCCAAGGAAGCTATGGCACAGTTTACAAAGGAAACTTGACAGATTGCACTGTAGTAGCAATCAAGAAATCTAGAGTAGTTGATAGATCCCAAATTGACCACTTCATCAATGAAGTTATAGTTCTCTCCCAAATCAATCACAAAAATGTGGTCAAGCTCCTTGGATGTTGTTTAGAAATGGAAGTCCCTTTGCTAGTTTATGAATTCATCAACAATGGAACACTTTTTGATCATATGCAGGACAAAGCCAAGGCCTCCGTTCTATGCTGGGATACTCGTTTGAGGATAGCCACAGAAACTGCAGGGGCGCTTTCATATTTGCATTCTGCTGCTTCTCCTCCTATTATTCATCGAGACATAAAGTCGGTCAACATACTCCTAGATGATAAATACACCGCGAAAGTGTCAGACTTTGGAACATCAAGATTGATACCCATGATTGAATCTGAGATACCAACAATGGTGCAAGGAACAATTGGCTACTTAGACCCTGAGTACCTGCAGACGAGTCAATTAACAGAGAAGAGTGATGTCTATAGCTTTGGGGTTGTTCTTGTGGAGCTATTGACAGGAAAGAAGGTATTGTGCTTTGATAGATCTGCAAGGGAGAGAAGTCTGGCGAGTTATTTTCTTTCTTCAATAAAGGATAACCATTTGTTTGAAGTTCTGGATGATAATATCGACACTGAAAGAAATGCTGAGCAGCTGAAAGAAGTAGCTTTGCTGGCAAAAAGATGCTTAAATGTGAAGGGGGAAGACAGGCCAACCATGAAAGAAGTAGCATTGGAATTAGAAGGAATGAGTCTAGCAATCAGGCATTCGTGGGCTCAACATCCTGCAACAGTTTTAGAGGAGATGGAATCCCTTCTTAGTGATGTTACAATCATTCTTAGCCCAAAAAAACATGTTCTTTTGCCGATAAATGATGGCAGATGAGAATTTTCTTGCCAGTATCAACATATTTATTGTCCACAGGAAACTTAAGTTGATTTTTATTTATTTATCTTTTTCTTTTACAGTTTCCTGTTGTCCTCTTTCTTCATGGGGAACAAATTATAAATAGCTATGCCTATGGATTTTGTACAGGAGACTGGCAATTTCATGAATGCTACTGACTTGCAACATTTTTCAACATGTTTGATGGATTTTGGTGACCTCGTAGACCAAACAGTTCAACATTTTGATGCTCGAATTCACGTAAAGCCTGATTTGTCATTTTCCTGCTGTGATTTTATTTTTTCAAAAAAGGGAGAAAATAAACAGCACTTGGTCCTTGACTGACAAGCGCTGCTCGTGACACAAAAGAGCCTTAGAGCCAGAGGTTCCTACTACAAAGGCAGTTCCTGTCCAGTATTTATATTAAAAAATATAGCAATAAATTCACAGATTTTAAGTAAATTCAAGTAGATTCTATGACTCTGGCTAAGGAAGAAAGATGGAGCAAAATTGAAATTGAATCTGATTGCAAATATATCATTGACAGATTGCAAGGTAAAGGGCTGAATAATAGCATCATAGGCACTATCCTGGAAGATATAGCAAAGCTGAGGATGTTGTTTCGACTCTGCGGTTTTCCTTTACGCTTAGAGTTGGAAATGATTGTAGTCATAGAAATGCAAAATTTGCAGTTAGACTCACTGAAGATGTTCAATGGGAATCAATCTGATTTCCCTGTGGCGCTTAGAGAAGCAGCACAAAATGACAGAAGAGCAGTTGCTCTGTTTTGTAACTAACTCTTGTATTTTCAAGTTAGTTCTTTAAAATACAAAATTGACGTTTGACCAAAAGAGAAAAAAAATGTACGTGCTATTGATTGATATTTTAATATGCTAACCTGCTGCAATTGACAGATTTAATGAGAGGAGCAGACCGAAACATTATAGTAGTTCAATGGCGTATATTGCAATTAACCGTTTTTAAGTGGCAGGCAAGAGTAAGCAATTACAATTGACTGAATGAATGAGACAGAGATGCCGCAATGAAAGCCGGGACAGGGTACAAAGCTTTTATTTTTCGTCTTTTTGGAGTTTTTAGTTTTTTAATTTTTAGAAAATTAATAATAGTTCTCCACTTACTTTCTTAATTATTCGATTATAGGTGAAGCGTCTTATCAATTAGACTGTACTTTGTTGTCGTCTTTTTTGGAGTTAAATAGTGGAAGATATCTCAACTAATCAAGTCAACCAAATTGGGATGGAGATAGAGCAAGAGAAATATCCTTATACTATAGGATTAATTTCACTTTGTCCCCCCCAAACTTTGGACGATTACCCACTTCAGTCCCTAAACTTCAAAATGGGACACTTAAGTCCTCAACTTATAAATACCTTCCACTTAAGTCCCTAAACTTATAAAATGAGACACTTAAATCCCTAACCCTTATAAAATGGGACACTTCGATCACCAACGGCATTCAAGATTTGTTAACAATTTTCCTTAAGTAGGTGGTATTTATAAGTTTAGGGACTTAAGTGTCCTATTTTGAAGTTTAGGGACTGAAGTGGATAATCGTCCAAAGTTTGGGGGGACAAAGTGGAATTAACCCTATACTACATAAAAAAGGTAGTTTGGTTTCACCTGCTGCTTGTGCTTTTAACTACCTCGTTGGAAGCAATTATTTGAGATTGGGTTGTATGTGAATACATATAGCATTCTGAACATGTTCACCCTTCTTATCCTTTAGCTTTAAAGACTGGTTGCGCTTTTAGTAATTTTTTATTAAGATTCCATTTGGAATTGCAGTAACTTGTCTAAAAGCATTTCAATTAGTAGAGCTTTAGGTCAAACTATTTATTAAGTGTTTAATCATATCATTTAGATGCATACTTGCTTGAGTACTTTTTCAATTTGATAATGTTAGTTCAAAATTTATAATAAAATAGCTAAAGTTAGTTTTTATTTTTTGCAATGTAAAAGTTGCTTTAAAAGCACTAATTTTGAGTTTATGCTAAAAATGCTTTAATGACCAAAAGGTCGACTTTAAAATAATATTTTTATCTTCGAAAAACACTTTTTTAGCAAAAGTACAGCAATCCCAAATAGGCCCTAACGAATGTTCAACGGCTGGCTTTTCTTTTTCTTCCGTTAGGTCTGTCCTCCCATCTTCAAATTTCAAAGCTAGGTTGATGTTTATCAATTTCATTTGAACCACTAAGGGTTAATTTTGTCACTTGGAACAATTCTGTTAATTTGGTTAAACTTGTTGTTCAAGAGTCTGATGCAGAGGTTTGTCTAAAACGGCCATTTGAATCTTTATGTGTTGGTAGGGTGTGTTCACGATGGAAAGAGTTATTAACTGTTGGTCATTGCGCCAATTTACTTTCTTTCCCTTAAATTTGCTTGTGAAGTTTCCTATTTATCTTAAAAACTTGGTTTTCAGGAAGTTTATGGTAACTAATCATTTAGTAGTTGTTAATAAGTTTTTAATGTCCATTAGTGAAGTGAATTATTTCCTATTGTTACGACTATATAGTTTTTTTAATGTCAGCAATTTGAGACCATCATTTTAGCCTTTTGTAGCGTAATGTACTGCTTAAATATGTATACACACTTTTAAATTTATTTATCAGACCTTAATGCAGAAAAATTGTTTTGGGATACGTGGAAAGACTGCCTTGATCTGTTTTTTAGCCTTGAACGAGTTTTGCTTCTGCATTACTTTAATTTAATTATCTAAGTAACTCAGCAGCCCACTAAATCTTAAAATTCTTGAGAAGCAGTTTCAAGAATTTTCTCCATATTTATGGGCAAATTATCCATTTGGCCCTTGAACTTTTAGTTTAAATAAAATAAACCATCTAACTATTTGTAGTCAACTTTTAGCCTTCGAACTTGTAAACTTGGGAACCCGTAGCCCTTTTGGCTAGTTTATCCGGTTGTGCAATCAAAAAGCCAAATCACACAAATGGCAGTATGCTTTAAAGAAGGGTCTTTTGTCTGCATAGAAATAAGCAAAAAGTAAACAACTCCATCTTCTTCCCTTTTCCTAACCCGAATCGCTAATAGATTTCAACAGATGAATTATAGAGGGAATGGAGAGAATTTTTCCACGAAACAAGCAAAAATGCCCAAATATTGCAGCCCTCCGCTTCCTATTTGTCCCTGCGGTAAAGTTACAAAGATGATTATTTCATGGACTGATAGAAACCTAGAGAGAAGGTATGCCGTTTGCTCACAAGCAGTTGGTAGCTGTGGTTATTGGGATTGAAGTGACGAGGAGATGTGCCGTCATTCTATTGAGTTGATACGGGACCCTCTAAGGAGGATCAATGCAACAAAAAAGCAAAAAGAGAAATTTGAAACTGCAGCATCAAGATCTGAGGCAAAAGCTGTTAAGTTGAAAGCAAAATTAAGAGAAATAGAGGAGCATCTACGGTGGCAGAAATGGTTGGAAAAGTTTCTTGTAAGGGTACTTGTGGTGAGATGGTTAGTCACTGTAATAATGATACTTATAGAGAAAAAAAGAGATGGAGTCAGTGCTGGGATGCTGCAAATGGAGGTAAATGCACTGGGATGATACTGCAAATTCGTGTGATTCGGCTTTCCACTTGCAAAACCAGATAAACTATCCGAAAGGGCTACAGGTTCCCAATTTTACAAGTTCAAGGGCTGAAAATTGATTACAAATAGTTTGAGAGCTTAATTTTACCTAAACTAAAAGTTCAAAGGTCAAATGGATAATTTGCCCCCATATTTACAGCCTTCTTTCTCACCCAATCCCTTGATTTTAGCTGGATTTTTCTCTTCTGCCTTTTCTCCATCCTAATACAATCTAACAATCTTCATCGCTTGTCTTTTCATCATTCTCTGCATCAGTGACTATGTATTTATCATGAGCTTTTAGATTTGCTTCTAATCATGTTGTCCTATTTTTTATTTTTAATTCACAGTCTAGTTGTGTTTGAATTTACAGTTACAATTTTTTGCAGGCCCTAATAATGTTTTTGAGATAAAGTCTTATTCTTTTGTGCATTGAGAAATGGCCTTATATGATTTTTTCCTTTTTTGTTTAACTTTTTCAAATAGAGTTTTTCTAAAGGGTGCTCAATTGATACTCATCAACACACCTACATTTCATCTAATTTACCATGTATCGACACACTCTAACAATTACCACCTTTCCTTGTATTTACACACTTTCTCTAATTAATCTTAATTTTTTGAAAATCTAACACCTAAATATATTTTAACGAGTGCCCATTGAGCACTCGTTAAATAGAACCTTTCAAGTAAGAGGCTACTCTATATTTGTGGAAGTTAATCATCCATTGAAAGGAAGATATTTGATAAGATATACAATAAAATGTAAATAGACTTTTGAAAGTGTTCCATTGGCTAAAATCTCTAATGTACTTCTATTTTCTCATTTGTGCTGGCTCTTTTTATAGGTTCAATGGTTTATGTTTTTAGTGACACTATGTTTCTGTGGGTGAAGTACTCATAGAAGATGTAGACAAGTATTCTTCACCGTCTTTGCTTGCTATTGGCCAGAGTCACACACAAAAACTCTCCTGCAGCTGTAGTTGACAAGCACATACAATTCTATGTTGTATCTTCACTATAATTGTTCCAAAAAATTATCATGTACATAGCATGTAATAGTTCTTAATGAAGTTAACAGCTGTAGATGGAATTTTGTGTTGACATTTTCAATTATTGCATGACAAAATTCATATTTTTTGACTTTTATCACTACTAATAAAAGTTAATTTTCCTGATATAAATCCTATTGATTTATTGAGCAAACAATAAAATCATATCATAATATTTATGTACTAGAAGAGAATTAAGAAGCTATCATCTCAAAGCTTTTGGCTGATTTCCATTATCGCTGATCCCACTCTTTTTCTATCGATACTAGATGCAACAAAATGATGAAGTTGTCGTTCAAAAAAATTAAACTACCATTGGGAAATTTGTTGCTTGAAATTCTAAGTAGGATAATGAACGTAGAGACAATGTCACATGCGTTTTGTTTTGGTGAATATTTTGAACACTTCTGATCTTTAGTCAACGTATCAAATTGTTCAATTGTCTTCCTTCATTTTTTATTTGCCATAGAAGTGCTCAGGATCTAGGGTTTGGTTATGACTGAAAAGATGAATACTGTGAATCGAAAAAAAGTAATATGGCCTTACTGGTAATTAGGATTTCATGAAATGATTGAGGTCCAATGAAGTATATCATTAATTTTGTTTTTTCTTTTTCTTTCTAAAGATAGTTTGGTAATTCAAGAAGATTTTTGTCATATACCTAAAAAGCTTGGTAACTTAGGATATAGCATGGATTGCCAATGACAGAATGGCAAATGCCAGTAGTCCTTAGCATCTTTTGTTTTTTTTTAATTATATATATATAACGTAGAAGCTCCAAAACATCCTCCATCCGGATAAATCATTGCAGTCCAATAGATTTGTGCATATTTTCTAACAATCATCTGATAAAAATGCTTAAAACTCAAAGAGAAATTTAGCTGTCATAGGAGATGTGAGAAATTCCAAAACTAGTAAATAATATGAAATCTCAATCTATCTATTGAGCAAATAGATATTAATGAATATGAAAAACATTAAATCTCCAAAACATCTTCCATGCATCCAGGTGAATCACTATAACTCAAAAGATTTGTGCATGTTTTTAAAAATAACCTTTGTTAAAAAATGATTGAAGCCCAAGGAGAAATTTAGCTAACATGGTAGATATGAAAAGTTTCAAATCTAGGAAACCATATGAAATCTCAAATCTCACAGAAAAAAATGAAAAAAAAAATTCTTACAAGGGAAATCCTAGGATAGAATAAAATTTTCACTAGAAAAAATTAGGAGAGAAGAAATACTTACCAAGAAATGCTAGCAAAGAAAATTTCTCACTGGAGGGAATTTATTTAAAAAAGAAAATAAAAGTTATAAACAAGGTTCCCTTCTATGGAGAAAGATTAGATTTGAAGGCCTTTTTGTTAGAGGAGCCTTAAAGAGAAAAAAGAGAAAATGAATTTTAGAGAGAAATACACTGATACACAATTACTGAAATATTGGATTCCACATACTAAATATTAGAAGATGTGCATTACAAACATATATCTTAATGACTTTCATGACATACGTTGTATCCAAAAACACATTTGTGAATTTTTGGGCATATCAAGTGAAAATTATGTATGAAGTATGATTAATAATTTTTTTTTTTTAAAAAATGAATAAATGGGAAGACTAGGGCGGACTTGGAAGTCTTTCCTTGACAGCTTCATTATGTCATAGACTTGTAGCATGAGCAACCCCTTGAAGACGTCCGAGGCTACTGTGACTGTTAGGATTGGTCCAAGAATAAACAAACTAAAATTACAATAAAATAGGCGGTATAACCGACCATATAAAGATTAGGCGGTAGACACCGGTTATATAATAATCAGGCGGTAAAATTGACCATATAAAAGGGTTGTGGCAACCCAATAAAAAATAAGTAACAAAGCAAAATAAAGACACAGAAATTTACGTGGTTCGGTCAAATTGACCTACGTTCACGGGTGGAGGAGGAGCAATATTTTACTATGAAGAAGAAATACAAAAGCCGTAGGAAAGTGGTTTCTAGGCCAATAAGGCACTATAAAAGAGTTAGAAAATATTCCTAAACTCAAAAAACAAGAGAGCCTAAATATTTGACTATAAATGGGCTAAATGACTCAAGAAACTAATAGCCCATATAACTCTCTTGAGTGGTGCACATTTCTTTCACCACGAGACCATATATTTATAGGCCTCAAAGAGCCGCATTCTCCTTAGCTCTGTCCGATGTGGGAAGGAAGGAAAAACTTCCTTGTGCATTAATTGATGTGGGACACGCCACATAACAAATCTCCACCTTGGCGTGTCTCTAACATCGACAATAATAAAACTGCTCCATCTTCTTCACATAAGTCCCAATGGGCCAAAATCACCAACAATGAATACCAATCAAATCCAAACACTGTTTGAACTTGTAAGTTGGAAGAGACTTTGTAAACATATCGACTGGATTGTCCTTGGTATTGATTTTCTGAACAAGGACCTTTCCTTCAGCAATGATATCCCGAATGAAGTGATACTTCACATCAATATGTTTCGTCCTCTCATGATACATCTGATCTTTAGTCAAGTGTATAGCACTTTAACTATCACAGTGAACAACAGTAACACCTTGATGTAGACTAAATTCGCTAAATAAACTCTTCAACCATAAGGCTTCTTTGATTGCCTCGGTCACAACCATATATTCTGCTTCTGTAGTAGATAAAGTTATGACAGGTTGTAGAGTAGCTTTCCAACTAACAGCACAATCCCCAATGCAGAATACGTAGCCTGAAAGCGATCTTCTTCTGTCATGATCCCCGGCGTAATCTGAATCTACAAAACCAACCAAAGTGTTATTATTTCTTCCAAACTCCAAACATGCATTTGAAGTACCTCGCAAGTATCTGAGAATCCACTTCACAGCCTGCCAATGTTCTTTATCAGGACAAGACATATATCTGCTAACAACACTGACTGCATGTGAGATATCTGGACGAGTACAAACCATTGCATACATAATACTGCCGATTGCACTGTAATAAGGAACCCGTGCCATATAATCTTCATTTTCATCTGATTGTGGTGATTGAGCAGCAGATAGCCGAAAATGGCTAGCAAGAGGAGTACTTACAGGTTTAGCATCTTTCATGCCAAAACATTCCAAGACTTTCTTCAGGTAATTTTCTTGGGTCAAGAACAACTTCCCTGCTCCTCTATCTCGTTTAATATCCATGCCAAGAATTTTCTTAGCTGCTCCCAAATCCTTCATTTCGAATTCACTATTTAACTACAGTTTCAAAGTGTGAATTTCTGACAAATTCTTGGCAGCAATGAGCATGTCATCAACATACAGTAATAAGTAAATGAAAGAACCATCATTTAACTTCCGGAAGTAAACACAACTACCATACATGCTCCTTGAATAACCATGACCCAACATAAAGGAATCAAACCTCTTATACCATTGTCTTGGAGACTGGTTCAATCCATAGAAGGATTTCTTCAACAAGCAAACATGGTCTTCCTTACCTTCAATCTCAAAATCCTGGGGCTGTTTCATATAAATTTGTTCTTCAAGTTCGCCATGTAAGAAAGCTGTCTTAACATCCAGCTGCTCCAACTCCAAATTATACATGGCAACTAAAGCAAGCAAAACACGAATAGAGCTATGTTTAACAACAGGTGAGAATACATCATTAAAATCAACACCTTGTACCTGACTATAGCCCTTTGCAACCAATCGTACTTTATACCTTGCATTCTAAACCCCTAGAATACCTTCCTTCTTTTTGAAAACCCATTTGCATCCAACAATTTTCTTATCTGACGGCGGATTTACAAGAACCCAAGTTCCATTCTGATGAAGAGATTCAATTTCCTCATTCATCGCAATCAACCACTTTGCAGAATCATCACAAGAAACTACTTCTGAATAGGTGGAAGGCTCACCAACTGTATCAGTTTCTTCTGCAACAGACAAAGCATATGCAACTAAATTTGCATATCTTTGTGGTGGTCGAATGTCTCTCCTTGGTCTATCTCTGGTTATGGAATACTCTTCTTCCTCTGAATTATCTTCAACAGTAGATTCAGGTGCATCTACTGGCACTTGTTGAATAGAAGATTTGGATGAAGAAGGATCAGAACTGCCAATATCAAGCTCCACCTGCTTCTGCGTACTATCAGTAGTACAAGGACTAGAAGACTTCTTCTTGGAAGATAACATAGATAATTAATCAAAATAACATCTCTATTGATTACAAATTTTGGAGATTTGGGTTCAGGACACCATAATCTGTATCCTTTCACCCCAGAAGCATACCCAAGAAAAATGCACTTTTTAACCCTAGGCTCCAATTTTCCATCATTCACGTGCATGTATGTTGGACACCCAAAAACTTTTAAATTGGAGTAATCAGCAGGAGTACCTGACCAAACTTTCTCAGGAGTTTTGAAATTTAGAGATGCAGAAGGAGCACGGTTGACAATATAACAGGCCATATTGATTGCCTCTACCCAAAAGTCGTTTGTCAACCCAGCATTGGAGATCATACATCTTGCTCTCTCCAAAAGCGTTCTGTTCATACGTTCGGCTACACCATTTTGTTGAGGCATCATTCTGACAGTGCGATGCCGAACAATTCTTCATTTTTGCAGAATCTATTAAATTCGCCTTCACAAAATTTCATGCCATTATCTGTTCTCAACCGCTTAATATGTTTTCCTATTTGTTTCTCAATCAAAACTTTCCATTGCTTGAAAGTTAGGAAAACATCATTTTTATGCTTAAAAAATATACCCAAACTTTCCTTGAATAATCATCAATGAAAGTCAACATGTACCTGCCACCACCTTTAGAAGGAGCACGAGAAGGACCCCATAAATCTGAATGAATGTAATCAAAAGTACCTTTGGTCTTGTGAATTGCTGGTGAACTGAAACTGACTCTTTTCTGCTTCCCAAAAATACAGTGTTCACAGAATTCCAATAGCCCGGTACTTTCACCACAAAAAAGTCCTCTTTTGCTTAGTATGCCCAAACCTTTTTCGCTCATGTGCCCCAAACGCATATGCCATAATTTGGTGATGTCGGTATCTGACAAAGATGATGTTGAAACAGCAGCATCACCTGTAATAGTAGATCCCTGCAAAATATACAAAATACCAGATCTGTGTGCCTTCATAACAACAAGAGCACCACGAGTGATTTTGAGAACTCCACCTCCACCTGAATACCTGCACCCAATAGTCTCAAGAGTGCCCAAAGAGATGAGATTTTTCTTCAAATCTGAAATATGTCTAACATTTGTGAGTGTCCTCACAATACCATCGTACATTTTAATCCGGATTGTACCTTTACCAACAACTTTACAAGCAGCGTTGTTGCCCATTAAGACAACTCCACCTTCAGTTGATTCATATGTTGAAAACCAGTCCCTATTGGGACACATATGATATGAACAACCCGAATCAATGATCCACTCATTGTTAGACCTAAAATTATTTTCCGTTGTGCAGAAAATGGTTCCATCATTTTCATCAACTGCAATACTGACCTCGGTGGTCTCACTCTTTTTCTCCTTTTGCTTTTCTTTATTTTTCAATTTAAAACAATCAGAGATAACATGACCCTTCTTTTTACAATAATTGCACACCACATTTTTATGTTTGGATTTGGATCTACTTCTATTTTCTGTGTTTCTCTTTTCAGATCTATTCCGAACAAACAAGCCATCGGCTTGACTCTCACTAGTTTCTCCAGTAATATCCCTATCTATCTGCTCTTTAGATTTTAATGCAGATTTAATTTCCCGATACGAAATTGTTTCCTTTCCATAAATCATAATATCACGGAAATACTTAAAGGAATGGGGAAGGGAACACAAAAGTAATAGGGCCTGATCTTCATCATCAATTTTCGAATCTATATTCTCCAAATCCATAATAATGGAATCAAATTTATCAAGATGGGAGAGTATATATGTACCTTCAGACATTCGAAACATATATAAACTCTGCTTCAGATATAGCCGATTCTCGACTGTCTTCTTCATATACAAGATTTTCAATTTATCCCACATAGTCTTGGCCGAAGTCTCCATGCTACCTCACGCAATACCTCATCGGAGAGATTTAAAATTATGCTGGATCTGGCTTTCTTATCCATTTCGGCGAAATCCGCATCCTTCACAGCTTCTCATTTTTTCTCTACTCCTTGTATTGCCAAATCAACTCCGTCTTGAATAAGAATGGCCTCCATCTTGAGCTGCCACATTCCGAAGTTGACATTCCTGTCGAATTTTTCGACAACCGTCTTTGTTATTGTCATTGTTGCCACAAAATCTGTAACTTGAAGTTTGTCTCGAAAAAACTGGTCAAACAAATATGCAAGTCTCGTGAGCGGGTCCCACTGGATAAGCGGACCCCACGAGATAAGCGGGCCCCACAGGATGAGCGGGCCCCACAAGGTGAGTGGGCCGAGGGATGAACGGGCCCCACGAGATGAGTGGGCCCACAGGTTGTATGGGCCCCACCAGATGAACGGGCCCCACGGGATGAAACCTGTCGGACAAAATATATCAACCAACTCTGATACCAGTTTGTTAGGATTGGCTCAGGAATAAACAAATTAAAGTTAGAATAAAATAGGCGGTATAACCGACCATATAAAGATTAGGTAGTAGACACCGGCCATATAAAGATTAGGCGATAGACACTGGCCATATAATAATCAAGCGGTAAAACCGACCATATAAAAGGGTTGTGGCAACCCAATAAAAAATAAATAACAAAGCAAAATAAAGACACAGAAATTTACGTGGTTCGGTCAAATTGACCTGCGTCCACGGGCGGAGGAGGAGCAATATTTTACTATGAAGAAGAAATACAAAAGCCGTAAGAAAGTGGTTCTTAGGCCAATAAGGCATTATAAAAGAGTTAGGAAATATTCCTAAACTCAAAAAACAAGAGAGCCTAAATATTTGACTATAAATGGGCTAAATGACTCAAGAACCTAATAGCCCATATAACTCTCTTGAGTGGTGCACCTTTCTTTCACCACGAGGCCATATATTTATAGGCCTCAAAGAGCCGCATTCTCCTTAGCTCTGTCCGATGTGGGAAGGAAGGAAAAACTTCCTTGTGCATTAATTGATGTGGGATACGCCACATAACAGTGACAACTTCCACAGTAAACACCATACGCAAATCAAGCTCGAAATCATAGACCAACAAACAGTTCTTCATTTCTTGTGTTAGCGAAAAGAATCAATTTTCATCAGAGGATACAGTAGCAATCATGTATTAGCCAATAGTTCAATTTCAATGGTATCAATTGGTTAGGTTTGTTGTTATAGCAGTTAGTTAGATCCTACTAATGGAAGAGAATATACTAGCCTATAAATAGCCATTGTATGAGGAAGTTGTGATCAGCTACGGAGTGAATGAAAGTCCCAATCCTTTTGCATTGAATATTCTTCCATCTCTATTTCTTTCTTTCACCTTCTTCTTCCTTTCTTCCTTCCCTACTATTCTTGCTTCTTGCTTCTGCTTCTATCTCTCCCTTTCATTCTTTCTACAATCTATCTAATTATTCTCAATAATCCCCATAGAGTTATCTAAAATCCAATTGGAATCTTGACGACTGCGTTGAATTGTATGTCAACCATCCTAAGTTTTAAGAGTGCTTCACATGCCCTCAGCTAATGCATGTGCAGGCTACATTTATGGACAAGGTTAGCAGTCTTTATGAGACTAGAGTGTCCTAGAACACAAGTTTATTCACGATTGCATCGACTAATTAAGATGTGGTGAACCAACTTAGGGTTATTTCATACTGATAGGAAAAGGAAAAAAAAAAAGTTTGAGTCCCTAGTGTTTCGCACTTGTGTGAATTTAGTCCTCTCCAATGTTTGGCACCAGTGTAATTTTAGTTCCTAACTTTGAACAAAAATAAATATGGCTCCCAATATTTCCAATTGAAGCAAATTTAGTGTAATTGATGGATTTTCCCTAATTACTAACGAAATCATGTTATTTGCAGTCACATGTTCACTAGATTGAATTAAAAAAAGAGAATAAAAACGCACCTGACTTTAGACAATAAGAATATTAACTTATGTGATGACACGTGAGTAATTAATTAACCACAAAAATAGAAATAAAATAAAGAAATTTGTGAAATTATGTACCAAAACCTGTAGGGATTTTTTTGTTTAAGGGGGAATGGGGTTGGAATAGAGAGTGAAAATGAGTTCTGGATATATGAGTTAGATACTTTGATTGGTTTCAACTGTGTAATTTAACTAATTTCTTCTTTTTTTCCCTTTGTTGTGATTAATTAGTTACTCCAGTGTTAGTAGGTGAGTTATTAGTTCATAATGTTCTTATGTAAAGTTATTTGCTACTTTCCTTTTTCATTTTTAAATTCAATTTAATGGACATGTGACTGTGCGTGACTGGAGTCGGATAGTAATAGGGGAAAACCCTTCAATTGTCCTAATTCTACTTCAGATTAAATACATTTGAGACTAGATTAGTTTTTATTGAAATTTTACGGACTAAAATTGTACAAATTCTAAATATTGAAAACCAGATTTATTTTTATCGAAAATTTTAGATATTAAAATCACACAGGTGCTAAACATTTAGGACCAAAACTATATTTCTTCTGTGGGAAAAAACAACTCTTCCATTGGAAATTTTCATATTATCTCGACAGGTGATAGATAAAAAAGTCAATCAATTTTTCTCTTCGGATTTATTCATCTTCAAGACAGAAAAGTTGGTAGAAGTCCCTGAAAGAGACTGACTAGACTTATGGTAATACTTGGGATCGACAGAATAAGTCATCCTATGTTCCTAGAGTGCTCCACACGGCCCAATCAGCCAATGCACGAGCAGCCAAGGTAGAGTGGCAAAGAACATAAGTTCATTCACGATTGCAACAGCCAAGACGGGGTAAATCTTAAGGTTATTTTGTTCATCTACTATAATTGCAATTCTTCGTTCATTTGTTTGGTAGTGGTGGTAGTAGGGTACATGTTGGGAAACTAATGGGACAAAAAAACCAAGTTTTCTACTGGCGATTTTTCTATTATCTAGAGATGTGATAGAGGAAAAAGTCAATCATCTGATCTCTTCTTGATTCCACAATTTTCAACACAGAAAAGTTGATAAATTCCGTTCCCTCGACCACGATGACTGGAGTTCGTGCTCATATGAATTGATATTGCAATTGTAGCACAAATGATGAAAAAAAAGTAAAGAGTCCATATACAGAAGATGGCGTACTGTTAAAAAGGAAATATTGCTGAAATGCAATTAGTAACGTTCAGGATCCCATACCACACGGTATCAGAATAAGTCAAGTGAACTTGCCAAGTCAATTTGAGGATGAGTGACTTTCTAATGTTGGGGTGGCTTTGCTCAGGGAAGGATTTATATATTGAAATATGGCCTCCTCCAAGAACACCAAAAAAAACTCATCATCCCAAAATTAAATAGCCATCACAGTCCAAAGTTTCCCCAGTGATGAAGCTTGTTCAAATGATACTTTTCGTGTTGACGGTGTCCTTAAAGCCAGCTATCACACCAGCAGCAACATACCCTTCCTATAGCCAAGGATGGCTGCATTGATACCTCTGGAAAAGTAGAGCTCCCATACCCATTTGGCATGACACAAGATTGTTATCTTTGAGTCCAGATTTTCAGTCAAGTGTAACTCCTCTTTAATCCTCCCATTCTAAGCATATATTTTTCTATTTTTTTAAAAATTTTTTTCTAGTAGAAGAGGAATGAAATTTAAAAAGCGGGGGAAGAGAGGAGAGATTTGAACCCAAGCCCTCTAAATCCTAGAACCTCAATCCTAGACCCCTATTTGATAACCCAATTCAATACTTAAACTAAGTGAGTTCATATCTTAACATGTTCAAACGCGTTTGATAACAAAAAATCGAATTTCTGATTTAATTAAGTGGCACCGAATTTTCTAGATAATTTTGTTTTAAAAAATAAGTGATAAACTAACCACGTGTCACTGAATATAATATTTACTCAAATATATCAAATATGGTACTTAACAATTTAATAATTTAACGAATTCCACCTTCAAATTTCAAATTTCAAATTTTATACTTCAGTTTTCAAATTTTATTTTTATCTAATACACTCTTAGTCACTAGACTAAAACCTCATAGGCCGAAGCATATATCTTAATTACTTTCATGACATACATTACATCCAAAAACACATTTATGAATTTTTTCTCATATCAACTGGAAAAAATTTATCGGTTCCCTTATTGTTTTTCACGTGAATAAATGGAAAGACCAGGGTGAACTTGACAGTCTTCCCTTGCAGAGTCATTATGTCTTTAGCATGAGCAGCCCCATAAAGACGTGGACCTCAATGTCGTCAGCGACTACTGTGACAGCTTCCCCAGTAAACTCCTTACACAAATCAAGCTCAAAATTATTGCCCAACAAATAGTCCTTTACGTCTTGACTGCATTCATTTGAAGTCAACCGTCCTATTTGGGGTCTACAGAAGAAGTTTCAATGGTAAAATGCGTGGGCCTTTGGTGCGTTTACTGGCTACTTGGAATGCCTATAAAACGTCCCTATTTGGGGTCTACAGAAGAAGTTTCAATTGTAGCCTTCTGTGGGTTTACTAACTATGCTTTGAGAGGTAAAATTGGAAAGAGAAGCACAAACATTACAATCAAATCACTATTCTTAAAAAGTTGAATTTCCTAAATATAACCAAATGAATGGGACGGAGGGACTAGTAGAAATGTCGTTAAACTTCTAGGTTGTTGCTTAGAGACGGATGTGCCATTACTTGTTTATGAGTTCATTGACAATGGTACTCTCTCCGAGCATTTAAGCAGCACATCATCATCTTTCTTGGAATATCCGATTAAGAATAGCATCAGAAATTGCCGGAGTTCTCTCATATTTGCACTCAGTAGCTTCACCACCGATTATCCATAGAGATATCAAATCGGCAAACATACTTCTAGATCAAAACTACACTGCAAAAGTCACAGACTTTGGAATATCAAAATTGGCTCCTTTAGATGAAAATCAAGTATCTACAATGGTGCAAGGACCATTTGGCTACTTGGACCCTGAGTACATGCTAACAGGTTTGTTGACAGAGAAAAGTGATGTTTACAGCTTTGGGGTAGTTCTTATAGAGCTACTGACAGGTGAGAAGGCATTATCATTGGCTAGAGTGGAGGAAGAGAAGTTTCTTGCAAATTTTTTCATTTCTTCACTGAAAAGTGGTCACTTGGTCCAGGTTCTTGATCACAACATTATGTGCGACGTAAGAATTGAGCTTTTGAAAGAAGTTGCAATGATTGCGAAATCTTGTTTGAGTATAAAAGGTGATGATAGACCATCTATGAAGAATATAGCAAGAGAACTTGAGGTATTGGAAATAAGAGCAAAGCAATCTCCAATTCAAGTTTATAAGATTGATTTCACCGACACTGAGGCCTCCTTGCTTGGTATGCAATCAACAAAAGCATATGTCGACAGTGGTGATTCTAGCTGCATACATACTGAGAGTCATCGCATAATGGAGCATATGGTGGTTCCAATTGCTATGTGGGAGATGAATGATAAGGTGTTCTGGAGCTGCAAGTTTCGACTTTCGAGTTCTAATGTACTTCTTCATTTATTATGAGTTCCTCCTAGAAATGTCAAATGCTGTTGAATTTTCAGTAGTTTTCTCGCAACTAATTGTGATTGGGTGCGCGTAGATTATTTGATCCAAGGCCTCTCAAGTTGAATTGTAGTTCAGTTCTGCTAGGTTATGTAACTCTTACAATATTTAGTGTAAAATGGTATAAATTTGGTCTAAGCATAAATTTTGTCACTCATACGACTGAGTTGGCGTAAAAATCACGATTAAATCAAAGCTACACGAGTTTACACTAGAAGTTATAAGAATTAATCAACTGAACCTAACTACATAGAACTCAACTTGAGAGCACCACTTCAGTAGATAATGATAATTATTTTTGCATGACTGATTAAACAAATAAAAAGTGCTAGTATTGAGATAAGGAGAATAAAAAGCACCACCAACCTGTTGGATGCTGCACCTTCTCACTATTAGCCTAAACCCAATTGCACGAGATGGTGCCCAACCCAGTGAAGGACGTCTAGAGGGAAAAGATGAGGAAATTGCGAACTTTTGAAGTAGAAGAAAAATAAGGGGATAGATGTTGGGGCTAGTTACGGGTGGGAAAGGACGGGCAGGGGACAAAAAATAGAACTACTGGTACGAGGAAGATAGGCAGCGGGATGTAGGGAAAGCGGCGATTTGTGGCAATGAATTGAGACGTTTCATAATATCATATTCTCAGGAGCACCGTAGCAAAACTTGTGCTAGGGGGTATGCTGCATCCATCCAAAATACTAGCTCAGAGTAATCAAGCAGAAAGTCTTGAACTGTGAAAATATTTTTCTATTACGGGTTTCCTCTTGCCATGGGCCTTTATTAATTTAGTCCGCGTCGTGTAAAACATTGGGAAGTGGTCACCATATCAATTTGAGTGTCTATCAATTATAGGAAGGGGTTGAAGATAGTGATGGCAATGGATGCAGAGTAGTACGAGGGTAACCAAAAAGATGCATTTTCGCGTCCAGACTTTGTTGCATAGACTTGAAGACTATTACCAGCTGGGAGGTTGTACAGTACTAAGAGAAGATTCAAAGATTCCACTGGAAGACAAAGTTGTGGTCATATCTTGGTGGTCATTTGAACTTTTCTGCTACTTGTGGAATCCATCGCATCTTTGTGGTTATTTTTTTCTTTTCGTATTCTAATTACTCATGAATTTGCTTTCTTTTCCCTTTTTTATTTATAAATAATAAGAATCTTTTTCATTGAGATTCTTAACGAAATTTAGATGAGAATTTTGTACAAATTATGATTCCTTGCTGTCAATTATTGGTTTTTAGGTTTTTTAAGATATCATATTGTCATCCAAAAAAAAAAAAAAGCATTCCATGCACTAAGAAGGCCTATATGATACTAGTTATTACTAGATTCCGCATGGTTTGTCTAATGTATGCTGAACCTTGTTAGTATGTAGGTGGCAAGTGTTAGTTTTTGAGAAGTAAAATGTTAAATAGAGAAGACATCTCTAAGAAATACAATAATGAAACTAGTAACGCAACATGTAATTTGTCCATCAACATGATGTTTTACCTTTGAGAAACTCAATTGTTGGAATAAATATAATTGATGGAACTGTGAGATTTCTAGTTTATTCTTGAACCCTCCCCTTTCCTCTTCCCTCTTGTAAGGTTTAAAGTCTCTCCTTAAATTAAAAAAATAAATATAATTGCAACAAAAATTTAATATTCAATATTTAAACTTTTTATATTCCTTTTCTCTACTTGGTCTACTGTCACCAAATCAAATTAAGCACAACCAGCAAGGCCTCTTTTGTCCCAAGAACACTATATTTTGTATCAATGTTGTCGTCTTTCCGTTGGATTTGGGTGACATGCTTGAAAAATCACTTTTATGTCATTTAATTAAACTTTGCAACTTTTCAATTGATTTGTTGTTCTCCTTTACATCATTTTAATGAGTTTATTTAATTTTTTGGTTGGTTTTAATGATAGATTGTAAATGTTCCATAATGCTATTTCATTTTTAACGCTTAACTTTGAGGAGAAAATTTTTGATGTAGCGTAGCATATTTGTATTTCTCATTCATCACATGTTCAAATTATTAAAGTGAACTTTGCCCGTAAGTTCCAGGTTGGATAACTTTTACTGTTAGTTGGGATTCCTGCCTGGGACGAGTCCCGTCAGTACACTCTCCGGGCAGGTTCAAATACAACTTCCCGATCTTTACTCCACAATACGTTGACTTCTGAAGGCTTGTTTGGCCTCCAAAGCTTAGTGGATTGATATTTCTATAAATTAAAACATGGCCTCATCCAAGAACACCACATACAAGTTAAAACCTCATTATCCCAAAACTAAGCAGCCATCTCAGTCCAAAGCTTCCCTAGCTATGAAATTTGCTCAAGATATAGTTTTCATATTGATGTTGTCCTTAAAGCCAGCTATCACCCCGGCGGCATCATACCCTCCTATACGCATAGCGAAGCATGGCTGCAGTGATACCTGCGGAAATATAACAATCCCGTACCCATTTGGCATGACAGAAGATTGTTATCTGGAGTCCAACTTTTCAGTCACTTGTGACCATTCTTACAATCCTCCCAAATTATTTCTGCGACACTCTGACATTAACATCACAAAGATATCCCTTGAAGGCCAATTGAACATTCTGAAGTTTGTAGCTCGCGAATGTCCTGATCAACCGGCATCTGATGATCAACCCTCTTTCCATCTAGCCAATTTCACAATCAACAGTACCGTTAACAAATTCACAGCAGTTGGCTGCGACACCTATGGTTTTCTCCAAGGCTACCAATCTGTCAAGGGGACTACTGTAGATCAAACTATTGGGTGCATCACTATGTGTTCCAACCCGTCTGCTGTGGTTAATGGTTCCTCGTCCGGCGGTGGATGCTGCCAGACATCCATCCCGAAGGGAATGACAAATTTCGAGTTGAAAGCGGAAAGTTATCACAATCATAGTCATGTTAAAGAGTTCAGTCCTTGTAGCTTTGCCTTTGTGGTTGAAGAAGGTAAATTCAACTTTACTTTCGACAACCTTATCAATTTACAGTGGGTAGACAAACTTCCTATGGTACTTGATTGGGGGATTGGAGATGAAAATCAGACGTGTGAAACAGCAAGAAAGGACTCGACAACATATGCTTGTCAGCAAAATACCTATTGTGTAAATGGAACAGGTAATTACAGGGGATATCGTTGTTTCTGCAACGAGGGTTATGAAGGTAATCCTTACTTGCCAAATATTGGTTGCCAAGGTACGTATTTCATTGCTACCTTTTTTTTTGGAGCATATCATGATTGCTACTTCACTTTGGACAATCAAGTTTTGGCGCATCATTCATTGTCCATTTTACTTTTGAGTTAGTTAACCTTTACATCCCCCCCCCCCCCCCCCCCCCAAAACAAACACACACACACACCACCCACTTTTTCCCAGGATAATTACATCAATATTTGCACACATTAAAAAAGATTATTTGATTTTTTTCCTTTTTATAAAATTAAGATAACCCTTTTACTTTTTGACTTTGTGCCATCGAAAAAAGAATTTGGTTAGGGTTATTTGGGAAAAAAATTATTGTTCACAAAACAAATTTTCTAATCTACTTTTTATATCATATATATCACATTAAAAAAGTCTATTATACTAAATAATACTAAAAATTTTTTTTCCAATGAACTTTCAATCCAAACAAACATGGTCCGATGTACTTTTAAAAAATGAATTTTACTTTTTAAAGAAAATATTAAAAGAAGAAGGAAAAAAAAATCCGTGATAGATCCAACATGATTTTTTTCTTCTTTTGGGGTAACATTATGCAGATATTGATGAATGTCAAAAAGAAGAGACCAATAATTGCACATTCAAAAAACTTTGCAAAAACGTCGAAGGAGGCTATAATTGCTCTTGCCCGAAGGGGTACCTTCAGAAAGATGATGGAAAAGGGAGTGAAGGTTGCATCCCTAAACCTAAGAAAAGTTATCAAGCACTTGTGGCTGGTATTCTTGCAGGTAATAGTTTGTCTTTTGTGTTACCAAAGTTTCCAAGTATTATACAGATAGGCACAAAGCCCAAGCTTGGCCAAAATGCAAATTACCGTTCTCAGATCAGCTTAATTTGCTTTTTGTTTATAAACGCACATACACATATGATCAACACAAGCCCCACTTTTGTAATTTTTTCCATTTCTTAAGGAATTATTGTTCAGAAAGCCAAGATTAATGGTTGAAATTCCAAGTAGGGATATTAACTTTTTTTTTTTCCGAAAACGATAGAAATTTTATTCTTCTAAAGAGAAATACAATATATGAGCAAGGGTTCAAATTTGGACTTTACAAAAGTGTACTAAGACACTGAGGATCAAAGAACTCCTCATCAAAGTGAATGTGCATTGCTTTCTTACTCAGTTTTTCACTAAGTCTATTCATACTACCAATATCAGGCTGACAAACAAATGAGCATGACCTAAACATTGAGCTAAGATCATTGATGTACTCTAGGTGAGCTGCTATACGTATACTTCTTGGGGCTTGACAGTTTATCAGCTTTAAAACCTGAGTGCATGGTGTCTGAATCTTTATATGCTGCCAGCCTCGTTCTTTTATCTTGCAAAGTGCCAATTGTATAGCCACAAAATTATCCAAAATAGCTGATCCAATACTTCTTTCTTTCAGTATCCACACTGCACATATCTGATTCATGACGCTTGCTGCTGTGATGCCAATTCCCATATTCTGCCCTTCGATATGCTGCCCCACATGTACACAAATGTTCAGCATGTTTTCATCTTCTTCCACCCTTTGCTCTTGTTCATGTGCTGTCTCTGTTTCTGAAATGCTCATCTGTTGCTCTGCCTGTTGAGATTGGTAATACTCCTCCCACTCCCTTACTGCTTTCCTAATTACTTCCATTGGATGCCTATCTTTTCCTTCAAATGCTGCTTCGTTCCTAGCTTTCCATATCTGCCAGAGGATATCTGCTGTGAGTGCTATGTGTTTCATTCCATCCTTTCTGGCCTTTACTTCCATAAGCATACTCCACCTCCTTCTGAAGTCGCCTGTATATTCATTTAGTCCATCCCACTGTAATGGAGCCATATTCCATATCATTTTTGCCTTCCTGCATTGGAAAAAAATGTGCTCCACTGCCTCATTGCTTTCTCCACATTGTTTACAAATTAAATCCCCCTTTCCTGTTCTCCTAAAGATTGCCTCTCTTTCTGGTAACACTTGGTGTAGTCCCTTCCATAACAACAGCTTCTGCTTATGCTTTATTCTCATTTTCCATAGCTGTTTCCATATTTTATTGCATCCTCCTGTCCAACTTGTTTCTCCTAAAGTAGGGATATTAACTAAGCTTGGCGATTTTATGCTCATATTATGAAAACACACATAGACTCACATGGGGTACTCCAAGCTTTTATCCTCCTTCATTGAAGTGACATAAACATTATAGTATTATTTGTGATGTAAAGTGATGTATGTAAAATAAAAATATGATTGAAAATATAAAAAATGGTCAAGAAACATATTTATAATACGTACAAAATCATTTTTACATAAAAATTGTATCTAGACAAGCCTATTGCTTATATATTGTTTCAATTTTTATCCTAAGTAATAAATCAATATGTTGTGGTGACATGGAAAATGGGTAGTACCTATTATCACAAACCACACATAGGTATCTTCATGTTTTTGGGCAATTAAATAAGGTAAGGATTATTGGGAGCAACCTGAAAAGGGCTAGAGTCGACCGAGTCAAAACTACCTACTGAGTCAATGTCAACCCAAAGCTCCACCACCTCTTAACCAGGTTTACTTTTGACCTCGAATTCAGCCAAACCAAAGTCAACATATACCATATCCATGATCCATCACATATGCAAACTAAAGAGAGTTAAGAGCATGTAGCACAAGACCAATTCGATGATTAGACACATTAATCAAGTGACATTATCTTTTTAATTCGAATTCAAGTCTTTTCTTTTCTTTTTTTTGGCTCCCTTATGTACTGTTTGAAATCTCCATTAAAGTGAACAAGAAAAAAAAATCTAGAGTAGACATTTTCTCACATTGCCTATCAGTTAAAAGCATCACATATAGAGAAGCATTCTATTATTGCCGAAGCAATAAACTCAGGAACAAACTCTAGCTTAAATCTTGTTGAGAGTAATAATCAACCATTTCACTGATATGAACTTTATAATAATCAGTTGTATTATACTTCGAACTTGAATATTGCTTTACCCCTGCGCAGTTTAACATGTTCCTTCTCGTTCCTTCCTTTTCCGGGATTTTTATTCCTATAAATATTGTTAAACAACACTGTCTTAGGTGTTGCTGTGGGCACTATGGTTCTGCTAATGGTCTGTTCTTGGTGCTTGTACGTTTCCAAGAAAAGAAAGATGATGTGGACGAAGGAAAAATTCTTTCGAGAAAATGGAGGGCTACTCCTACAAAAGCGACTCAATGGACAAGAAGAATCCTCAAATAGCCCAAGAATTTTCAGTGCCAGTGATCTTGAGAAGGCAACAAACAACTTCCATGAAGGTAACATTATTGGTCAAGGAGGTTTTGGGATAGTCTACAAAGGTCGTCTAATAGACAACAAAGAAGTTGCTATCAAGAAGTCAAAAACAGTTGATCCCAAACAAATTCAGCAATTCATCAACGAGGTTGTGATTCTGTCACAAATTAACCACAAAAATGTAGTTAAGCTCTTTGGCTGTTGTCTCGAGACAGAGGTACCTTTACTCGTTTATGAATTTATCAACAATGACACTCTTTTTAACCATTTGCACAACAAGAAGCGGACACGTGAAATTGGTTGGGACATCAGATTGAAAATAGGTGCAGAAACTGCAGACGCCCTCTCATATTTGCACTCCGCTGCTTCACCTCCAATCATCCATAGGGACATAAAGACCATGAACATACTTCTGGACGAGGAATTTACAGCAAAAGTATCCGATTTCGGTGCTTCAAGATTGGGCCTTCTTGATCAAGATCAACTATCTACAGTGGTGCAAGGAACTCGTGGATATCTGGACCCTGAATTCTTCCAAACATTTCAGTTGACAGAGAAAAGTGATGTTTATAGCTTTGGGGTCGTTCTTGTGGAGCTACTAACAGGGAAAAAGCCCGTATGCTTCAATAGATCAGAGGGTGAGATAAGTTTAAGCAATCATTTCCTTTCTTCGATGAAAGAAAATCGACTGTTTCAAATTCTTGAAGATTCTGTCGTGTCTGATGAGAATATTGACCAATTGAGACAAGTTGCTGTGCTTGCCGAACGATGCCTAAATGTAAAAGGCGACGACAGGCCCTCCATGAAAGAAGTGGCAATGGAACTGGCAGGGTTGCGAATCACATCAAAGCATACTTCGACTCAAGGTTCTCAAGCTTTAAACCAAGAAGAGATTGAGCCCCTGATTGATCATCAAGAACAATCCAATCCCTCCGGTGGTGGTGATATTATGTTGACAACTACATATTATAGCCTCCAAAATCAAGAAATACAACCAATTGCCCATGGGAGATGATCATTTGATCCTGCAGTCATGGGATGGACTGGATTTCTTTTTTACGTCATCATTACTTTTGTTTTTTATATTACTAGTGATTATGTTATCGCGATATGTTTACATCTTTTTAACGCTAAAGTTCGCTATTATATTTTGATTGTCAACCTCACAACAACATATAGGTGGAATCCATGACACATGAGCCCTAAATTATGTTAATTTGCAGCTGCATTTTAATTTTGCCAATTTGTAGACGAAAAATGTTATTGCGAGTAAAATGAAACTTTAAAAAATTTAATGATCCCCAATGCTCTTTTTGGGAAAAATGTTTGGAAACTAAAGAAAATTAAAAAAAAGTCATAAATAACAAAAAGTTATAACACGAAGAGTTTTTGCATTCCCTATAGTGACAGCGATATTATGTTGACAACTGCTTATTATAACCTCGAAAACCAGGAAATACAGCCTATTGCTGATGGGAGATGATTGTTTGATCCTGCAATCGTGAAAGTCCACTAAAAACAATGTCTAGGTGGCATTTGAAATAATCACTACAAAATATATAATCCCATGTATATTGTGGTTGGAATTGTAGAAAAAGAGGAATTTGTTATGAAACAACTAAAAGTGTGAATGTCTCTTTGTATTCCCAAGAGGATTAATTCTTGATTTATTATTACATTATGTATAGAAGTTACAATTCATAAATCTATTCATGTAGTGGAGGAACCGTTTCATAGGGTTCTTCATATTCTTGTAGTGATGGATATTTAATAGGATTGATGTACCTTTAATCTTGTAGTACCTATATATAGAGGTACATCGACACCTTTTGGGAAGACTTTTTGATTAGTTGGAATAATAAGAAAGTTATTCTCCATTTCTCTACTCATTTCCTTAATATTTCAATTCCTATTGTAGTATTTCATTTTATTAGTTTTATAACACGTTATCAGCACGAGTCTCTACTTATGAGTAAAGGTGAAACACGAGATTTTGTTGAGATTCTGCTAGTGTCAAATCAACTGTTGGATATTTTCTCGAACAACTCTTGACTACCTATTGAGGTAAATCTCTAACCCACAAACTTATTTCAATTTCTTATGACAAACATTTGAATGATCGCAAAATACAAGTGCCTATTGCTGAGCAACCACTAAATACAAACATGTACTGTTTGACATCTTTGAGGTAATATTTCTCCTTTTAATTCTACTTATTTATCTTTAGAATTATTCGTTATAGATACTTATATTTTGATGCAATGAGTTTTGGAGATGCTATTATAGAAAATTAATTATGTTTGAGGATCCACTTGTCCTTTGAAATGCTTAAAGAAAAAGATTCGACCACCCAAAGATGGTCGTCCTTTAACAAAAAGATTTGGCTACCAGAAGATGGTCATTATTTCAAAATCTGGTGTGATAAATTTACTTATAACTGCAAATACACAATTCTGCTATGTTTAGAATTATTTCTTAATTGAAAATAATATTCTCTACATATTCTTCAAATATGCACTTGTAGTAACAATATTGAGAGAAAATTTGAGAAGTACTCTGTACTTATTGCATGCTAGTTCTAGTTCATTCTTAGAAGTGAATGCGACTAAATTTCAATTTACTAGTTATGGTTGCTGCCATGACTATGATTTTGGTAAATATGTATTTTACCATGACAAGAGAAAAAGTTATCACTTGAAGTGGGATAATAATGATAAGAATAAGAAAGTAAGGATCCTGAAGATAAATGTCCCGAAGTACATTTGACGAATCAAAATTATAATAGCATTTTCACATGACAAATTTTTTTTAAATGCTCTGAAGGTGTATGATGATTGATTTAATTTATGATAATAATTGACTTTTCTTCCTGAAGAAGAAATGGATGTTAAATATTTGGGATCAAAGGATTATAGTGATGATATTTGTCCCATAAGAATTATGGTGACAATGATATGTGTCTCATTAATAAGTGCTACTATATACACTATATTCCAATAAAAGAGACACACAATCAGTGGTAATACTTAAGTGATTGAAAGCTCCAGAAGAGCCACTGCTATATTTCTCTCTGTAGGAAAAAAGTTTATGATAAATAAAGCACTACTTTTTTTTTCATGTCTCGAAAAATTTATTGAATTTGAATATCCGTCGAAATGGATATCAAATTGAGACACTAAATGAGACAATAATAAAGATCATGTTTAGAAATCAAGTGAGATAAAAGTTAATTATATCATAATAACCATTCGAGAGAGAAATGGTTATCGATATAGTTGTCTTCATTCTCATTTGATTTATAATCACCACCTGCAGTAAACCAGAAGTTTACTGATCCCAACGGATATATGATTTGGCAAAAGTGAGAATATTTGAGAGTTGACAAGTATTTATATATACCCCCTTTATATTATATATGGCTCCAAAAGAAATTTAAAATTTATGTCGGGTATGAATCACCTTTTACGATTAAATATCGTAAAATATTGATGGGTGATCTATTGAATGATTTATTTATTCTGATGAGTTACGATTCCCAACATTAAGGGGAGGAAAAAATCAACCGAAAGAAAATCATTTGAAAAATTGGATTTCCTCGATCCTCATACAAAATAATGTGAACTAGAAGTTCAAGAAATTCTTCATTTGTAGAAAGTTGCAAAGCAATTCTCAGATATATTTATCGACTCCAGAAGAGTCATTAAATCAACTACTCCTGCAGGAAATACTCTGGTTAAAATTGACGTCTCTGAAGAACATGCACAAGTGCTACAAATAAATTTAAGGCCAGCCTACCTAAAAAAGATATAAATTGATTTCAAATATCTCCGGAGATTAAATAAATGTCATGGCAAAATTCAATCTCTTGAAAAGGTTGCTCCTAAGGAGCCAACTCCTGAAGAAAATGAAATCATAGAAAATTTAATTGGAGCCTAATGAAATGTAGCATTTGATATTATAGAAGTTGACGAGGATCATGAATCTAGATCGGTTGATGAATGTCGGTATAGAAATGATTGGCCAAAATGGAAAGATGCGATCCAATCTAAATTGGATTTATTGGTTAAAAGAAAAGTTATTGGACTTGTAGTCCAAACACCTGAAGGTGTAAAGCCAGTAGCTCAAGGATTTTCACAAAGGCTTGTATTTGATTATGATGAAACGTATTTCACCCGTAGTAGATGCGATCACATTTAGATATCTTGTGAGTTTTGCAGTACATGAAAGACTAGATACGCATCTAATGGACGTCGTTACTGCATATTTATATGGAAATCTTGAAAATGATATTTATATGAGAATTCCCTAAGGATTCAACATGCCTGAAACATGCAAATCAAATCCTAAAAATTATTATTCTATTAAATTACAAAGGTCTTTGTATGGAATCAAACAATCTGGACGTATGTGGTATAACCGTCTCAGTGAATGTTTAACTAAAGAATGTTATACTAATAACTCAATATGTCCATGTGTTTTTATCAAGAAAAATGGATCAAATTTTGTGATAATTCCTGTATGTGTTGATGATCTAAATTTGATTGGAACTCCTAAATAGATTCAAAATAGTGTTGAATATTTGAAAAAGAAATTTGAGATTCAAGATTTTGGAAAAACAAAATTCTGCCTTGATTTACAAATTGAACATTTGAAAAGTAAAATTTTTGTCCACCAAATTGCTTATGCCCGGAAAGTATTAAAGCGATTTCATATGGATAAAGCACCTATATTGAGTATCCTAATGGTCGTCAGATCATTAGATCCTAATAAGGATACTTTTAGACCACGAGAGGAAGATAAAGAGATACTTGGTCCTGAAGTACCATATCTTAGTGCAATTGGTGTACTAATGTATCTTGCTAATTGTACAAGACCTGATATATCATTTGCAGTGAATTTATTAGTAAGATTTAGTTTCTCACCCACAAGACGACATTGAAATGGTATTAAACATATTTTTCGCTATCTCCAAGGAACAATTGATTTTGGTTTATTTTATTCAAATAAATCCAAACCTGAATTACTTGGTTATGCTGATGCTGAATATTTATCTGACCCGCATAAAGCAAGATCTTAGACTGGTTATCTATTTACATATGGAGGTACAACCATTTCTTGGCGATTTACAAAGCAATCATTAGCCGCCACTTCATCGAATCACGCTGAAATAATAGCAATTCATGAGACCAGTCGAGAATGTGTTTGGTTAAGATCAATGATCCACTACATCCGGAAGAGTTGTGGGCTATCCTCCGAAAAACAAAATCCCTCAACTATATTATATGAAGATAATGCAGCTTGTATAGCCCAATTGAAAGGAGGATATATTACAGGAGATAGGACGAAACACATTTCACCAAAATTCTTTTTTACTCATGATTTGCAAACGAATGGTGAAATTGATGTGCAACAAATCCGATCAGATAATAATTTGGCAGGTTTATTTGCCAAGACATTGCCAACTGTAATATTTGAGAAATTGGTGAAGAATATTGAAATGCAATGATTAAAAGATCTCAAATAATGTTTGCATCAGGGGGGAGAAATTAATACACAGGAATAGTGTACTCTTTTTCCTTCACTAGGGTTTTTGTCCCGATGGGTTTTTCCCTAGTAAGGTTTTAACGAGACATATTCTTTGTATAATGAACATCCAAGGGGGAGTGTTATGAAACAACTAAAAGTGTGGATGTCTCTATGTATTCCCAAGAGAATTAATTCTTGATTTATTGCTACATTATGTATAGAAGTTACAATCCATAAATCTATTCATGTAGTGGAGGAACCGTTTCATAGGGTTCTTCATATTCTTGTAGTGATGGATATTTAATAGGATTGATGTACCTTTAATCTTGTAGTACCTATATATAGAGGTACATCGACACCTTTTGGGAAGACTTTTTGATTAGTTGGAATAATAAGAAAATCATTCTCCATTTCTCTACTCATTTCCCTAATATTTCAATTCCTATTGTAGTATTTCATTTTATTAGTTTATAACAGAATTTGGTTAAATCAATTTACACCATGTCTTTTCATTTGGAAGCTTTGCAACTTAAAGGTAGTATGCTATGCAGTGTGCCCTAATAGGGCTCTTTTCTTCCCAGTTTTCCTATATTCTTTTCATAGTTCCACACATGGTGGCATGTAGTTCTTGGGAAAGACGTCAATGGGTATTATCTAGTGGTGAAACACTAAAGTTGAGATTCAGGATTTAAAAGTGATAGATTCAAGTATCATCCCTTATAAATTTGATCTAGTAGTGAATAATAACTTTCATAAGAGAATTTATAGAAAAAAAAATATAAATTTTGTTCTCAATGTTTTGGAGTATATTAAATTAGTTCCCAATATTTTAGTCAAAACAATTAATTGTAGTTGCTAAAATATTTTATTTTGACAAAATAAGAAATGTTTCAACTGAAAAAAATGTAGTCTCTAAAGCATTCAACCTCAATGAAATTGGTCACTAATGTTGTATAAATATTTAAGAAAAATCATAAAAGAAGTATAAAAAGTATGTATAAATCCTTAAACAATACCAAAAGTCCACAATATAGAAAATTATATAAAAATCTTGAAAACTATAAATTAAAAAAATGTATAATAAACATGAGATATTTTGTTCAAATGAAGAAAATTGATGGATTATGACCATATACTAACACGATAAATCATGTACTGTGTATGCGTTCCATTTTTACGTTTTTCTTTAACTTTTGTTATGGATAGGGAACTTTTCTTAATAGGTTGTTGAATTTGTTGTACTTTCTTACAAGGCCTAAACTTTAATACCCAATGCTTTGAAAAACTATACAATTAAAACAAAAATGATATTTATAATTTTGTTGTGACTTTCTACAATTTATATAATTTTTTCTATGTATTTTAGAAAATCCTTATATAACATGAAGGATCAATTTGGATAAAATTGAGTACTTTTGTGAGAACTCGTAAATTTTCTTATTTTATGTCATTTAATTCTATTTCTTTTCATGCATTTTCTTTTTTTTATTTTACTACCTTAATTTTCTAGACATTTTATAAGTGAATATAGTTTTCTAAAACATTTTTGTAGTACAAGTTAGTTCGGGTTAGTTTGGAAGTGCATTAAGGACGTGGGACTCGCTAGTACGGTAAGTGCGATAAAATTTTAACGACTAGGTTAAGTTTCGTATTAAGGGATATTATTTTGCAAGGTGTTAGGAGACAATTAGAGGTTAGTTAGATAGATTAACCATTGGAGGAAAGAAGATAAGCTTGAAACCTAAAAGGCGCCACGTGTCGCGACCCGATTCGAAGTTGGACTTGCCTAACCTTTCTTGCCTTTACTAAACATCAATTTTGACCAAGATTTTTCTCATTTTTCCCTTGCTTGGCCGGCCTCTTTGAGAAGAAAAACCAAGAGAGCTTCTTCAACTTCAACTTCAATTCTTGCTTAAATCTTGGGTTTCAGCCGTTGAAATTTCAAACCACTCCATAAAATTGTTTGCTAAGGAGATTCCAAGGTATTGGTAGAGGGATTTGTGAAGGGAAAACCCTAACCTATTATCTTTCTTAAGGTGTTAAGGTACTTTGCTTAGAAATTTCCTCTTTGTTCTTGATAATGCCAAATTAGTGACTTATAGTAGCTAAAAATGTTGTTTTGTGGAAGATTCATGGTTTAATGTAGAGTTTTGATAAATTTCAGATTTATTGGAGATTTTTCTGCCCTCATATGATGATTAATGGTTGGCTATGATTTACTAGCTTTGACATGTGAGAAATTTGGTGTTTTTGTGTTAGTTTACTTTGCTTAAAGAAATTCCAGCTTATGTGTACAAATTTCCAGCTTTAGGGTTTCTAGTTTGAGCCACTAATTGGCTATGTATGAGGGGTATTGAGACCCTAATTAGGTGTGTTTAATAGCTTGTGATTTATGTGTGAAATTGTGGCTGAATTGAATTGAGTTTGATGTGGTTTGTAGGATGGAAAAGTAAAGGAAAGAAAAGGGAGGTGCTGTCAAAATTTTCGCAGGAACTCCTGAGCAGTCTCGGGAAATTTGTTATAACTTGATGTAGAAATATTGGAATTAATTTTTTTTTCGTTTTAAACTAGATTCATAGGGCTATAAACCGTGAAAATTTCAGACCCTAGTTCTGTCTGTGTGATTTATGGTGATTTTCCAAAGTTGACTGAAATTACATACCTGTTCTGTCTTTTACTGGATGAAGCAGCGACTTGAGGCTCGAATTTGACTGACTTGTGATCTGAATCTTATAAATGTGTCTTCTAAGAAATTTTACCCCTTTGAGTCTATTTTTCGACGGTATAAATTTTATCAATTTTGGACTTAAGAATCATGAGATATGATTTTTCAAATGATAGTGCGCAAAACTGGAAAATCCTATTTTCCTAGAACTATTCTTACCTTCATTTTGCACCTTAAGTTTGGAGTTAGTAAATCATTGTAGGTATGGTTTTGGAAGAAATGAAGGGTTTTGGGGTCATTTTTGCCCTAGGACCAACTATTACCCTTTTTACTCAAAAGTTACATTTTATCTCCTTGCATTTGTAGTCCATTTAAATAGGTATTCGACTAGTAGTCGAGCCTCAGTTGTGCACTCCGTTTACTGGGTTTGTGAATGAGACGACCCTAATTTTCTTGTCTTGGTTATTCTAGGATTTCTCAATGATTAAAGCCCTACTTTGGGTGAAAACTTTTTGACGTATTTTTACTTAAATTTGTGAGTGTACCACTCCCCTCAATTGTTGCGTAACTTGGTATATGTGCTTGCAAATTGTGCCTTGAATGACTGTATCATCTGTTTATTCGGTATGAGACGGGGGTGTACTTTATCACACTCGTTCTCTGGCCTGTGTGACTTGTTTCCTGTATCTACTTGAATCTTTTACCTGTGCCTAATATGGATCACGTGTTCACTTGAATCTGTTACTTATACTTGATAATGATGTCGTTTGGACGCGTAACCAATGACCTTCCTGTGCTTGTTAAATCTGAGCTCAACCTCATGGGTAGTTACTCGATTCGAGTCAGCAAGGGCTTGGTCGAGGAGATTAACAATCCATGGGTACCTGTTTCTAGGAAATCTTTGGGTATTGGAGATTCTGGATTTCCAGTATACTCGAGTATTACCATTTCTGTTCCTGTTTGGCGTTCGGGCCCAGTAAGGGGTATGTTTGGTGATCGGGATTTGGCGTTCTAAGAGAGATCTACGGACATGTTGTTTCATTAAACGTTGACGGAGGGTCAACGAATTTGGATCAAGTATTGCAATGGGAATTTGGCTCCTGAGAGGCACCTATATCCTTTCCATTCAAAATGTTTGTTTATATTCTTATTTGCCGTGTCTATTTGAGTAAATGAAAGTAAATCTCCATGGTTCATGATTGCTTGTGTTTTGGGTACCTCATTGAGCGTAAGCTCACTCCGTTCTGTCACCTTTGTTTTTCCTTACAGGGTTCAACTTGTTGGGAATCATGATTTTGAAGAAAAGAGTAAAACTAGTGATATACATCCCTTTTCATTATGCTCCTCTATATAAGAAAACCCTAATTGTACTTTGAGCAAGTATTTCCCTTGACTTGTAAAGTTCCAACGTGTGTATATAAGTAATTATTCATGTTTTCTTCGTGTAATTGTTGATGAATGTATGCCTTTGGGTTTATATGAACTTTTCTGGTATCAGTTGGAAAGTCGGGCGAGTTCGGCACTTGATTAAGGGAGAAAGAAAATTTGGCGGGAAATTGATCAGGGGAATCCGGCCGTGTATTCGGCCAGTTCTTGGCCGGATAGGTGGCCGGATTGGCAGGGGTTTTGAAAAATTTTGGTTTAGCCACTGCCTCCAATCCGGCCAGGAATCCGGCCGGATTGTGACGTGGCCTTATCATTTCATTTTCGTTTTTTTTTGTTTCTCTTTTCATTGAAGTGTTTAATCGGAGTTTCGCACTACCGTATGATTTGGTAAGTTATATTTGAGCTCGGTGGTCTTCAATTGTTGGTTTTTCTTTGGATTCTATCGCGCGTAATCTAGGGTTTGTGTGATTTGACTTCGTAGTCCTGACGAGAGTTGGGCAGGCGGTCCGCCAAACCCTTTGGTTCGTCTTAGGGGAAGGTGGGGCTGTCACAACTTTAGAAACTACATTTGTTAAGCTAAAATATTAAAAACTAATTTGGCTCAAATTGAATATCTTTTTAACCAAAATATTGAGAACTAAATTTTTTCTACTTAAGTGGAGGCCGAAGCCAAATTATATCTACTACTAGTTAATATGGGCCTCGCGCCTCATGCGAGGTTACCCAGATACGACAATTGGCATGTGCTCAAAAGGATATTGTGCTAAAAAGGATAATGATAAATTGAAAACACAATACTGCTGCAGCTAAATACATTAAAACTAAAAAGAAATAGAGATTATCCAGGCTAATAATAAACTGTTATATTTACATAGATAAGAGTCTTTCTACAGATGCTTTCACACTAATACTTGCACTGATGGAGCTTTACGATTCCTAGTAGAGGCTTTTAAGTAGGCTAGTAGCCTATTTGTAGCAGGTGATAGCCTTGAAAAACGAACGAAGTCTCTGCTACTTGCATTCTTTTGTCAACAAAAGTTGGTAATGACAGTAGGCAAGCTTTTGAAGCTGGCGATGAATTGCATGCTTTAGTGGTACTAGCAGGATTGACCCCAGTTGGCAAGTAAGCTGTTATGCTGTAAATCTGCAGAATGTTAAAAGCTTTATGATCTTAATTGTTGCAGTAAACATTCATAACAAAACAGTCACGAAGCCCAAATCATACCAGAGTGCGATAAAACTACTACCTTTATTTGGCATTCCATGTGAATAT
This sequence comes from Coffea humblotiana, assembly GCA_023065735.1. NCBI lineage: Eukaryota > Viridiplantae > Streptophyta > Magnoliopsida > Gentianales > Rubiaceae > Coffea > Coffea humblotiana. The sequence goes on from CM041217.1 coordinate 10,402,852, forward strand.
GATCCTATTTAGAAATATCAAGTTACCAAAGGCATTAGAAATCATAAGTTCCTTCACATATGTTAGATAAGATCTACACAAACAATTGCTATTTTTTGACATCTTTTCTCATGATTAATAGGAAAATGCACTAAAGATCAAGAAATCAGGTGTACACCACACATCAATCGCACCAACATCCTACACACACGCATGCGTGCCTTTCCCCTGCCCTCACAAACAAACATGTGCATGTACCTATATATGCTATATCCCCTTTTGTGTTGAGAAAGACTTTTCCATGAAGACCTGAGTGTACAAAAAGAAAGCAACAGAGAAGTAATTAGGAAGTTCAGCTAGTTATCTATCAAAATTTGAACAAAGGAAAATGCCCTATAATAAATGTTCCGTATGGTCTCCCAGCAACACTATAGATGCATTCCCATATTTCAATAGACAGACTTCCCACCAATATCAATAGCTAGATAGAGACAAAAAAGCATTCCAGAAAGGATGATACTATGAATGTAACTTGTTCCTCATCTGCGGAGTTTGAGCGAAGCCACTATTGAGCTGAATAACAGCACACTTGGAAGTATCAAAGATACTGGAGATGAGTTTTACTTAAATTCTTAGATAATACAAGAAATTTGTTAGGAACCTTAAAACTAAGCAAATCGTAATTCTACTGATCAAAATTGAAAAAAATTAGGCCGAACTCATGACTAAAGCTTTCTATTAAATCATATTGAAAAGAATAAAACAAATGGAAATAGAATAAATAATCCAAAAATAACAAAGGTCACGGTACAAATCAATTTCATCCCTAAACAATAAGATGGTTATTAAGTTTAATTAACTTATCAACTTTAGCTATGGTTGGGTTTCAACTTGGCAAAATTTTTGGGGCAAAAAACAGGCTAGGAAGGAAATAGGCTAGAGCCTCAAGAATTAACTTCACCTGGTGCCAGAAAAATATTTTTACCCACCTTCAAGCAGCCCTCATAATAGAGGATTGGCAGAGGGTTTGGAAAAGTGTGTAGAGCAACTTAGAGAGAGCAGCAAGAAAAAGCAAAGCTGTTCGGTTGATTATTTCATGCGCGCCTTGAGAGTGTTCAACTGGAATGCGTCATCTCTCAGTAGGTGATTGAAAGGGTGGTGATGTGTAGGGCGAAGCAGAGACGGAAAGATGGAGAAATGAAGCATATGGTTTTAAATATGGAAACATACAGTTTTATCAAAGGTTTTCATGGTGTTCAAGGGTATACTACTGGATGCATGTCTATCTGCTATAGCACAGCGGAAGTTGTTGATGGGATATGTTCAGGTGGAGGGTGCTGCCAGACATCCATCCCAAAAGGGACATCAGAGTTTAGTTTGTCAGTAGGGAGCTTCCGTAACCACTCAATTGTTGAGAACTTTAATCCCTGCAGCTCAGTTTTTATTGTTGAACAAGGTGGGTTCAACTTCTCTATGGATCTATTGAGGGATATAAAATATGTGAATAAACTCCCTGTAGCGCTTGATTGGACTATTGGGAATGAGACTTGTGAAATTGCTCAAAAGAACTTGGATACCTATGCCTACCAGAAAAACAGCAAGTGCATAAACGATCCTGAACCTGATAGTTATCCAGCATATAGATGTTCTTGCCTTGAGGGCTATGAAGGCAACCCTTACATTGCTTGTCAAGGTGCAGAATCGACTAATTGGGATGCCAAATGTCATTCACATTATTTTGTTTTTCTATTGGTGCCTTCCAATCTTATTATGTTTTTTACAGATATTGATGAGTGTCAAGATGAAAATCTTAATACCTGCACATTCAAAAGCCTCTGCAAATATGAAATAGGTGGCTATAAATGTTCTTGCCCAAATGGATATCATGGTGATGGGAAGATATCACTTTGCCTCCCTAAAAGGAAAAACTAGCAGCTACTTGTTACTAGGATTATTGCAGATCAGAACTATGTCTACTGTTCTGCTTTTGTGTTATTTAGTAAGTAAGGATAACAGTTTTGAAAAGAAAATACCATACTTCAGCAATTATGAGTAGAACTCCCATCACTGATGGGTTGCAATTTTATCATTTATTTTGTTATTAATTTTCCCTATTACCTGACCCGATGTGGATTAATTGTTGGATTCTATTCACTTTTAGTATTTTGCATTTATTTCAGGGAGTAAAACGAAAATATGATAACAAGTGCTAATTTGACTGGAAAGGAATCCAAGTCATAGAGCTTATCCTAGGGGCATTATTGGCAAAGGAAAATTTTTCCCCATTTTGGTAATTGCTGAAGAGGAGAGGACAGCTGAATCTTCTCTTTCCCCCGAAGCCACCGCATAGAGGAAGATTGGGGAGTTAGCAATTAGATAGACTAGAGATATAGCAGAGATGGAGGATTACCTTTTTGATAGCTTTTGTTGACTTTTCCGTGGCCAGCTTTTGGAGATTTAGCTCACGTATGCCAAGAATAATGGAAGACTTGAATCATGCTCTGTAGTATCTTGATTTAGACTTTAGCTTTTCGTCTTTTAGTGTTTTTCTTCCCTCGCATGTCAGGGATGATTAGAAGCATTGAATTCTTCTCTGTAGCTTCATTTTCCTCCATTGCACAAACGAGTTGCATTTTCCCAATTTCTGTGATGATGGCAGCTACTGTTGCGTCAGCTTTGTATGGGGTTTTCTCATCAACAATGAGCTAAACCCATTTTTCTAGTCAAGGAACAACAGAGGCTTTGGTTTGCCCAAGAAATTATGAGATCGAATTAATTTTATCTTTTTCTTTTATTTATTAGTATTCTCATATTTCTTGATTGCAGTGCTTATGATTATTTAATTAATTGATTGTTTTGAATCCGAATAATTAGTTAATTTGGTAATTTATTGTCAATTAGGGCATTTAAATCCGTAATTGTTTAGTTGCCTTGAAATAGTGACAACTCGCACAATTAGATTTGTGTTAGGGGGATACGCGGGCTAATTTAAAATAACTCTGGTAGTGTGTTATTTGGTTAGAATAGAGCTCATCTAATACATAAGGCAATTGGGGAATTAAATCTCATGGGCGTACCTAAAATTATTTCTCAATTAGAGCAGTGATTAACGGGCGTACCTTAATCACCGATACAATAAGAAGGGTTGACTGTCACCGCTTGTTTGGCAGTTATAACCTATTTATTAATAAATAATTGGAATTGCTTGTGTATCGATGATCAATTAGGTGAACCATTGCTGAAATTATCTCTTGATTAGACCTTTAATTATTGTTACTCTAATTTTAGTGAACTGTCATTTACTTTTTAGTTGGCTATTTTATTTTTAGTTGAATTGTTTTAATTGTCACCCTTTATACAAAAATACCCCCTGTGTTACTTTGGATTTCTAAATAGACAAATACCCCAATCTTTGAGGATACAACCCTACTTGCCTTGTTTACAAATTAATAATTATTTGTGTAAAAGTCAGCCCATTCGGGTATATCAGATCAAGCAAAATTTTCAAGAATAGGGTGAATCAAGTAACCCATTATACACTTAAAGTCCCTGCTCTAGTACTTGGAATCGGGTTTTGACTATTTTAATTGACAATTAGGTTTATTTTTATTATTGCACAGGCTTCGACAGCCAGTCAATTTTTGGCGCCGTTGCCGGGGACTAATGTCAGTTATTTGTTTATTTGTAAGTTCATTTTTGTTCTAATTTTCTGGTACTTTTTCAGTATATGTCTCGTTCTTCTTGTACAGGTGAATTAATTTTTGACCCTGAGATAGAGAAAATTGCGCGCAGAACAAGGAAAGAAACCAGACAACTCAGAGAAGAGCATTCAAGTTCTGCATCTCAGAGACCTAAGTCAGAAGTTGACCCAACAGATTCGTTTGGTGACACTTCGAGTGACTCGGAACAAGAAAAAGTCACTATGGCTAATGCACGCACATTAAAGGAGTTGGCTGCTCCTGATTTAAACCAGCAGCTTTTATGCATTACTTTCCCGAGTTTGAGTGATAACACTCTTTTTGAATTAAAATCTGGACTAATTCATCTTTTGCCATCATTTCATGGTTTACCAGGTGTGAAGCCTTACAAGCACCTGCAAGAATTTGATGTCGTGTGCAATAGTATGAAACCCTCAGACATCACAGAAGAGCAAATAAAATGAGGGCATTTCCCTTCTCCTTGAAGGACTCTGCAAAAAACTGACTATACTACCTACCACCAGGTAGTATCACCATGTGGGACCAATTGAAAAAAGTTTTTAGACAAGTATTTTCCTGCGTCTCGAGTTGCAAACCTAAGAAAGGAGATCTGTGGTATCAAGCAGCACCCAGGAGAGTCGCTTTATGATTATTGGGAGCGATTCAAGAAGTTGTGCATCAAGTGCCCCCACCACCAAATAAGTGAGCAGTTGCTCATACAATATTTTTATGAGGGGCTACTCTTCAGAGACAGGAGCATAACTGATGCTGCAAGTGGTGGGGCATTGGTGAACAAGACTTCTCGAACAGCGTGGGACCTAGTTGAGGGAATGACTGAAAATTCACAGCAGTTCAGTTCAAGAGAGAACGTCCCGACGGGTAAGGTGAATGAGGTAGAAACCTCCTCCATCCAACAACAAATCTCTGAACTGAGATCCTTCGTGCGACAACTGGCTGTAGGAAATGTATCACAAGTCAAGGTGTGTGGGATTTGCACTGGTATGGGTCATTCTACGGAGATGTGCCTAATGATTCAAGAAGAAAGCGCGGAGCAAGTGAATATGGCTGGTCACGTGCCCGCGCCAAGAAAGCCACATGACCCGTCCTCGAATACGTATAATCCCGACTGGAGAGATCACCCTAACTTCAGATATGGATGCAATAAGCAGTCTAATTTTGCACCAAATAGACAGCAGGGCCATCACCTGTGGTACCAGCCTCGGCCGCCACCTTCGCCACCGAGTTCTAGTCCATCTTTGGAGGAGATGATGAAACAACTAATGGCTACCACCGCGCAGCATCAACAAAAGACGGACTCCGAACTATAGAACATAAGGAATCAAATGAGTCAGATGCAATCCATGCAAAATCAGATGAATCAAATGGCTATAACAATCAACCGTTTGGAGTCCCAAGTCCAAGGTAAACTGCCATCTCAACTTGAAGTGAACCCGAAGAACGTAAGTGCGATGACACTAAGGAATGGGAAGTAAATTCAGGGGCCCGAATTCAAAGTTCAAAAGGACAAAGATGAGGAGAAGATCGAACGTGAGTTTGAGAAGGAGGACAGCAATGGCATGAATCCCAAGGTACTTTTGGACCGAATCATTATAGTTAAAACTAACCCGCCGCCTTTCCCTAGCAGGTTAGAAAAATTGAAGAAACAGGATAAAGAGAATGAGATCTTGGAGGTGTTTCGCAAGGTAGAAATCAACATTCCCCTGTTAGACGCAATCAAACAAGTGTCGAAATATGCAAAATTCTTGAGGGACTTGTGCGTCAATCGAATGAGGCTGAGGGGAGATGAAAGAGTTATTGTTGGGGAGAATATTTCAGAGGTCCTGCAAAAGAAGCTCCCACCGAAGTGTGGGTACCCTAGTATGTTCACTATCCCCTGTAGGATAGGAAATACTTTGATTAGGAAGGTCATTTTAGACTTAGGGACATCGATTAATGTAATGCCAAAATCTATCTATGCCTTTCTGAACTTAGATCCATTAAAAGAAATTGGAATAATTATTCAATTAGCTAACCGAACTAATGCATATCCTGATGGGTTGATTGAAGATGTGTTGGTTAAAATTAATGATTTAGTATTCTCACCTGACTTTTATGTACTTGATGTGGATGATGATCACTCCCCTGATCCCTCATCTTTGCTGTTAGGTAGACCCTTTTTTAGAACAGCACAGACAAAAATTGATGTTAATAAGGGTACGTTGTCTATGGAGTTTGCTGGGGAAATTGTTCATTTCAATATCTTTGATACTATGAAATACCTCTCAAACTCTAACTTTAACTCTGTTTTTTCTGTGACTGCCATTGACCCTACGGTGCAGGAAGTGTTTGAGTTGAATAACACCACACTTGGAAGTATCAAAGATGCTGGAGATGAGTTTTACTTAAATTCTTAGATAATACAAGAAATTTGTTAGGAACCTCAAAACTAAGTAAACCGTAATTCTAGTGATCAAAATTGAAAAAAATTAGGCCGAACTCATGACTAAAGCTTTCTATTAAATCATGTTGAAAAGAATAAAAAAATGGAAATAGAATAAATAATCCAAAAATAACAAAGGTCACGGTACAAATCAATTTCATCCCTAAACAATAAGATGGTTATTAAGTTTAATCAACTTATCAACTTTAGCTATGGCTGGGTTTCAACTTGGCAAAAGTTTTGGGGCAAAAAACAGGCTAGGAAGGAAATAAGCTAGAGCCTCAAGAATTAACTTCACCTGGTGCCAGAAAAATATTTTTACCCCCCTTCAAGCAGCCCTCATAATAGAGGATTGGCAGAGGGTTTGGAAAAGTGTGTAGAGCAACTTAGAGAGAGCAGCAAGAAAAAGCAAAGCTGTTCGGTTGATTATTTCATGCGCGCCTTGAGAGTGTTCAACTGGAATGCGTCAACTCTCAGTAGGTGATTGAAAGGGTGGTGATGTGTAGGGCGAAGCAGAGACGGAAAGATGGAGAAATGAAGCATATGGTTTTAAATATGGAAACATACCGTTTTATCAAAGGTTTTCATGGTGTTCAAGGGTATACTACTGGATGCATGTCTATCTGCTACAGCACAGCGGAAGTTGTTGATGGGATATGTTCAGGTGGAGGGTGCTGCCAGACATCCATCCTAAAAGGGACATCAGAGTTTAGTTTGTCAGTAGGGAGCTTCCGTAACCACTCAGTTGTTGAGAACTTTAATCCCTGCAGCTCAGTTTTTGTTATTGAACAAGGTGGGTTCAACTTCTCTATGGATCTATTGAGGGATATAAAATATGTGAATAAACTCCCTGTAGCGCTTGATTGGACTATTGGGAATGAGACTTGTGAAATTGCTCAAAAGAACTTGGATACCTATGCCTACCAGAAAAAACAGCAAGTGCATAAACGATCCTGAACCTGATAGTTATCCTGGATATAGATGTTCTTGCCTTGAGGGCTATGAAGGCAACCCTTACATTGCTTGTCAAGGTGCAGACTCGACTAGTTGGGATGCCAAATGTCATTCACGTTATTTTGTTTTTCTATTGGTGCCTTCCAATCTTATTATGTTTTTTACCGATGTTGAAGAGTGTCAAGATGAAAATCTTAATACCTGCACATTCAAAAGCCTCTGCAAATATGAAATAGGCGGCTATAAATGTTCTTGCCAAAATGGATATCATGGTGATGGGAAGATATCACCTTGCCTCCCTAAAAGGAAAAACCAGCAACTACTGTTGCGTCAATTTTGTATGGGGTTTTCTCATCAACAATGAGCTAAACCCATTTTTCTAGTTAAGGAACAATAGAGGCTTTGGTCTGCCCAAGAAATTATGAGATCAAATTAATTTTATCTTTTTCTTTTATTTATTAGTATTCTCGTATTTTTTGATTGCAGTTCTTATGATTATTTAATTAATTAATTGTCTTGAATCCGGATAATTAGTTAATTTGGAAATCTATTGTCAATTTGGGCATTTAAATCCGTAATTGTTTAGTTGCCTTGAAATAGTGACAACTGGCACAATTAGGTTGGTGTCAGGGGGATACGCGGGCTAATTTAAAACAACTTTGGTAGTGTGTTATTTGCTTAGAATAGAGCTCATCTAATACATAAGGCAATTGGGGAATTAAATCTTATGGGCGTACCTAAAATTATTTCTCAATTAGAGCAGTGATTAACGGGCGTACCTTAATCACCGATACAATAAGAAGGGTTGACTGTGACCGCTTGTTTGGCAGTTATAACCTATTTATTAATAAATAATTGAAATTGCTTGTGTATCGATGATCAATTAGGTGAACCATTGCTGAAATTATCTCTTGACTAGACCTTTAATTATTGTTAATCTAATTTTAGTGAACTGTCATTTATTTTTTAGTTGGCTATTTTATTTTTAGTTGAATTGTTTTAATTGTCACCCTTTATACAAAAACACCCCTTTGTTACTTTGGATTTCTAAAGAGACAAATACCCCAATCTTTGAGGATACGACCCTACTTGCCCTATTTACAAATTAATAATTATTTGTGTAAAAGTCAGTCCATTCGGGTATATCAGATCAAGAAAATTTTTCGAGAATAGGGTGAATCAAATAACCCATTACACACTTAAAGTCCCTGCTCTAGTACTTGGAATCGGGTTTTGACTATTTTAATTGACAATTAGGTTTATTTTTATTACTTGCACAGGCTTTCGACAGCCAGTCAATTTTTGGCGCCGTTGCCGGGGACTAATGTCAGTTATTTGTTTATTTGTAAGTTCATTTTTGTTCTAATTTTCTGGTACTTTTTCAGTATATGTCTCGTTCTTCTTGTACAGGTGAATTAATTTTTGACCCTGAGATAGAGAAAATTGCGCGCAGAACAAGGAAAGAAACCAGACAACTCAGAGAAGAGCATTCAAGTTCTGCATCTCAGAGACCTAAGTCAGAAGTTGACCCAACAGATTCGTTTGGTGACACTTCGAGTGACTCGGAGCAAGAAAAAGTCACTATGGCTAATGCACGGACATTAAAGGAGTTGGCTGCTTCTGATTTAAACCAGCAGCTTTTATGCATTACTTTCCCGAGTTTGAGTGATAAAACTCTTTTTGAATTAAAATATGGACTAATTCATCTTTTGCCATCATTTCATGGTTTACCAGGTGAGAAGCCTTACAAGCACCTGCAAGAATTTGATATCGTGTGCAATAGTATGAAACACCTAGACATCACAGAAGAGCAAATAAAAATGAGGGCATTTCCCTTCTCCTTGAAGGACTCTGCAAAAGACTGACTATACTACCTACCACCAGGTAGTATTACCACGTGGGACCAATTGAAAAAAAAATTTTAGACAAGTATTTTCCTGCGTCTCGAGTTTGCAAACCTAAGAAAGGAGATCTGTGGTATCAAGCAGCACCCAGGAGAGTCGCTTTATGATTATTGGGAGCGATTCAAGAAGTTGTGCATAAAGTGCCCCCAGCACCAAATAAGTGAGCAGTTGCTCATACAATATTTTTATGAGGGGCTACTCTTCAGAGACAGGAGCATAATTGATGCTGCAAGTGGTGGGGCATTGGTGAACAAGACTTCTCGAACAGCGTGGGAACTAATTGAGGGAATGATTGAAAATTCACAGCAGTTCAGTTAAGGAGAGAACGTCCCGACGCGTAGGGTGAATGAGGTAGAAACCTCCTCCATCCAACAACAAATCTCTGAACTGACATCTTTCGTGCGACAACTGGCTGTAGGAAATGTATCACAAGTAAAAGTATGTGGGATTTGCACTGGTATTGGTCATTCTACGGAGATGTGCCCAATGTTTCAAGAAGAAAGCGCGGAGCAAGTGAATATGACTGTTCACGTGCCCGCGCCAAGAAAGCCACATGACCCGTCCTCGAATACGTATAATTCCGACTGGAGAGATCACCCTAACGTCACATATGGAGGCAATAAGCAGTCTAATGTTGCACCAAATAGACAGCAGGGCCATCACCTGTAGTACCAGCCTCGCCCGCCACCTTCGCCACCAAGCCCTAGTTCATTTTTGGAGGAGATGACGAAACAACTAATGGCTACCACCGCACAGCATCAACAAAAGACGGACTCCGAACTACAGAACATAAGGAATCAAATGAGTCAGATGCAATCCATGCAAAATCAGATGAATCAAATGGCCATAACAATCAACCGTTTGGAGTCCCAAGTCCAAGGTAAACTGTCATTTCAACCTGAAGTGAACCCGAATAACGTAAGTGCGATGACACTAAGGAATGGGAAGGAAATTCAGGGGCCTGAATTCAGAGTACAAAAGGACAAAGATGAGGAGAAGATCGAACGTGAGTTTGAGAAAGGAGGACAGCAATGGCACGAATCCCATGGTACTTTCGGACCGAATAATTATAGTTAAAACTAACCCGCCGCCTTTCCCTAACAGGTTAGAAAAATTGAAGAAACAGGATAAAGAGAAGGAGATCTTGGAGGTGTTTCGCAAGGTAGAAATTAACATTCCCCTATTAGACGCAATCAAACAAGTGCCGAAATATGCAATATGCTTGAGGGACTTGTGCGTTAACCGAATGAGGCTGAGGGGAGATGAAAAAGTCATTGTTGGGGAGAATGTTTCAGCGGCCCTGCAAAAGAAGCTCCCACCGAAGTGTGAGTACCCAAGTATGTTCACTATCCCCTGTAGGATAGGAAATACTTTGATTAGGAAGGTCATGTTAGATTTAGGGACATCGATTAATGTAATGCCAAAATCTATCTATGCCTTTCTGAACTTAGATCCATTAAAAGAAATTGGGATAATTTTTCAATTAGCTAACCGAACTAATTCATATCCTGATGGGTTGATTGAAGATGTGTTGGTTAAAATTAATGATTTAGTATTCTCACCTGACTTTTATGTACTTGACATGGATGATGATCACTCCCCTGATCCCTCATCTTTGCTGTTAGGTAGACCCTTTTTTAGAACAGCACAGACAAAAATTGTTGTTAATAAGGGTACGTTGTCTATGAAATTTGCTGGGAAAATTGTTGATTTCAATATCTTTGATACTATGAAATACCCCTCAAACTCTAACTTTAACTCTGTTTTTTCTGTGACTGCCATTGACCCTGCAGTGCAGGAAGTGTTTGAGCTGAATAACACCACACTTGGAAGTATCAAAGATGCTGGAGATAAGTTTTACTTAAATTCTTAGATAATACAAGAAATTTGTTAGGAACCTCAAAACTAAGTAAACCGTAATTCTAGTGATCAAAATTGAAAAAAAATTAGGCCGAACTCATGACTAAAGCTTTCTATTAAATCATGTTGAAAAGAATAAAAAAATGGAAATAGAATAAATAATCCAAAAATAACAAAGGTCACGGTACAAATCAATTTCATCCCTAAACAATAAGATGTTTATTAAGTTTAATCAACTTATCAACTTTAGCTATGGTTGGGTTTCAACTTGGCAAAATTTTTGGGGCAAAAAACAGGCTAGGAAGGAAATAAGCTAGAGCCTCAAGAATTAACTTCACCTGGTGCCAGAAAAATATTTTTACCCACCTTCAAGCAGCCCTCATAATAGAGGATTGGCAGAGGGTTTGGAAAAGTGTGTAGAGCAACTTAGAGAAAGCAGCAAGAAAAAGCAAAGCTGTTCGGTTGATTATTTCATGCGCGCCTTGAGAGTGTTCAACTGGAATGCGTCATCTCTCAGTAGGTGATTGAAAGGGTGGTGATGTGTAGGGCGAAGCAGAGACGAAAAGATGGAGAAATGAAGCATATGGTTTTAAATATGGAAACATACAGTTTTATCAAAGGTTTTCATGGTGTTCAGGGGTATACTACTGGATGCATGTCTATCTGCTACAGCACAGCGGAAGTTGTTGATGGGATATGTTCAGGTGGAGGGTGCTGCCAGACATCCATCTCAAAAGGGACATCAGAGTTTAGTTTCTCAGTAGGGAGCTTCCGTAACCACTCAGTTGTTGAGAACTTTAATCCCTGCAGCTCAGTTTTTGTTGTTGAACAAGGTGGGTTCAACTTCTCTGTGGATCTATTGAGGGATATAAAATATGTGAATAAACTCCCTGTAGCGCTTGATTGGACTACTGGGAATGAGACTTGTGAAATTGCTCAAAAGAACTTGGATACATATGCCTACCAGAAAAACAGCAAGTGCATAAACGATCCTGAACCTGATAGTTATCCTGGATATAGATGTTCTTGCCTTGAGCGCTATGAAGGCAACCCTTACATTGCTTGTCAAGGTGCAGAATCGACTAGTTGGGATGCCAAATGTCATTCACGTTATTTTGTTTTTCTATTGGTGCCTTCCAATCTTATTATGTTTTTTGCAGATATTGATGAGTGTCAAGATGAAAATCTTAATACCTGCACATTCAAAAGCCTCTGCAAATATGAAATAGGCGGCTATAAATGTTCTTGCCCAAATGGATATCATGGTGATGGGAAGATATCACCTTGTCTCCCTAAAAGGAAAAACCTGCAGCTACTGTTGCGTCAATTTTGTATGGGGTTTTCTCATCAACAATGAGCTAAACCCATTTTTCTAGTCAAGGAACAATAGATGCTTTGGTTTGCCCAAGAAATTATGAGATCAAATTAATTTTATCTTTTTCTTTTATTTATTAGTATTCTCGTATTTCTTGATTGCAGTTCTTATGATTATTTACTTAATTGATTGTGTTGAATCCGGATAATTAGTTAATTTGGAAATCTATTGTCAATTAGGGCATTTAAATCCGTAATTGTTTAGTTGCCTTGAAATAGTGACATCTGGCACAATTAGATTTGTGTCAGGGGGATACCCTGGCTAATTTAAAATAACTCTGGTAGTGTGTTATTTGGTTAGAATAGATCTCATCTAATACATAAGGCAATTGAGGAATTAAATCTTATGGGCGTACCTAAAATTATTTCTCAATTAGAGTAGTGATTAACGGGCGTACTTTAATCACCGATACAATAAGAAGGGTTGACTGTGACCGCTTGTTTGGCAGTTATAACCTATTTATTAATAAATAATTGAAATTGCTTGTGTATCGATGATCAATTAGGTGAACCATTGCTGAAATTATCTCTTGACTAGACCTTTAATTATTGTTACTCTAATTTTAGTGAACTGTCATTTACTTTTTAGTTGGTTATTTTATTTTTAGTTGAATTGTTTTAATTGTCACCCTTTATACAAAAACACCCCCTGTGTTACTTTGGATTTCGAAAGAGACAAATACCCCAGTTTTTGAGGATACGACCCTACTTTCCCTGTTTATAAATTAATAATTATTTGTGTAAAAGTCAGCCCATTCGGTATATCAGATCAAGAAAATTTTTCGAGAATAGGGTGAATCAAATAACCCATTACACACTTAAAGTCCCTACTCTAGTACTTGGAATCGGGTTTTGACTATTTTAATTGGCAATTAGGTTTATTTTTATTACTGCACAGGCTTCGACAGCTTGCCAATTTTTGGCGCCGTTTCCGGGGACTGATGTCAGTTATTTGTTTATTTTTAAGTTCATTTTTGTTCTAATTTTCAGGTACTTTTTCAGTGTATGTCTCGTTCTTCTCGTACAGGTGAATTAATTTTTGACCCTGAGATAGAGAAAATTGCGCGCAGAACAAGGAAAGAAACCAGACAACTCAGAGAAGAGCATTCAAGTTCTGCATCTTAGAGACCTAAGTCAGAAGTTGACCCAACAGATTCGTTTGGTGACACTTCGAGTGACTCGGAGCAAGAAAAAGTCACTATGGCTAATGTACGGATATTAAAGGAGTTGGCTGCTCCTGATTTAAACCAGCAGCTTTTATGCATTACTTTCCCGAGTTTGAGTGATAACACTCTTTTTGAATTAAAATATGGACTAATTCATCTTTTGCCATCATTTCATGGTTTACCAGGTGAGAAGCCTTACAAGCACCTGCAAGAATTTGATGTCGTATGCAATAGTATGAAACCCCCAGACATCACAGAAGAGCAAATAAAAATGAGGGCATTTCCCTTCTCCTTGAAGGACTCTGCAAAAGACTGACTATACTACCTACCACCAGGTAGTATCACCACGTGGGACCAATTGAAAAAAAAATTTTAGACAAGTATTTTCCTGCGTCTCGAGCTGCAAACCTAAGAAAGGAGATCTGTGGTATCGAGCAGCACCTAAGAGAGTCGCTTTATGATTTTTTGGAGCGATTCAAGAAATTGTGCATAAAGTGCCCCCAGCACCAAATAAGTGAGCAGTTGCTAATACAATATTTTTACGAGGGGCTACTCTTCAGAGACAGGAGCATAATTGATGCTGCAAGTGGTGGGGCATTGGTGAACAAGACCCCTCAAACAGCGTGGGATCTAATTGAGGGAATGGCTGAAAATTCACAGCAGTTCAGTTCAAGAGAGAACGTCCCGACGCGTAGGGTGAATGAGGTAGAAACCTCCTCCATCCAACAACAAATCTCTGAACTGACATCTTTCGTGCGACAACTGGCTGTAGGAAATGTATCACAAGTCAAAGTATGTGGGATTTGCACTGGTATGGGTCATTCTACGGAGATGTGCCTAATGATTGAAGAAAAAAGCGCGGAGCAAGTGAATATGGCTGGTCACGTGCCCGCGCCAAGAAAGCCACATGACCCGTCCTCGAATACGTATAATCCTGACTGGAGAGATCACCCTAACGTCACATATGGAGGCAATAAGCAGTCTAATGTTGCACCAAATAGACAGCAGGGCCATCACCTGTAGTACCAGCCTCGCCCGCCACCTTCGCCACCAAGCTCTAGTCCATCTTTGGAGGAGATGATGAAACAACTAATGGCTACCACCGCGCAGCATCAACAAAAGACAGACTCCGAACTACAGAACATAGGGAATCAAATGAGTCAGATGCAATCCATGCAAAATCAGATGAATCAAATGGCCATAACAATCAACCGTTTGGAGTCCCAAGTCCAAGGTAAACTGCCATATCAACCTAAAGTGAACTCGAATAACATAAGTGCGATGACACTAAGGAATGGGAAGGAAATTCAGGGGCCTGAATTCAGAGTTCAAAAGGACAAAGATGAGGAGAAAATCGAACGTGAGTTTGAGAAGGAGGGCAGTAATGGCACGAATCCCAAGATACTTTTCGGACCGAATCATTATAGTTAAAACTAACCCGCCACCTTTCCCTAACAGGTTAGAAAAATTGAAGAAACAGGATAAAGAGAAGGAGATCTTGGAGGTGTTTCGCAAGGTAGAAATCAACATTCCCCTATTAGACGCAATCAAACAAGTTCCGAAATATGCAAAATTCTTGAGGGACCTGTGCGTCAACCGAATGAGGCTGAGGGGAGATGAAAGAGTCATTGTAAGGGAGAATGTTTCAGCGGTCTTGCAAAAGAAACTCCCACCGAAGTGTGGAGACCCAAGTATGTTCACTATCCTCTATAGGATATGAAATATTTTGATTAGGAAGTTCATGTTAGATTTAGGGACATCGATTAATGTAATGCCAAAATCTATCTATGCCTTTCTGAACTTAGATTCATTAAAAGAAATTGGGATAAATTTTCAATTAGCTAACCGAACTAATTCATATCCTGATGGGTTGATTGAAGATGTGTTGGTTAAAATTAATGATTTAGTATTCTCACATGACTTTTATGTACTTGACATGGATGATGATCACTCCCCTGATCCCTCATCTTTGCTGTTAGGTAGACCCTTTTTTAGAACATCACAGACAAAAATTGATGTTAATAAGGGTACATTGTCTATGGAGTTTGATGGAGAAATTGTTCATTTCAATATCTTTGATACTATGAAATACCTCTCAAACTCTAACTTTAACTCTGTTTTTTCTGTGATTGCCATTGACCCTGCGGTGCAGGAAGTGTTTGAAACTGTTGGTTGGGATGAGTTGGATGTTTCTTTGACCAAACACCTCGAGTTGGAGATCACGCCTGAGGTGGAATGGAGTGAGGATCTGAAATGTACAGTAGGCGCGTTACACTCGCTGCCTACCACCACCAAAAGGTATGAAGTCTCACCCATTTTTATCCCCGAATATCACCAGAGGGTACTACCATTTTTTGTGCAGGCACCTGTGTTGGAATTGAAACCCCTGTCGAAGCATTTGAAATATGCGTATTTGGGTGACAACAAAACACTTCCAGTGATTATTTCTTCCGCGCTATCAGAAACCCAGGAGGAAAAGCTAATCCGAGTCATCAGGGAGAATAAAGAGGCGATAGGATGGACCATCGCTGACATAAAGGGGATCAGTCCCTCCATATGTATGCATCGGATAAAGTTGGAGGAGAATGCCAAACTGGTAAGGCAAGCTCAAAGGAGGCTTAATCCCCTCATGATGGAAGTGGTGAAAAAGGAAATATTGAAGTTGCTCGATGTGGGGATCATCTTTGCAATATCAGATAGCCCATGGATGAGTTCAGTCCAGGTAGTTCTAAAGAAAGTAGAAGTGATGGTAGAGACCAACCAAACAGGTGAACTCATGCTCGTACACAAACCCATGGGATGGAGGCAGTGCATTGACTACCGTAGACTGAACGCTGTCACAAAAAAAGGACCATTTTCCTCTTCTTTTCATTGATTAAATGGTCGAACGTTTAGTTTGTCGTGCTTATTATTATTTTTTGGATGAATTTTCAAGGTATTTCCAGATAGCAATCGCACCAGAGGATTAAGAGAAGACGACCTTCACGTGCCCGTTCGGGACCTTTGCATATAGACGGATGCCGTTTGGATTGTGGAATGCACCTGCAACATTTCAAAGGTGTATGGTAAGCATCTTTTCGAAATATGTAAAGAAAATTATTAAAATTTTCATGGACGATTTCAGTGTGTATGGTGATAGTTTTGATACATGTTTAGATAACCTGAAATTAATTTTGTTGAGGTGTATAGAGACTAATCTCGTATTTAATTGGGAAAAATGCCATTTTATAGTTAACCATGGGATAGTTTTAGGTCATGTTGTATCTTCTAAAGGTATTGAAGTTGACAGAGCAAAAATAGATATTATATCTGCTTTACCTTACCCCGCGAGTGTGCGGGAGGTGTGCTCTTTTCTTGGACATGCAGGATTTTACCGAAGGTTCATCAAGGATTTCTCGAAAATTGGAACCCCGTTGTTCCAATTTTTACAAAAAGATGTGGCATTCGAATTCGATGACAAGTGTGAGAGAGCCTTCGACAAGTTGAAAGAATTTTTGACCTCACCACCGATCATCCAACCCCCTGACTGGATTTTGCCCTTTGAGATCATGTACGACGCCAGTGATCATGCTGTGGGGGTTGTGTTGGTGCAAAGAGTAGGAAAGGTAACTCACGTCATCTATTATGCATCCCGAGTCTTGAGTGGGGCTCAATTGAATTACTTCACCACTGAGAAGGAGATTCTCGCTGTTATTTTTTCTTTAGACAAATTCAGATCATATCTGTTAGGTGCTAAAGTTA
Organism: Coffea humblotiana; assembly: GCA_023065735.1. Taxonomy (NCBI): domain Eukaryota; kingdom Viridiplantae; phylum Streptophyta; class Magnoliopsida; order Gentianales; family Rubiaceae; genus Coffea; species Coffea humblotiana. Next base: position 10,419,968 of record CM041217.1, read on the forward strand.
TTATGTTTTCTGACCATGCAGCGTTGTGGTATCTCATGACCAAGAAAGATGCAAAATCGAGACTCATCAGGTGGATATTGCTCCTACAGAAATTTGACCTGAAGATAAGAGATAAGAAAGGATCAGAGAATCTAATAGCCGACCATTTGGGTCGTATTCTAGTTGGAGAGGAGAATGAGCCCTTGAAGGATGCATTCCCTGAAGGACATTTATTTTTTTTGAATTCTCATTTGCCTTGGTATGTCGATCTAGTTAACTATTTGGTAACTGGTAATTTTCCTGCAGGTTGGCCAAAATCGAAGAGGGACAAGTTGAAGAGTGACGCCAAGTATTTCATCTGGGATGACACATACTTGTGGAAGAGATGTGCTGACCAGGTGATGAGACGATGCGTAAGTGAAACTGTATTTCAACCAATTTTAACTTTTTGTCACACTTTTGCCTGTGGAGGTCATTTTGGATCTAAGAGAACTGCTCATAAGGTATTAAAGAGTGGATTTTATTGGCCTTCACTGTTTAAAGATGCGTATGTGTTTTGTAAGTCTTGTGATCGATGTCAACGGGTAGGCAATATAACCCGTAGAGATCATATGCCCAAAGTTCCGTTGATTTTTGTAGAAATTTTTTATGTCTGGGGTATCGATTTTATGGGACATTTTCCTACCTCATTTGATTTTGTGTATATTTTGTTGGCTGTCGATTATGTGTCTAAATGGGTGGAAACTAAGGCCACCCGAGCTAATGATTCGAAAGTGGTTGCAGATTTTATCAGGTCTGACATTTTTGTGCGTTTTGGGATGCTGAGAACCATCGTTACTGACAGGGGGACGCATTTCTGCAATAAAATCATAGCCGCGCTATTTCGCAAGTACGGTGTACTCCACAGGGTCTCGACGTCGTACCACCCTCAAACCAATGGTCAAGCGGAGGTATTGAATCGAAAAATTAAGTCCATCTTGGAGAAAATGGTGCGGCCCAACAGGAAAGAGTGGAGTCAATGGTTGGAGGATGCATTTTGGGTCTATCGGACGGCGTACAAGACCCCCATAGGGATGTCACCGTACAAGTTGGTATTCGCGAAACCGTGTTATCTCCCGGTGGAGTTCGAGCGCAAGGCTTTTTGGGCGATTAAACGGTATAACATGAATTTAGAAGAAACCAGTGCCCAACGGAAGTTGGATTTACAGGAATTGGAGGAGATTCGGAATAAAGCGTACGAGAAAGCACTAATCTATAAGGAAAGGAGTCGGGCATTTCATGACCAATAAATCTCTAGGAAAACTTTTGAAGTTGGTCAGAAGGTTCTCTTGTACCAATCCAGGTTTAAGCTCTTCCCAAGTAAGCTTCATTCCCGTTGGATTGGCCTTTTTATTGTTACTCACGTCTTTCCCTATGGTGCGGTTGAAATCCAAAGTGCTAAGACAGACAATAAGTTTGTGGTGAACGGACACCGTCTCAAATATTATTACAAAGATTTTTCAAGTGGGGAAGTGGAAACGATAGGTCTAGATGCACCGCCATGTCCCAATCAATAACATCTAGCCATGTTTAACCATAGACATTAAACAAAGGCGCTTTTTGGGAGGTAACCCAAATATTGATTTTATTGTTTTCGTTGTTCAAATTTTGGTTTTGTCGTTTCTCATTTGGGTAGTAGTCGGTTTTAATATTTTCCTTCACTGTGATTAGGACGGGAATCTTGGCGTGCCCACGCGGTGTCAGTGCCTCCAAAGGTCAGTGGACATTTACTAATCTTGGTGTGCCCACGCGGTGTCACTGCCTTCAAAGGTCAGTGGATGTTTTCTAATCTTGGCGTGCCTATACCAGGTTTGACGACCCAAAACACTGGAAATATTTTTCATTAAAAGAGAAGAAAAAAATTTATTTTCATTTTTTCTATTATTATTTTTATTTTCGAAAAAAAAACAACAAAGAAAATTGTTTCCGCATTTAGATTTTTGAAATTTAAACTTGAAAAAAAAAGAAAAGAAGAATGAAAAAAAAAAGAAAAAAAACCACAAAACTATTTTTTCTTTCTTTTTCTTTTTTCTTTCTCTTTTCTTCTTTTCTTCTTTTTCTTTCTTTCTTTTTCTTTTCTTTCTTTCCTTTCTTTCTTCTTTCCCTTTCTTTTCTTCCTTCTTCCCCCGTTGCCCTTTTCTCCTTTTCCTTTTCTTCTTCGGTCAAATCCCTAGCGCCGGCCTCTATTCCACTTCGCCGCATGCTGCGGTGCACTTGCCTACGCCGTCGCGCCCCTCTCTTCGCCACCAGCAGTCGACTCCCCATCCATCTCTCTCGCTCACTCGACCACCACTTTCTTCTCGCCCAAGCGCTGCCCGACGCCCCACGACCAGTAGCGTGTGCCACCTCGCGCGCGGCTCTCCACCAAGACAGCCGCCGCTGCCTGCTGCTCCTTCCGCCGCGAGCCACTAGCTCGCTTCCACCAGCTTTCTCCCTCGCTTGCCGTTGCCCACCACGTGCGTCGCCCCCCATTTCTTCGCGCGCGACCGATCGCCACCTCTCCAACCAGCCTCCAAGCTTCACCCACCACGCATGTCGTCTGAAGCCCATGCACAGCCGTGCGCCACCAAGCAGCCGCGTCTCCCTCCGCCGACCTTGGCTCCCTCTTTCGCACGCCACCAGTCGCCATCACCGTACTTGCCCACCCTGGTGCAAGGTTTTTCATTTAATTGGTGGCACTTGATATTTTGATTGCTTGCTATTGATGAGATTTAACTGATATCAGGGTGCTGTTCAGTGGGGTTTTGGGTTTCTTGGTGGATTTGGTTAACCGTTTGATTAATTTTTTTCCTGTGCGTGCACCAGTGGTACTGGATGTAGTAATTTGCATACAATTTATTAATTCGATGTGATTGAGATTCTGTGCTTGAGTTGCTAGAACTTTTGGTTGATGGAATTGTGCCCAATTGCTGAATTTTGGTTCTAATTGCCTTGTTTAGGTATTTTGTGTCTCTTTGATTTCAATCACTAAGCTCATTGGAGCACTTGCTGCGATTTTGGGTTGTATTTTCTGCGTTTAACTAACTTTGGACCACCATTGCTTACTGTTTGTAATTGCTGCTTTGTCGAGGCTTTTGTCTGGACCTTGGGTGCCTCGAGTTTCCATTTTCTTGATTGAGGTAGGGTGTCAATGTTGTTTCATTATCTGTGAGGTGCACCAGTGGTACTGGTGTGGCATATTGTGCCTACAATTGTAGGTTCTATTTGGTTGGCTGTTGGTTTGAAAGCTAATTACCTTTTGATTAAGTTGTTCACCAATTTCTGAACTGCTGTTGATTCTCAACATCTGATTTCTTGAGTCACTTGCTAATTTTAGCAGGTTGAGTTGTGCATTTGACCGTCCAATTGGTGATAGTTGTTGAGCTTTTGGGGTGAGCAAAATTTTGTTATTCTCTGTGATTGGTGGGGGCCATCGCTGTGATTTTCTTGTTGGTTCAATTTACTTGCTTTACCGGGGTTCCTTGCATTGTTGACATTAGCTACATTTATTGGGCATTCACTTGTTGCTTGGGGGCTGTTGTTTCTTGGACATTTATTGGCTGTTTTTGCAATTGTTGGTCGCTTTAGTTTCCTGTTGGTTGGGGTGATACTTGCCACCCATGGTGAGACCACGGTCTTCCTCTAGGTCTATGCCATCTAGCACCTCACAGCCTCCCCTACCCCAACCCTCCATTCCCGCCTTTGACCCCTCGCACGAACCTTCTTCATCTGGGAGGAGGGCTCGCCTTGGGCGGCAAAGAGGCGTCCATATTTCTGACCCTGCACATTTTGGGGTAATTTGACCTTCACCAGGGCCGCCGACAAGCAGCAATATGCTGATTGTTGTGAACGACGGATTATACCTTGCCGATATCGGGACGCCGCCACCTTGGGCCTTTTGAATATTAGAGTTGCCTTTGATCGCTTGATCCAGGCCATTGGGTGGCGTCCCTACACTTATATTGTTGACCGTTTGGCTTTTGTAGAGTTGGTTAGGGAGTTTTATGCCACGTTTGAGTTCAACCTCTCCACTGGTTACACAGTTTCCACCCCCAATGTCATCCGTTTTCGGTTAATGGGTCAGGAGTTTCACCATTCCATTACTGACTTCAATCTAGCCCTTGGTTTTATCGATCATGCCTATGCCGAGTCTCGTGAGAATGCCGAGAGTGCGTGTGACTTCATTGAGCCTTTTTTCTCCCGCTATCGGTATATTTGGGAGGAGATGTTCGTTGACCGTGCTGATTATGACCCCCGTTAGTCTAAGAGTTGTTATCTGAAGGACCCGGCGTCTCGCTATATCCAGTGTTTCCTAGCCTATAGTTTCTCGGGTAGGTGGGATAGCTCGGGCATTTTGTCTAAGTCGGAGTTTTCTTTATTTGGTGCATGCATAATAATATTAAGGTCAACTTGGGGTGCTGGCTCGCTTCTCAATTCAAATCTGTCTTGCCTAAAAAGAAGCGCCCCCTGATTTAGCTGTTAATTTACATGTGCTTGATCTCTCTAACCATGATTTACATATAACTTGTCAAATGGAGCCCTTAGACATTCCTTGTCTAGAGAAAATGGGTTTGGTACGAGAGGGTGACGACAGGTGGGAGGTTGTTCCCCCGGGGCCGATTCGTGTCCCCTCTCGTTCCTCTTTTGCCCGTTCTTCCACTGCAGGCGACAACCCTGGCCCGTCTACCTTCGCTCCACCCCTAGGGGTTGATGACTGGAACGAGATCCAAGCAAAGGTTGACATTTTGGATGCTAGAGTGAAGAATATTGACGCCAATGTGGCTAACATGGCGCAGAATCTGGCGGCATTTATGCAGCAAGTCGGATTTCCTTCTCAATTTCCGCCTAACCCTCTACTGTTTTGACAGTTTCAGGGAAGTTCCGTTACCCTTCTTCTTGTTATTCATGTTTATTTGTTACATTGAGGGCATTGTGATACTTAGGTGTGGGGGGATCAGTTGGGGTGCTAGTTTTTCTAATTTTTAGTTTTTAGATGTTTTTCCTTTATTTGTAGTTTGTTATTTGCTTATTTTCGTTCAATCTCTTTCTTTTTTTTAGTGATTAGCTCTCCTATGAATGCTAAAGTTTGATGTTGGATTGGTGACTCTAAATCTACTATTGCCAAGTTTTTATAATAAAAGGGTATCGAGTTAATGTGATTGAGTCCAAAACATCTCTTTGATGAATATCGGTGATTGCTTGATTCTTTTGATTTCTTTGTTAACTTTTCTAGGTATAAGGAATGACTGTTGGCATTTTAATGTGAATTGGTTCAATATTGATTTTAGTTCTCCATGTTTGGCAATAATGAGGCTAGCTGCTCCTATTTTTTTTTAGTTTTAGCGGTATTATTTTGCTTTGTTGTGTTATTTGGTTGTGAATAAGGTTGATTGTACTCCGCTATTACTTATTACTGAGTAACCAGGGATCTTCACCTAAAGTGTCGATTCTCGCGCCAAAAAATAGTAATTTCTATAAGTACGTGGTCGTAGAGCGATAAGAGCTAAATAACCAGGCTCCTTTATCTGAAAAATGTCGGAGTTCGCGTCAAAAGGCTCCAATGGCTAGAGACTAAATCTTTTGTGCTATCTGCACAAGAAAAAGAAGAAGAAGAAGAAGAAGAAGAAGAAGAAGAGAAAACAATAAATAATAGGAAACGTGAAAAAAAGTGGAGGTTGTGTTAGAGTGTGATAGAAGTTAGCTTGCCGATTTATGGATTTAATGTGGAGATTTTGGTTAAAATTTGGACCATTTGCTAATAAATGTTGTATGCCATTCCTTTTTCTTAGATTAGTTAACCTGAAATTGGAAGAGTTTGTGGTTTAAAAACTAATCGGGGTGATGTTTCTCGGATTTTGATCACTGATACTTGATATATGATTTTTCTTGGTTTCTTGGTAATATGGTAGATAGAGTAATAGCCATTGTCAAATATTGGTATTTGTTTGCTGTTCTTATGCTTGAGGACAAGTATGGTTTAGGTGTGGAGAGAATTGATAAGTTACAATTTTATCATTTATTTTATTATTAATTTCCCCTATTACCTGACCCGATGTGGATTAATTGTTGGATTCTACTCACTTTTCGTATTTTACATTTATTTCAGAAAGTAGAACGAAAATATGATAACAAGTGCCAATTTGACTGGAAAGGAGTCCAAGTCATAGAGCTTATCCCAGGGGCATTATTGGCAAAGAAAATTTTTTGCCCATTTTAGTAATTGTTGAAGAGGAGAGAATGGTTGAATCTTCTCTTTCCCCCGAAACCGCCGCACAGAGGAAGATTGGGGAGTTAGCAATTAGATAGACTAGAGATATAGCAGAGATGGAGGATTACCTTTTTGATAGCTTTTGTTGACTTTCCGGTGGTTAGCTTTTGGAGATTTAGCTCACGTATGCCAAGAATAATGGAAGACTTGAATCATGCTCTGTAGTATCTTGATTTAGACTATAGCTTTTCGTCTTTTAGTGTTTTTCTTCCCTCGCATGTCAGGGACGATTAGAAGCATTGAATTCTTCTCTGTAGCTTCATTTTTCTCCACTGCGCAAACGAGTTGCATTTCCCAATTTCTGTGACGATGGTCGCTACTGTTGCGTCAGCTTTGTATGGGGTTTTCTCATCAACAATGAGCTAAACCCATTTTTATAGTCAAGGAACAACAGAGGATTTGGTTTGCCCAAGAAATTGTGAGATCGAATTAATTTTATCTTTTTCTTTTATTTATTAGTATTATCGTATTTCTTGATTGCAGTGCTTATGATTATTTAATTAATTAATTGTTTTGAATCCGGATAATTAGTTAATTTGATAATCTATTGTCAATTAGGGCATTTAAATCCGTAATTGTTTAGTTGCCTTGAAATAGTGACAACTGGCACAATTAGATTTGTGTTAGGGGGATACGCGGGCTAATTTGAAATAACCCTGGTAGTGTGTTATTTGGTTAGAATATGACTCCTCTAATACGTAAGGCAATTGGGAAATTAAATCTTATGGACGTACCTAAAATTATTTCTCAATTAGAGCAGTGATTAACGGGCGTACCTTAATCACCGACACAGTAAGAAGGGTTGACTGTCACCGCTTGTTTGGCAGTTATAACCTATTTATTAATAAATAATTGGAATTGCTTGTGCATCGATGATCAATTAGGTGAATCATTGCTGAAGTTATCTCTTGGCTAGACCTTTAATTATTGTTACTCTAATTTTAGTGAACTGTCATTTACTTTTTAGTTGACTATTTTATTTTTAGTTGAATTATTTTAATTGTCACCCTTTATACAAAAACACCCCCTGTGTTACTTTGGATTTTGAAAGAGACAAATATCCCAGTCCCTGAAGATATGACCCTACTTGCCCTGTTTACAAATTAATAATTATTTGTGTAAATGTCAGCCCATTCGGGTACATCGGATCAAACAAACTCTTCGGAAATATGGTGAATCAAGTAACCCATTGCACACCTAAAATCCCTGCTCCAATACTTGGAATCGGGTTTTGATTATTTTAATTAGCAATTAGGTTTATTTTTATTAGTGCACAGGTTTCGACAGCCTGTCAATCACCAATGTTGATTTGAGTTTACCTCTGACATGATTGACTTTTCTATCATATGTTTTCTAATGATGATGTGGTAATGAAAAATCTGATATGTCATAAACCATAAAGATCTTCAAGTATGTAGGATTACTGGATCTTAAACCTTTTGTAAAGGGGTTAACTTCTCGAGACTGCAACAAACAAGGGTTAACTTCCAATTGAAACTTTGGGAAATTGAATGTTCTGAAATGCCAATTCTTGAAAGTAAACGCTATCATTTACCAAAACTTTTTCCAAGAAAGCTGAAATTATTCACATTAAAATTGTATATCTACTCATGCATCATATTCTGAAGTCTGAACAACTCAAAACCTTCTTGCTGATTTTGATGAATAGCCATATTTTTATGATCATTCAAGTAACTATGTTTTCCAAGAGTATGTTGTTATTGTTAGCCTCATTTCTTATTATTATTTTTATTATTTTTTTGGAAACAACTTACCTGCAGGTATTGCGCTCGTCACAGCTGCTCTACATGCATTTGGCTCCTGGTTATACTTCGAATTCAAGAGAAGAAAGCTAATCATCGAAAAGCAAAAATTCTTCCAAGAAAATGGTGGTTTGCTCCTGCAACAGGAACTAATCAATCAAAAAGACTGCACAAATATTGCCCAGATATTCACTGCTAAAGAACTTGAAAAAGCAACCAACAACTTTGATGAAAAAAGGGTCATTGGCCAAGGAAGCTATGGCACAGTTTACAAAGGAAACTTGACAGATTGCATTGTAGTAGCAATCAAGAAATCTAGAGTAGTTGATAGGTCCCAAATTGACCACTTCATCATGAAGTTATAGTTCTCTCCCAAATCAATCACAAAAATGTGGTCAAGCTCCTTGGATGTTGTTTAGAAATGGAAGTCCCTTTGCTAGTTTATGAATTCATCAACAATGGAACACTTTTTGATCATATGCAGGACAAAGCCAAGGCCTCGGCTCTGTGCTGGGATACTCGTTTGAGGATAGCCACAGAAACTGCAGAGGCGCTTTCATATTTGCATTCTGCTGCTTCTCCTCCTCGTATTCATCGAGACATAATGTCGGTCAACATACTCCTAGATGATAAATACGCCGCGAAAGTGTCAGACTTTGGAACATCAAGATTGGTACCCATGATTGAATCTGAGATACCAACAATGGTGCAAGGAACAATTGGCTACTTAGAACCTGAGTACCTGCAGATGAGTCAATTAACAGAGAAGAGTGATGTCTATAGCTTTGGGGTTGTTCTTGTGGAGCTATTGACAGGAAAGAAGGTACTGTGCTTTGATAGATCTGCAAGAGAGAGAAGTCTGGCGAGTTATTTTCTTTCTTCGATAAAGGATAACCATTTGTTTGAAGTTCTGGATGATAATATCGACACTGAAAGAAATGCTGAGCAGCTGAAAGAAGTTGCTATGCTGGCGAAAAGATGCTTAAATGTCAAGGGGGAAGACAGGCCAACCATGAAAGAAGTAGCATTGGAATTAGAAGGAATGGGTCTATCAACGAGGCATTCGTGGGTACAACATCCTGCAACAGTTTTAGAGGAGATGGAATCCCTTCTTAGTGATGTTACAATCATTCTTAGCCCAAAAAAACATGTTCTTTTGCCAATAAATGATGGCAGATGAGAATTTTCTTGCCAGTATCAACATATTTATTGTCCACAGGAAACTTAAGTTGATTTTTATGTATTTATCTTTTTCTTTTACAGTTTCCTGTTGTCCTCTTTCTTCATGGGGAACAAATTATAAATAGCTATGCCTATGGATTTTGTACAGGAGGCTGCCAATTTCATGAATGCTAGTGACTTGCAACATTTTTCAACATGTTTGATGGATTTTGGTGACCTCGTAGACCAAACAATTCAACATTTTGATGCTCGAATTCACGTAAAGCCTGATTTGTCATTTTCCTGCTGTGATTTTATTTTTTCAAAAAAGGGGAAAAAAGCAGCACTTGGTCCTTGATTGACAAGCGCTGCCGTGACACAAAAGAGCCTTAAAGCCAGGGGTTCCTACTACAAAGGCAGCTCCTGTCCAGTCTTTATATTCAAAAAGATGGCAATAAATTCACGGATTTTAAGTGAATTAAAGTAGATTCTATGACTCTGGCTAAGGAAGAAAGATGGAGCAAAGTTGAAATTGAATCTGATTGCAAATATATCATTGACAGATTACAAGGTAAAGGGCTGAATAATAGCATCATAGGCACTATCCTGGAAGATATAGCAAAGCCGAGGATGTTGTTTCGACTCTGCGGCCTTCCTTTACCCGTAGAGTTGGAAATGATTGTAGTCATAGAAATGCAAAATTTGCAGTTAGACTCACTAAAGATGTTCAATGGGAATCTGATTTCCCTGTGGCGCTTAGAGAAGCAGCACAAAATGACAGAAGAGCAGTTGCTCTGTTTTGTAACTAACTCTTGTATTTTCAAGTTAGTTCTTTGAAATACAAAATTGACGTTTGACCAAAAGAGGAAAAAAAATGTACGTGCTATTGATTGATATTTTAATATGCTACCCTGCTGCAATTCACAGATTTGATGAGAGGAGCAGACCGAAACATTATAGTAGTTCAATGGTGTATATTGCAATTTACCGTTTTTAAGTGGCAGGCAAGAGTAAGCAATTATAATTTGACTAATTGAGTCAGAGATACAAAGCTTTTATTTTTGAGTTTTTTTTTTATTTTTTTTAAAAAAATTTTGGAGGATTAATAATGGTTCTCCACTTACTTTTTAATAATTCGATTATAGGTGAAACATTTTATCAATTAGACTGTACTTTACTGTAATCTTTTTTAGAGTTAAATAGTAGAAGATATCTCAACTAAATAAATCAACCAAATTGGGATGGAGATACAGCAAGAGAAATATCCTTATGCTGTATAAAAAAAAGGTAGTTTGGTTTCACCGGCTGCTTGTGCTTTTAACGTGTGTATGTATATGAATACATATTGCATTCAGAACAAGTCATTGACTCTTGAACTTTTGGTAGAATGACATGTTCACCCTTCTTATCTTTAGCTTTAAAGACTGGTTGGGCTTTTAGTAATTTTCTATTAAGATTCCATTTGGGGTTGCGGTAGCTTGTCTAAAAGCATTTCAATTAGTAGAGCTTTTGGTCAAGCTATTTATTAAGTGTTTAATCATATTTAGAACTGTAAACGACTCCAATCGAATCGAGTATTTCATGTTTGAGTTTTGTTCGTTAAGTGATTCGAAAAAGGTTAATGTTCGTTCGTTCACTTTCGAATTCCAAACCTATATTCGTGCTCGACTCGTTAAATAAAATTTATGTTTAAGTTCGAGTTCATGTTCGACTCATATAACATAAACGAGCTATTCGCGAACATATTCAAAAAGCTTGAATTCATATTATTTTAAGTCTTAAACATGCCATACAAATCATTAATCATCCTAAAAAACAATTAAAACACTAAGTGACTAAATTCTATTATTCATTAACTATATAACTAACATTAACATAAGAACAACAAATAAAATAAAGCAATTTGCCCTCCAAATATAAAAGTCCAGCCATAAAATTAACCTAAAATTTGTCAAATGACAATTATGTCCATGGTCGCGAACGTTCGTCAACACTCGCAAACATACTCATGCTCACTCGATTATTAATCGAACAAAAAAAATCGTTCGAACTCAATTCGTTTAAGGTTTCGAACGAACCTTTCACGAATATAAACGAGTTAAAACGAATCAAGCTATCAAACAGCTCAATTCGTTTAATAACTCTAATCATATTATTTAGATGCATACTTGCACAAGTACTTTTTCAATTTGATAATGTACAACTTAGAATTTCAAAAACATATTTATCTCTTCATTTAGTTTAAAATTTATAATAAAATTGTTAATGTTAGTTTTTATTTTGTGCAATGTAAAAGTTGCTTTAAAAGCACCAATTTTGAGTTTATGCTAAAAATGTCTTTAATGACCAAATGGTCAACTTTTAAATAGTATTTTTATCCTCGAAAAACACTTTTTGAACAAAAGTACAGCAATCCTACCAAATAGGTCCTAACGGATGTTCAATGGCTGGCTTTTCTTTTTCTTCCGTTAGGTCTGTCATCCCATCTTCAAATTTCAAAGAACCACTAAGGGTTAATTTTGTCACTTGGAACAATTCTGTTAATTTGGTTAAACTTGTTGTACAAGAGTGTGATGCAGAGGTTTGTCTAAAACGGCTATTTGAATCTTTATGTGTTGGTGGAGTGTGTTCACGATGGAAAGAGTTATTAACTGTTGGTCATTATGCCAATTTACTTTCTTTCCCTTAAATTTGCTTGTGAAGTTTCCCATTTATCTTAAAAACTTGCTTGTAACTAAACATTTAGTAGTTTTTAATCTCCATTAGTGAAGTGAATTATTTCCTATTGTTACGACTATATAGTTTTTTTAATGTCAGTAATTTGAGACTATCATTTTAGACTTTTGTAGCACAATGTACAGCTTAAATATGTATATCAGACCTTAATGCAGAAAAATTGTTTTGGGGTTCGTGGAAAGACAGCCTTGATCTGTTTTTTAGCCTTGAACGAATTTTGTTTCTGCAAATACTTTAACTTAATTATCTAAGTAACTCAGGAGCCCACTAAATCTTAAAATTCTTGAGAAGCGGTTTCAAGAATTTTTTCCTTATTTACAGCCTTCTTTCTCACCCAATTCCCGGATTTTAGCTGGATTTTTTTTCTTCTGCTTTTTCTCCATCCTAATACAATCTAAGTATCTAACAATGGTCATCACTTGTCTTTTCATCATTCTCTGCATCATTGACTATGCGTTTCTAAAGTTCACAGTAAATATCCGAAACAAATTATATATTTTATCATGAGCTTTTAGATTTGCTTCTAATCATGTTGTCTTATTTTTTTATTTTTAATTCACAGTCTAGTTGTGTTTGAATTTGCAGTTACAATTATTTGCAGGCCCTAATAATGTTCTCGAGATAAATTTCTATTCTTTTGTGCATTGAGAAATGGCCTTATATGATATTTTTCCTTTTTTATTTAACCTTTTCAAGTAGGGTTCTTCTAATGAGTGCTCAATTGACACTCGTCAACGCGCCTACATTTTGCCTAATTTACTATATATATACACACATACTAACAATTACTACCTTCCCTTGCATTTATACATCTTTATTAATTAATCCCCTTGCATTTACACACTTTCTCTAATTAATCTTAACTTTTTAAAAATCTAACACCTGAAATATATTTTAACGAGTGCACCCATTAAATAGAACCTTTCAAGTAAGAGGCTACTCTATATTTGTGGAAGCTAATCATCCATTGAAGGGAAGATATTTGATAAGATATACAATAAAATGTAAATAGACTTTTGAAAGCGTTCCAATGGCTAAAATCTCTAATGTACTTCTACTTTCTCATTTGTGCCGGCTCTTTTATAGGTTCAATGGTTTATGTTTTTAGTGACTCTATGTTTGTATAGGTGAAGTACTCATAGAAGATGTAGATGGAATTTTGTGTTGGCATTTTCAATTATTGCATGAATAATTCATATTTTTTGACTTCTATTCACTACTAATAAAGGTTAATTTTCCTGATATAAATTCTATTGGATTTATTGAACAAACAATAAAATCATATCATAATATTTATATACTAGAAGAGAATTAAGAAGTTATCATCTCAAAGCTTCTTGAAATTGTACGTGTTGGCTGATTTCCATTATTGCTAATCTTGTTCTTTTTGTATCGATACTAGATGCAACAAATGATGAAGTTGTCGTTCAAAAAAATTAAACTACTATTGGAAAATTTGTTGCTTGAAATTCTAAGTAGAATAATGAACGCAGAGACAATGTCATTCGCGTTTTGTTTTGGTGAATATTTTGAACACTTCTGATCTTTAGTCAACCTATCAAATTGTTCACTTGTCTTCCTTCATTTTTTTTTCTTTGCCATAGAAGTGCTCAGGATCTAGGGTTTGGTTATGACTGAAAAGATGAATATTGTGGAATCGAAAAAAAGTAATATGGCCTTACTGGTAATTAGGATTTTATGAAATGATTGAGTTCCAATGAAGTATATCATTAATTTTGTATTTTCTTTTTCTTTCTAAAGATAGTTTGGTAATTCAAGAAGATTTTTGTCATATACCTAAAAAGCTTGGTAACTTAGGATATAGCATGGATTGCCAATGACAGAATGGCAAATGCCAGTAGTCCTTAGCATCTTTTATTTTTTTTAATTATTATATATATATATATATTTATATAACGTAGAAGCTCCAAAACATCCTCCATCTGGATAAATCATTGCAGTCCAATAGATTTGTGCATATTTTCTAACAATCATCTGATAAAAATGCTTAAAACTCAAAAAGAAATTTAGCTGTTATAGGAGATGTGAGAAATTCCAAAACTAGCTAGTAAATAATATGAAATCTCAATCTATCTATTGAGCAAATAGATATTAATGAATATGAAAAACATTAAATCTCCAAACCATCTTCCATGCATCCAGGTGAATCACTATACTCAAAAGATTTGTGCATGTTTTTAAAAATAACATTTGTTAAAAAATGATGGGAAAATTGCCAATTTAGTCCTCAAACTATTTTACTAAAGCCGATTTGGTCCCTCAACATTTTATCGCACGAATTAAGTCCCTTAACTCAAATTATTGTGCCAATTGAGGACCTATACGGCGTCGCCACCCAAAACACATGTATCTGTACAGAAACCAACGGCGAGGCAGGGGCATTTTTGAAAGTACACATCCTAATTCCTACGGGAAGCAAGATAGATCCCACTTTGCATCCAAATTGGGGGAAACCTGTGAAATTAGGGGTTTTCCAAGACATAATCCATTTTGCATCCAAATAGCGGAAGAAATTAGGAGCTTGAAACCGATTCAAATTACCAGCAATGGACTTGAGTATGGGATGCTATCAAACAACAGCCCAACACAGAATTTTGGATCGACCATATCATGCTCAGGTCAAAACCTCAGAATTTTGAATCAAGCGATCCCTGTAGGGTTGGATCATTCAGCCTCTTCTTGAGCAAGGGAACACCAAGCTCCTCCGCCAACTCCTGGAATAAGATTTTGATGAACATCCCTGATGAAGAAGTGGGAGTAATATTCTCCTCTGTGAGGCGAATGCAGGCCAAAATATGCCATGTCAGGGAATCACTAGACAGAAGATGGGCAAAAATTTGGCAACATTGTGCAGCTTGTGTGTCTTAAGGCTGTCAACAATGGAGTACTGCAGGAGAAAGCAGTTCTCAAAATTCTCACGATATACCTCTTTGAGCAGGCAAAGTTGTTGTGCCAACACTGTGAAGTATCTGTTGTACGTCTTCTGGTGGGAGTAGCAGTCTAGCAGCGTGTTGCAGAGTACCATCTCCTGATTTTGGCGTAATGGAATGGCAAGGAGCTTGTGTCCAGCATCCTCAAAATCATTACCTGACATTATAGTGAGAAAGATGGTCTTTCGAAGGTTCTCAACATCAGTATCAGTCTTGTCTTCAATGCTTGAATCCTCCTCAGATATACCTTGGTTGGATTTAGCTCCTCCATCATCCGCATGCTTCTCATAGTCCTCTTCTCCAAGCACAATTGCTTTGAGCATTTTATACCTCTCTTCATCGCTCATCAGAACCTGAGGATCAAGGTGAAACACGTCAAGGTACATCTCTGGATCCAAGTCATTGCAAAGAGAGATTTCATGGATGACTTGATCATACAATTCAGCAACATCCAGCTCAGGGCACATGGCAGGGTAACTAGAAAACCTAGAACTTTTGACAGCAAGTAAGCTCTCAATTAAGGATTCAGTACGCTTATCCATATCCCCATCATGAATTATTTCTCTGAACCTCTCGAAAACAACAGCAAGCTCTCTTGTAGAACTGCACTGTCGAACCAAGATAGCAGCAACTTCTATATTATCCTCTGTAGCATCTTGTAAAAGAACAAACAGAAACTCAACTGCCAGCAATTCATGTACAACTCCTTGGTTGACTAAATGAGCCAAAAGCTTCACAAGAGCCACTAATTGGTGCTTATCCTTTTGCTTGCAAGATATCTTGAACTGTTCCACAATTCTTTTGATCAGAAGGTACCCAACATCAGGGTATCTTGAGTTGATCGCCGCAACCAAGGCCGCGAAAACAGGTGTGAAAGTATGGGATGCTAACGAGGACTTGAGAGTTTTGGATCAAACTCAGAATTTTGGATCTTCCGCTATTTGGATGCAAAATGGGTTATGTCTAGGAAAACCCCTAATTTCACAGGTTTCCCCCAATTTGGATGCAAAATGGGATCTATCTTGCTTCCTGTAGAAATTAGGATGTGTACTTCCAAAAATGCCCCTGCCTCGCCGTTGGTTTCTGTACAAATAAATGTGTTTTGGGTGGCGACACCGCATAGGTCCTCAATTGGCACAATAATTTGAGTTAAGGGACTTAATTCGTGCGATAAAATGTTGAGGGACCAAATCGGCTTTAGTAAAATAGTTTGAGGACTAAAGTGGCGATTTTCCCAAAAATGATTGAAGCCCAAGGAGAAATTTAGCTAACATGGTAGATGTGAAAAGTTTCAAATCTAGGAAACCATATGAAATCTCAAATCTCACAGAAAAAAATGAAAAAAAATTTCTTACAAGGGAAATCCTAGGATAGAATAGAATTTTCACTAGAAAAAATTAGGAGAGAAGAAATACTTACCAAGAAATGCTAACAAAGAAAATTTCTCACTGGAGGGAATTTATTTAAAAAAGAAAATAAAAGTTATAAAAAAGGTTCCCTTCTATGGAGAAAGATTAGATCTGAAGGCCATTTTTGTTGGAGGAGCCTTAAAGAGAAAAAAGAGAGAACGAATTTTAGAGAGAAATACACTGACACACAATTACTGAAATATTGGATTCCACAGACTAAATATTAGAAGATGTGCATTACAAACATATATCTTAATGACTTTCATGACATACGTTGTATCCAAAAACACATTTGTGAATTTTTACGCATATCAAGTGAAAATTATGTATGAAGTATGATTAATAATTTTTTAAAAAAAAAAACCTGAATAAATGGGAAGACTAGGGCGGACTTGGAAGTCTTTCCTTGACAGCTTCATTATGTCATATACTCGTAGCATGAGCAACCCCTTGAAGACATCCGAGGCTACTGTGACAAATTCTACAGTAAACACCATATGCAAATCAAGCTCGAAATCATAGACCAACAAACAGTTCTTCATTTCTTGTGTTAGCAAAAAGAATCAATTTTCATCAGAGGATACAGTAGCAATCATATATTAGCCAATAGTTCAATTTCAATTGTATCAATTGGTTAGGTTTGTTGTTATATAAGTTAGTTAGATCCTACTAATGGAAGAGACTATACTAGCCTATAAATAGCCATTGTAGGAGGAAGTTGTAAGCAGCTACGGAGTGAATGAAAGCCCCAATCCTTTTGCATTGAATATTCTTCCATCTCTGTTTCTTCTTTCGTCTTCTTCTTCCTTTCTTCCTTCCCTATTATTCTTGCTTCTTGCTTCTGCTTCTATCTCTCCCTTTCATTCTTTCTACAATCTATCTAATTATTCTCAATAATCCCCATAGAGATATCTAAAATCCAATTGGAATCTTGACGACTGCGTTCAATTGTATGTCAACCATCCTAGGTTTTAAGAGTGCTTCACATGCCCTCAGCTAATGCATGTGCAGGCTACATTTATGCACAAGGTTAGCAGTCTTTAGGAGATAGAGTGTCCAAGAACACAAGTTTATTCATGATTGCATCGACTAATTAAGATGTGGTGAATCAACTTAGGGTTATTTTATAGTGATAGGAAAATGAAAAAAAACCGGTTTTAGTCCCAAGTATTTCACACTTGTGTGAATTTAGTCCTCTCCAATGTTTGGCACCAGTGTAATTTTAGTTCCTAGACTTTTGGTAAAAATAAATATGGTTCCCAATATTTCCAATTGAAGCAGATTTAGTGTAATTGACGGATTTTCCCCAATTACCAATGGAATCATGTCATGTGTGTAGTCACATGTTCACTAGATTGAATTAAAGATAAAAAGAAGGAGTGAAAAAGCGCATAACTTTAGACAATAAGAATAACTCATGTGATGACACGTGAGTAATTAATTAACCACAAAATAGAAATAAAATAAAGAAGCTTGTTAACTTATACACAAAAACCGAGTGTAGGGATTTTTTTGCTTAAGAGGGAGTGGGTTGGGATAGAGAGTGAAAATGAGTTCTGGATCCATAAGTTAGGTACTTGATTGGTTTCAACAGAGTGGTTTAACTAATTTCTTCTCTTTGTGATTAATTAGTTACCCCAGTGTTAGTAGGTGAGTTATTAGTTCTTAATGTTCTTATTTAAAGTTATCTATTACTTTCCGTTTTTATTTTTAAATTTATTTTAATGGACATGTGACTATGCGTGAGTAAAGTTCCGTCTGTAATAGGAGCAAACCCTTCAATTGTCCTAATTCTACTTCTAATTAAATACCTTTGAGAGCAGATTAGTTTTTACTGAAATTTTAGGGAAAATTGTCCAAATTCTAAATATTGAAAACCAGATTTGTTTTTATCAAAAATTTTAGATATTAAAATCACACAAGTGCTAAACATTTAGGATCAAAACTATATTTCTTCCGTGGGGGAAAAAAACAACTCTTCCATTGGAATTTTTCATATTATCTCGACAGGTGATAGATGAAAAAGTCAATCAATTTTTCTCTTCAGATTTATTCATCTTAAAAACGGAAAAGTTGGTAAAATTCCCTGAAAGAGACTGACTTGACTTATGGTAATACTTGGGATCGACAGAATAAATCATCCTACGTTCCTAGAGTGCTCCACACGGCCTGATCAGCTAATGGCCGAGCAGCCAAGGTCATGCATTAGCTGCATTTATGCTCAAGACAAGTCTTTACGAGACTAGAGTGGCAAAGAACATAAGTTCATTCACGATTGCAACAGCCAAGACGTGGTATTTTGTTCAACTACTATAATTGCAATTCTTCGTTCATTTGTTTGGTAGTGGTGGTAGTAGCGTACATGCTGGGAAACTAATGGGACAAAAATACCTAGTGTTTTCTACTGGCGATTTTTCTATTATCTAGAGAGGTGATAGAGGGAAAAGTCAATCATCTGATCTCTTCTCGATTCCACAATTTTCGACACAGAATAGTTGATAAAATTCCGTTTCCTGGACCACGATGACTGGAGTTTTGTGCTCATATGAATTGATATTGCAATTGTTGCACAAATGATGAAAAAAAGAAAAGAGTCCATATACAGAAGATGGCGTAGTGTTAAACAAGAAATAGCGTTGAAATGCAATTAGTAACGTTCACGATCCCATACCACACGGTATCAGAATAATTCAAGTGAACACCAAAAAAAAAAAAAAAAAAAAACTCATTATCCCAAAACTAAATAGCCATCACAATCCAAAGTTTCCCCAGTGATGAAGCTTGTTCAAATGATACTTTTCGTGTTGACGGTGTTCTTAAAGCCAGCTATCACACCAGCAGCAACATACCCTCCTATAGCCAAGGATGGCTGCATTGATACCTCTGGGAAAGTAAAGCTCCCATACCCATTTGGCATGACACAAGATTGTTATCTTTGAGTCCAGATTTTCAGTCAATTGTGAGTCCTCTTTAATCCTCCTATTCTAAGCATATATTTTTTTTTATTTTTTTAAACTTTTTTTCTAGTAGAAGAGGAATAAAATTTAAAAAGTGGGGGAAGAGAGGAGAAATTTGAACTCAAGCCCTCTAAATCCTGGAATCTCAATCCTAGGCCCCCATTTGATAACTTGATTCAACGTTTAAATTAAATGAGTTCAGATTTTAATTTATTCAAACGCATTTGATAACAAAAAATAGAACTTTTGAATTAATTGAGTGGCACCGAATATTCTAGACAAAATTTACTTTAAAAAATAAGTGATAAACTAACCACATATCAGTTATTATAATATACACTCAAATGTATTAAATATGGTATTTAACAATTCAATAATTTGATGAATTTCGCCTTCAAATTTCAAATTTCAAATTTTAATTTTATCAAATACACTCTAAGCAGACTAAAACCTCATGGGCCGAAGCATATATCATAATTACTTCATGACATACATTACATCTTAAAACACATTTATGATTTTTTTTCTCATATCAAGTGGAAAAAATTTATCGGTTCCCTTATTGTTTTTCACGGAAATAAATAAAAAGACCAGGGTGGACTTGAAAGTCTTCCCTTGCAGAGTCATTATGTTGTTAGCATAAGCAACCCCGTAAAGACGTGGACCTCAAGGTCGTCAGAGACTACTGTGGCAGCTTCCCCAATAAACTCCATACACAAATCAAGCTCAAAATTATTTGTCCAACAAATACTCCTTTTATCTTGACTGCATTCATTTGAAGTTAACCGTCCTATTTGGGGTCTACAGAAGAAGTTTCAATGGTAAAATGCGTGGGCCTTTGGTGCGTTTACTGGCTAAGTCTTCCCTTTACTTGGGATGCCTATCAAACGTCGCTATTTGGGTCTACAGAAGAAGTTTCAATTGTAATATCCGTAGGCCTTCTGTGGGTTTACTAACTACGTCTTCCCTATCGTTAGTTTAAAGTCCTTAGAAGTGCACAATTAACAATTGCAACTCTCTTCTGGAAAGGAAACTTGCTTCTTTGAAAAACAATTCTAATGGGCTTCAATCAATTGATTTTACCAATGCTCTTGCATTTGGTAATTGCCTTACTGCTCTCTTCCGCTTCAACTTTGACACCCCCACCATTTTCTATAGCAAGGCCCGGCTGCCAAGATCATTGTGGAAATGTAAGCATTCCATTTCCATTCGGTATTACAGAAGGTTGTTACCTTAACGAACATACCCTCCTATAGCCAAGGATGGCTGCATTGATACCTCTGGAAAAGTAAAGATCCCATACCCATTTGGCATGACAGAAGATTGTTATCTTGAGTCGAGATTTTCAGTCAATTGTAACTACTCTTTAATCCTTCCATTCTAAGCATATATTTTTTATTTTTTAAAAATTTTTTCTAGTAAAAGAGAATGAAATTTAAGAAGCGGGTGTAGGGAGGAGAGATTTGAATCCAAGCCCTCTAAATCCTGGAACCTGAATCCTAGACCCCTATTTGATAACCCAATTCAATACTTAAACTAAGTGAATTCATATCTTAACATGTTCAAACGCGTTTGATAACAAAAAATCGAACTTCTGATTTAATTAAGTGGCAACGAATTTTCTAGATAATTTTTTTTAAAAAAATAAGTGATAAACTAACCACGTATCACTTAATATAATATATATTCAAATATATCAAATATGGTAGTTGACAATTCAATAATTTAACGAATTCTACCTTCAAATTTCAAATTTCATATTTCAGTTTTCAAATTTTAATTTTAACTACATAGAACTCAACTTGAGGGCACCACTTCAGTAGATAATGATAATTATTTTTACATGACTGATTAAACAAATAAAAAGTGCTACTATTGAGATAAGGAGAATAAAAAGCACCACCAACCTGTTGGATGCTGCACCTTCTCACTATTAGCCTAAACCTCCATTCCCACTGTACTGATATGACAGCTTTCTCCTTGGAGTTTATTTATTGAAAGCTCTTAAAAATATCCAGAAATCTCTTACTAAATTAAAACTGATTTATGTTGAATGAGTAGTCGAAATTGAGAACAAAAAAAAAACCCAATTGCAAGAGATGGTGCCCAACCCAGTGAAGGACGTCTGAATTAATTAAGTGACATTGAATTTTTTAAACAAAATTTACTTTAAAAAATAAGTGATAAACTATCTACATATCACTTAATATGATATGCATTCAAATATATCAAATATAATATTTAACAATTTAATAATTTAACGGATTCAATCTTCAGACTATAAATCTCATATTTTAGTTTTATCAAATGCACTCTTAGCCACTAGACTAAAACTTCATCGGCCAAAGCATATGTCTTAATTACTTGCATGACATACATTGCATCCAAAAACACATTTATGAATTTTTTTTCTCATACCAAGTGGAAAAAATTTATCGGTTCCCTTATTGTTTTTCACATAAATAAATGGAAAGAGTAGGGTGGACTTGAAAGTCTTCCCTTACAGAGTCTTTATGTCGTTAGCATAAGCAACCTCGTAAAGACGTGGACCCCATGGTTATCAGAGACTACTGTGACAGCTTCCCAGTAAACTCCATACACAAATCAAGCTCAAAATTATTGCCCAACAAATACTCCTTTATATCTTGACTGCATTCCTTTGGGGTCTACAGAAGAAGTTTCAATCGTAAAATGCGTAGGCCTTCTGTGCGTTTACTAAGTCTTCCCTATCGTAAGTTTAAAGTCCTTAGAAGTGCACAATTAACAATTGCAACTCTCTTCTGGAAAGGAAACATTTTGCTTCTTTGAAAAACAATTCCAATGGGCTTCAATTGGTTGATTTTACCGATGCTCTTGCATTTGGTAATTGCCTTAATGCTCTCTTCCGCTTCAACTTTGACACCCCCAACATTTCCTATAGCGATGCCCGGCTGCAAAGATCATTGTGGAAATGTAAGCATTCCATTTCCATTCGGTATTACAGAAGATTGTTACCTTAACAAACAGTTCTTTATCAACTGCACCAACTCTTCAACTTCTGTCCCTCAACCAGTTCTGCGCAACAGTACGATCGATGTCACTGAAATATCTCTGGAAGGTCAGGCGCACCTTATGCAGTATATAGCATCTGATTGCTATAATAAAAACGGAAGTTTATTGAACAACTATTCGCCATCGATGAGATTATCTAAACGCTTTACCTTCAATAGTACAGCTAATAAATTCATTGTCGTTGGCTGTGATGCCTACGGTATAGTTTATGGTTTTGGTCAAAACCGGAGCTACGCAACAGGATGTGTCCCTTCCTGTGATTATAGGGAAGATGTAATTGATGGCTCTTGTTCTGGCATCGGTTGCTGCCGGACAGATATCCCACCAGGGGCATGGAATATTACTGTGAGCTTGAGCAGTTTTAGTGACCACACCGACGTGTGGGATTTTGTTGGGAAAGGAGTACCAGTACATGCATACAATATCAAAGCTAGTCCAGGACAAATTTTTCTTTCGTCAAGTATCAGTTAAAATAGGAATAAACCAAATTACCAAGTAATAATACCAGCAGTGATAATAAAATGCAAGAAAAATAAAAGGCACAGGACACCAAGATTTTTATGTGGAAAACTCAAATTGGGAAAAATCACGGGATCTAATCCAATCAAAATCTCCACTATCACAACAATGGGAATACACAAGTCTACCCGAAATATTCGAATGACAATAATATCACCACTACCAACCAAGTGAAATTGCTACAAAATCACCCCCAAAAATTACAACTGTCAAAGAAGTGGGTTTGGAAAAGTGTTACCAAACGAAGAGGAAATCGAAAATCTGAACGGTAAATGAGTAGAACCTGACGAGAGGATTGTGTGGGTAAAATTTCGTTTCAATCGGGTTCTGAATCACCCTCCAATCAAGACCTTGAAGTCTCTCTCTCCCTAGCTCTTTCTCTCTCTTCTTTTTTCTCTCAACCAGCAAAAGATGGCGGCTGACTTTTTCTCGCACACAAGGACCGAAGAATGAATCTCACATGCGGCTGCACCCTTTTCTTTTTAAGTCAAATCTTGACTTAAACCTAAGTGTTTGGTTTTGTGGTTTGGCCTACAAATCCAACAATCTCTTCCTCCAACTCATTTGGAGGGTTCCATCAAACCTGTTTCTTGTCTGCAAAATAAGAGTTTCTCCTTAGGCAATTTCTTGGTAAACATATCAGCACCATTATCATTTGTATGCACCGTTTCAAGTGTCAATAACTTGGAATCCAATACTTCCCGAATCCAATGATATCTCACATCAATGTGTTTGGACCAAGAGTGAAATGTGGAGTTCTTACACAAATGAATAGCACTCTAACTGTCACAATAAAGACTATACTTCTCTTGTTTCATACCCAACTCTTGAAGGAATTTCTGCAACCAAAGAGTCTCCTTACATGCTTCAGTCGTTGCGATGTACTCTGCCTCCGTACTAGAAAGAGCGATACACTTCTGTAGTTTACTTTGCCATGACACTGCTCCCCCTACAAAAATCATCAAGTACCCAGATGTGGACTTCCCATTGTCAAGATCACCTGCCATATCTGCATCAGTGTATCAATCTAGTATAGTTTTACCATTGCCGAAACATAGGCACAATCTAGAAGTTCCCTTGAGATACCTGAGAATCCATTTGATAGCATTCCAATGCTCCTTACCAGGATTAGAGAGATACCGACTGACTACTCCAACTGCATGAGCAATATCTGGTCTGGTGCAAACCATAGCATACATCAAGCTACCAACAGCCGAAGCATAAGAAACCTTCTTCATGTCTTCTTTATCCTTCTCACTTGTAGGACACTGCTTGATATGCAGTTTAAAGTGACCTGCAAGTGGAGTTGAGACTTCCTTAGCCTTGCTCATGTTAAACCTGTTGAGTACTTTCTCAATGTATTTTTCTTGAGACAACCAGAGCTTCCCATTTTGCCTATTACGTGAGATTTTCATCCCCAGTATCTGTCTAGCCGGACCCAAATCCTTCATTGCAAAGGATTTACTTAACTCCTTTTTCAACCTGTCAATTTTTATAATATCACGGCCAACAATCAACATGTCATCAACATATAGCAAGAGAATAACAAAATTACCATCTGAAAAAATTTTCACATAAACATAGTGATCAGATGTAGTCCTATGGTACCAATGGTTTGTCATGAAGGAGTCAAATTTCTTATACCACTGTCTCGGTGCCTGTTTCAACCCATACAAACTCTTCTTGAGACGGCATACAAGATGTTCCTTGCCACTTTTTTTGAACCCCTCCAGTTGCTCCATGTAGATCTCCTCTTCCAAGTCGCCATGCAGGAAGACTGTCTTCACATCAAGTTGTTCGATCTCCAAATTCAAGCTGGCTGCAATACCAAGAACAATTCAAATTGATGACATTTTTACCACAGGAGAGAATATTTCTTCAAAATCTATACCCTTCTTTTGATTAAATCCCTTCACAACCAATCTTGTTTTGTACTTTGGTTGTGAACTGTGCTCCTGAGTTTTCAATTTGTAAACCCATTTATTCTTTAGAACTCTCTTACTCTTAGGCAGTTTCACTAACTCATAAGTGTGATTCTCATGAAGGGACACCATCTCCTCTTGCATGGCTCGCAACCAATTTTCTTTGTTCTCATACTCTAAAGCCTCACAGTAAGACTCTAGCTCTCCTCCATTTGTTAACAACAAATATTCATGAGGATTGTATCTGCTAGAAGGTCTTCTCTCTCTGGTAGATCGCCTAAGCTCATCCTGTGGTGGTGGTGGTGGTGGAGTAGGTGGTGCGTCATGCTCAGGTTCATCAGCAGTAGGATTATCACCATCATTAACATCCTCTATCTGCTCTGTCTCAGCTCCCCCTTGATTAAAATCAACAGGTACTGGAATTGGATCTGGATCTGAATTTGAGCTAGCAGGAATGTCATCTGAAGATTTTGAATTATCACCTTTATCAATGTCATCAATGGTTTGATCTTCAAAGAAGATAACATCTTTGCTCCTGATCAACTTCTTCTCAATAGGATCATACAACCTGTAACCAAAATATTCATGTCCATAACCTAAGAAAATACATTACTTTGATTTTACATCAAGTTTTGACCTCTCATCTTTGGGAATATAAACAAATGTCTGGCAACCAAAAACTCTCAAGTGCTTAAAGGACACATCTTTTCCCGTCCATATTCTCTCTGGGATATCACCATCTAGAGGAACTGATGGAGAAAGATTTATCAAATCAACTGCAGTCCTCATTGCTTCACCCCAAAAGGATTTTGGCAACTTAGCATTTGAGAGCATACATCTGACCCGTTCAATGATGGATCTATTCATCCTCTCTGCTACTCCATTCTCTTGAGGAGTCTTTGGCACAGTTTTCTCCAATCTGATCCCACGGGACTTGCAATAGATTTCAAATGGTCCTCTATACTCACCACCATTATCAGCACGTACACACTTTAACTGCTTACCAGTTTCTCTTTCAACTTTGCTATGAAAGTCTTTAAATACATCCAAAACCTGATCTTTGGATTTCAAAACAAAACACCAAACTTTTCTAGCAAAGTCATCAATAAAAGTTACAAAATAAATAGTACCACCAAGAGACTTATCTTTCATATAACAAACATCAGTGTGCACCAATTCTAACGGATTTAATTTTCTAGATGGAGGAAAATTTTGAAATGCAACTCTGTGTTGTTTCCCATAAATGCAGTCAACACAGGGTTTAAGTGCATTACTTCTAACTTCATGTAGGAGCTGTTTGCGAACAAGTGTCTGAATCCCCTTTTCACCCATGTGTCCAAGTCGCCTACGCCAAAGGTCAATTGAGGAATCACGAACTGCATTCACTTCTCCCTTTCTCAACTTGGCTTGCATCATGTAGAGGGTACTGTGCTTCTTTCCTCTGGCAACAACGAGATTTCCTTTGCTGAGTTTCCATTTGCCTCCACCTTGCGAGCTATAATAGCCCTTATCGTCAAGTTTCCCTGTAGAAATAAGGTTAAGCCGAATATCAGGAACATGTCAAACATTTCTCAATATCAGCTGGCACCCAGTATCTATGTCCAAGTATATGTCTCCCATGCCAATAATTTTGCATGAGACCTCATTTCCCATTCTAACATATCCAAAATCTCCTTCGGTGTAGGTTGAGAAGAAATGCATGTGAGCAGTAACATGGTAGGATGCACTCGAATGAACTACTCAATCACTGTCATAATAAATAATATTCACCTGACCATCATCACAGAACACAAATATGTCATCATGAGCTGCCACAACTGCTGTAGTGTCCTCATCATTTTTTTCCTTCGACTTACCCTTTTTCTCAGCCTGATCCCGTTTTAAAATTCTGCACTCCTTCATATAATGCCAATTCTTTTTACAATAATAGCATGCAATATTTTTTCGCGACTCAGACTTGCCTCTGGATTTATCATTCCTGTTATGAGGTCCTCTACTTCTGCTTCTCCCTCTTCTTTCTTTCTTTTCTGTCACCAGGGTTTGGGACTCATAGACAATTCCTTGTTCCTTCCTCCTGAACTCTTCATTCATCACGGCCTCTTTTACAATAGTCATGATCAACACTCCATTGGGAGCTGAATTGCTGACGGAGACCACCATGGTTTCCCAACTATCCGGTAGTGAACTAAATAATAATAAAGCCTGCACTTCATCATCCAAATTCAAATTTAACGTAGTTGCCTGGTTTATCAATCCCTGAAAATTACTCAGGTGTTTAGTCATTTCTTCCCCATCTTTATACCTCATCCAAGTAATTTGCTTCAGACAACTAGCCTTGTTCAAACTGGTCTTCCATTCATACATACTTTCAAACTTTTTCCATAATACATCAGCTCTGGTGTCATTAGCAAAATGTTGAAAAATACTTTGACAAATCCATTTTCTAATATTACCAACAGTTTTCCTGTGCATAACAGCTCATTTTTCATCACTCATATCACTTAGTCTACCTTTATCCCCTAGAACAGGTTCAAACAAATCTCTACAATACAGGTAGTCTTCCATTCTAGACTTCCAAATCGAACAATTAGTAGCATTCAATTTTATCATGCAACCACTATCCGAATCATCCATTTTTAAACTAGTACAACTGAGCAGCCCAACCTGACTGCTCTAATACCATTTGTTGGGAAAGGGGTACTAGTACATGCACACAATATCAGAGTTAACCCAGAACAAATTTCTCTTTCTCCAAGTACCAGTTAAAATAGGAATAAATCAAATCACCAAGTAATAATACCAGTAGTGATAATAAAATGCAAGAAAAATAAAAGGCACAAGACACCAAGATTTTTACGTGAAAAACCCAAATTAGGAAAAATCATGGGAGCTAATCCAGTCAAAATCTCCACTATCACAACAATGGGAATACACAGGTCTACCTGAAATATTCGGATGACAATAATATCACCACAACTAACCAAGCGAAATTGCTACAAAATTACCCCCAAAAACTATAACTGTCAAAGAAGTGGATCTGGAAAGGTGTTACCAAACGAAGAGGAAATCCAAAATCTGAACTGGTAAATGAGTAGAGTCTGACGAGAGGATCGCGTGGGTAAAATTTCGTCTCAATCGGGTTCCGAATCACCCTCCAATCAAGACCTTGAAGTCTCTCTCTCTCTAGCTCTTTCTCTCTCTTCGTTTTTCTTTCAACCAGCAAAAGATGGCGGCTGACTTTTTCTCGCACACAAGGACCGAAGAATGAATCTCACATGCGGCTGCACCCTTTTCTTTCTAAGTCAAATCTTGACTTAAAGCTAAGTGTTTGGTTTTGTGGTTTGGCCCACAAATCCAACAGATTTCAATCCTTGCAGCTACGCTTTTGTGGTCGAAGAGAAGGCTTTCAATTTTTCTACAGATAACCTCACCAACTTAAGCGATGATTTAAGTCTTCCCGTCGTGGCCAATTGGACCATTGAGGAGGCGTCATGTGAAGTTGCGCAAAGAAACACGACCTCTTATGCATGCTCTAGTAAAAACAGTCACTGTTACGAACCTTTCAAGGGGTTGGGATACCATTGTTCTTGCAATCAAGGATACGAAGGCAACCCATATCTTCCTGATGGTTGCCAAGGTATGTGTGGAAAAAAATTGTTTCATTTATCTAATTAATCCATATATGTATGTGTGTTTCAATTCACATTTGAAATTATGCTTCTGCTTTCTATTTTTTTATTGAATTCTATAGCTATTAATGAATGCCAAGATCCAAGTCTTTACAATTGTGCGAAGAATAATGTTTGTTACAACATAGTGGACAACTACACATGTCCTTGTCTCAAAATAAATTTTTTCCCAAAGAACTTTCAATCCAAACAAACACGGTCCGGTGTACTTTTGAAAAATGATTTTTACTTGAACAAATCCTTGATAGATCCAACATGATTTTTTTTTTGGGGTAACATTATGCAGATATTGATGACTGTCAAAAAGAAGAGACCAATAATTACAAATTCGGAGAACTTTGCATAAACGTCGAAGAAGGCTACAATTGCTCTTGCCCGAAGGGGTACCTTAAGAAAGATGATGGAAAAGGGGGTGAAGGTTGCACTAAGAAAAGCCATCAAGCACTTGTGGCTGGTATTCTTGCAGGTAATAGTTTGTCTTTTGTGTTACCGAAGTTCCCAAGTATTATACAGATAGGCACAAAGACCAAGCTTGGTCAAAAAGCAAATTACTGTTCTCAGATCAGCTTAATTTGCATTTTGTTTAGGGCAAATTCCACTTTACCCCCTGTGGTTTAGCATTTTTTACATAACCCCCTATAATTTCAAAACCTATATATAACCCCCTCATGGTTTGGATTAAAGTGTCAAAGTGACGGGAATGATCATTCGTAACGGAGTCATCTAAAATGTCAAAAATACCCTTATGTAAAGTTGAAAATTATTTATTAACCAAGGGAGGTTATGTGTATATTTTGAAAACCATAAGGGGGTTATATGGTAAAATATTAAATCATAAGGGGGTTAGTGTGTCATGTATTTATAAGGATAATTTCGACATTTTTAGAAGTTACGTTACGAATGATTATTTCCGTCATTTTGACACTTTAATACAAACCATGAAGGGGTTATGTATAGCTTTTAAAATCATAGGGGGTTATATAAAAAACGCTATACCACGGGGGGATAAAATATAATTTGCCCTTTTGTTTATAAACACACATACACATACGATCAACCCAAACTCCACTTTTTAAATTTTTTGCATTTCTTAAGGAATTATTGTTAGAAAGCCAAGATTAATGGTTGAAATTCCAAGTAGGGATATTGACTAAGTTTGGCGCTTTGATGCTCATATCATGAAAGCACACAGAGACTCAGATGCGGCACTCCAAGTTGTTATCCTCCTTCATTGAATTGACGTAAATATTATAGTATTACTTGTGACGTGAAGTGATGTATATAAAATAAAAATGTGATTGAAATAAAAAAATATTAAGAAACGTATTTATGATACGTGCAAAATAATTTTTACAAAAAATTAGCATCTAGGCAAGCCTATTGCTTATATATTGTTTCAATTTTTATCTTAAATAATAAATCAATATGTTTTGGTGACATGGAAAATGGGTAGTACCTATTATCACAACCTACATCATGTTTTTGGAGAAATACACAAGGTAAGGATTATTGAGTGCAACCTGAAAAGGGCTAAGAGTAGACCGAGCTAAAACTACCTAGCTGAGTCAATGTCAACCCAAAGCTTGACCACCTCTTAATCAGGTTTACTTTTGACCTCGAATTTAGCCAAACCAAAGTCAACATATATGTAAACTAAAGAGAGTTAAGAGTATGAAGCACAAGACCAATTCGATGATTAGCCACATCAATCAAGTGACGTTATCTTTTTTATTCGAATTCAAAGTCTTTTCTTTTTTTTTTTTTTGCTCCCTTGTTGTACGGTTTGAAGTCTCCACTAAAGTGAAAAGAAAAAAAAAATTCTAGGGTAGACATTTTCTCACATTGCCTATCAGTTAAAAGCATCACATATAGAGGAGCATTCTATTATTGCCGAAGCAATAAACTCGCACAAACTCTAGCTTAAATCTTGTTCAGAAATATAATCGACAATTTCACTAATATAAACTTGATAATAATCACTTGTATTATACTTCGAAGTTGATATTGCTTTACCCCTGCGCAGTTTAACATGTTCCTTCTCGTTCCTTCCATTTCTGAGATTTTTCTTCCTCTAAATATTGTAAAAAAAAACACTGTCTTAGGTGTTGCTGTGGGCACTATGGTTCTGCTAGTGGTCTGTTCTTGGTGCTTGTACGTGTCCAAGAAAAGAAAGATGATGTGGTTGAAGGAAAAATTCTTTCGAGAAAATGGAGGGCTACTCCTACAAAAACGACTCAATGGACAAGAAGAATCCTCAAATAGCCCAAGAATTTTCAGTGCCAGAGATCTTGAGAAGGCAACAAACAACTTCCATGAAGGTAACATTATTGGTCAAGGAGGTTTTGGGATAGTCTACAAAGGTCGTCTAATAGACAACAAAGAAGTTGCTATCAAGAAGTCAAAAACAGTTGATCCCAACCAAATTGAGCAATTCATCAATGAGGTTGTGATTCTGTCACAAATTAACCACAAAAATGTAGTTAAGCTCTTTGGTTGTTGTCTCGAGACAGAGATACCTTTACTCGTTTATGAATTTATCAACAATGACACTCTTTTTAACCATTTACACAACAAGAAGCGGGCACGTGAAATTAGTTGGGACATCCGACTGAAAATAGGTGCAGAAACTGCAGAAGCCCTCTCATATTTGCACTCCGCTGCTTCACCTCCAATCATCCATAGGGACATAAAGACCACGAACATACTTCTGGACGAGGAATTTACAGCAAAAGTATTCGATTTCGGTGCTTCAAGATTGGGCCTTCTTGATCAAGATCAACTATCTACAGTGGTGCAAGGAACTCGTGGATATCTGGACCCTGAATTCTTCCAAACATTTCAGTTGACAGAGAAAAGTGATGTTTATAGCTTTGGAGTTGTTCTTGTGGAGCTACTAACAGGGAAAAAGCCCGTATGCTTCAATAGATCAGAGGGTGAGATAAGTTTAAGCAATCATTTCCTTTCTTCGATGAAAGAAAATCGACTGTTTCAAATTCTTGAAGATTCTGTCGCATCTGATGAGAATATTGACCAATTGAGACAAGTTGCTGTGCTTGCCGAACGATGCCTAAATGTAAAAGGCGCCGACAGGCCTTCCATGAAAGAAGTAGCAATGGAACTGTTAGGGTTGCGAATCACATCAAAGCATACTTGGACTCAAGGTTCTCAAGCTTTAAACCAAGAAGAGATTGAGCCCCTGATTGATCATCAAGAACAATCCAATCCCTCCGGTGGCGGTGATATTATGTTGACAACTACATATTATAGCCTCCAAAATCAAGAAATACAGCCAATTGCCCATGGGAGATGATCATTTGATCCTGCAGTCATGGGAAGGACTGGATTGCATTTTTACGTCATCCTTACTTGTGCTTTTGATATTACTAGTGATTATGTTATCGCGATATGTTAACATCTTTTTAACGCTAAAGTTCGCAAATATATTTTGATTGTCAACCTCACAACAACATATTAGTATGTTTTTAATTTTCTTCAACCAAGTTCTTTGAAAAAGGTGTTGTGTAGGATTAATCACCAAACTTTTCTGAAATCTCATCTTACTCCATTGAGCCATTCT
Source organism: Coffea humblotiana (assembly GCA_023065735.1). Classification (NCBI taxonomy): domain Eukaryota; kingdom Viridiplantae; phylum Streptophyta; class Magnoliopsida; order Gentianales; family Rubiaceae; genus Coffea; species Coffea humblotiana. Next base: position 10,451,968 of record CM041217.1, read on the forward strand.
ATCAATTGGGCTAGTTAAAATAGGTGGAATCCACGACACATGAGCCGCAAATTAAGTTAATTTGCAGCTGCATTTTAATTTTATTAATTTGTAGACGAAAAATGTTATTGTGAGTAAAATGAAACTTTAAAAAATTTAATGATCCCCAATGCTCTTTTTGGGAAAAATGTTTGGAAACTAAAGAAAATTTTAAAAAAAATCATAAATAACAAAAAGTTATAACACGAATAGTTTTTGCATTCCCTCTAGTCACAGCATATTATGCTGACAACTGCATATTATAACCTCGAAAATCTGGAAATACTGCCGATTGCTGATGGGAGATGATTGTTTGATCCTGCAATCGTGAAAGTCCACTAAAACAATGTCTAAGTGGCATTTGAAATAATCACTATAAAATATATAATCCCATGTATATTGTGGTTGGAAGTGTAGAAAAAGAGGAATTTGGTAAAATCAATTTACACATGTCTTTTCATTTGGAAGCTTTGCAACTTAAAGGCAGTATGCTATGTAGTGTGCCCTGATGGGGGCTCTTTTCTTCCCAGTTTTCCTCTATTCTTCTCATAGTTCCACACATGGTGGCATGTAGTTCTTGGGAAAGACGTCAATGGGTATTATCTAGTGGTGAAACACTAAAGTTGAGATTCAGGATTTAAAAGTGATAGATTCAAGTATCATCCCTTATAAATTTGATCTAGTAGTGAATAATAACTTTCATAAGAGAATTTATAGAAAAAAATATATAAATTTTGTTCTCAATGTTTTGGAGTATATGAAATTAGTTCCCAATATTTCAGTCAAAACAATTAATTGTAGTTGCTAAAATATTTTATTTTGACAAAATAAGAAATGTTTCAACTGAAACAAATGTAGTCTCTAAAGCATTCAACCTCAATGAAATTGGTCACTAATGTTGCATAAATATTTAAGAAAAATCATAAAAGAAGTACAAAAAGTATGTATAAATCCTTAAACAATACCAAAAGTCCACAATATAGAAAATTATCTGAAAATCTTGAAAACTATAAATTAAAAAAATGTATAATAAACATGAGATATTTTGTTGAAATGAAGAAAATTGACAGATTATGACCATATACTAACACGATAAATCATGTACTGTGTATGCGTTCCATTTTTACGTTTTTCTTTAACTTTTGTTATGGATAAGGAACTTTTCTTAATAAGTTGTTGAATTTGTTGTACTTTCTTACAAGGCCTAAAATTTAATACCGAATGCTTTGAAAAACTATACAATTAAAACAAAAAATGATATTTATAATTTTGTTGTGACTTTTTACAATTTATATAATTTTTTCTATGTATTTTAGTAAATCCTTATATAACACGAAGGATCAATTTGGATAAAATTAAGTACTTTAGAAACGACATTTGTTAAGCTAAAATATTAAAAACTAATTTGGCTCAAATTGAATATCTTTTTAACCAAAATATTGAGAACTAAATTTTTTCTGATTAAGTGGAGGCCGAAGCCAAATTATATCTACTACTAGTTAATTTGGCCTCGCGCCTCGCGCGAGGTTGCCCAAATACGGCAATTGGCATGTGCTCAAAAAGATAATGATAAATTGAAAACACAGTACTGCTGCAGCTAAATACATTAAAATTAAAAAGAAATAGAGATTATCCAGACTAATAATAAACTGTTATATTTGCATATATAAGAGTCTTTCTACAGATGCTTTCACACTAATACTTGCACTGATGGAGCTTTACGATTCCTAGTAGAGGCTTTTAAGTAGAGGTGGCAATATGGATAAATGATTCATAATTGGTTTTGACTTAATGGATGGTGAATGAAATTTATCCAATCCATTTAGATCCATTTAATAAATGGATCTAAATGGATTAAATAAAAACTAATTATCCATTTATAATCCATTTATATATTTTGGTAACTTTTTTTTTTTTGGTCAGATCCCTCGGTATGCAATAGCCACTTTGGGCCCTGACTAATCCAGAGTTGAGCCAGGTTGCACCCCATAAGAGGCGCAAGCTCTCCCAACACCTGTCTCTCCATTTTCAAGACTTGAACCCGAGACCTTGCTTAAGGGGAGCCAAGCGCCTTGCCAGTCAAATTAGGTATAGCACTTGGCCTAACAGCAAGGGTGGTCCCTCTCGTTTCTCAACATCAGATGAAACTTTCATCATGAAAGCATTTCCTTAAATGCATGCCACAATAGCACAAGACAGAAACATGGTTTTTGAGTAAATGGATAGATATGGTTTTTGTGGATAATCCACATAAATCCATTTAATTTAATAGTTTTACTTCGGTCAACCATTTAAAACCAATACTATAAATGGATAATCCAAATCCATTTAATTATGGATTATATGGATGGATAAATGGATCTCAATCCAAATTGCCACCTCTATTTTTAAGTAGGCTAGTAGCCTGTTTGTAGCAGGTGATAGCCTTGAAAAACGAACGAAGTCTCTGCTACTTGCATTCTTTTGTCAACAAAAGTTGGTAATGACAGTAGGCAAGCTTTTGAAGCTGGCGATGAATTGCATGCTTTGGTGGTAGTAGCAGGATTAACCCCAGTTGGCAAGTAAGCTGTTATGCTGTAAATCTGCAGAATGTTAAAAACATTATGATCTTAATTGTTGCAGTAAGCATTCATAATAGAACAGCCATGAAGCCCAAATCATACCAAAGTGCGATTAAAACTACTATCTTTATTTGGTATTCCATGTAAATATGATCCTATTTAGAAATATCAAGTTACCAAAGGCATTAGAAATCATAAGTTCCTTCACATATGTCAGATAAGATCTACACAAACAATTGCTATTTTTTGACATCTTTTCTCATGATTAATAGGAAAATGCACTAAAGATCAAGAAATCAGGTGTACACCACACATCAATCGCACCAACATCTTACACACACACATGCATGCCTTCCCCTTGCCCTCACAAACAGACATGTGCATGTACCTATATATGCTATATCCCCTTTTGTGTTGAGAAAGATTTTTCCATGAAGACCTGAGTGTACAAAGTGTAACCAACAGAGAAGTAATTAGGAAGTTCAGCTAGTTATCTATCAAAATTTGAACAAAGGAAAATGCCCTATAATAAATGTTCCGTATGGTCTCCCAGCAACACTATAGATACATTCCCATATTTCAATAGACAGACTTCCCACCAATATCAATAGCTAATTAGAGACAAAAAAGCATTCTAGAAAGGATGATACTATGAATGTAACTTGTACCTCATCTGAGGAGTTTGAGCGAAGCCACTATTGAGCTGAATAACACCACACTTGGAAGTATCAAAGATACTGGAGATGAGTTTTACTTAAATTCTTAGATAATACAAGAAATTTGTTAGGAACCTTAAAACTAAGTAAACCGTAATTCTAGTGATTAAAACGAACCCATGACTGAAGCTTTCTATTAAATCATATTGAAAAGAATAAATAAAATGGAAATAGAATAAATAATCCAAACATAACAAAGGTCACGTGACAGGTGTCGAGCCTGTGCAATAATAATTACCTACTCAAGAAAAATACAAATTTTGTATATAGCGGTGAGTAGGGTCGAATCCACAGGGACTGGAGATAATTCGTTTCTTTTTAAGTTAAGACAGATGGGGGGTTTAAGGATTAAATGCTAATGAACTAAATAAATCAAATACAGAAAATAATTAATTAGAAGAAATAATTGGGAGAACTCTAGCCAAGGGTACACTTCAGAAATGGTTCATGTACTGATCATCGATTCAAGTATAATTCCAGCATTTATTAATAGATTGGTTATAGTTGTCATGCACGCGATAAACAACCAACCCTTCCTTAATTTCTCGATAGTTAAGGTACGACCATTAACTATTTCTCTAACCCAAAAACAACTCTAGGTACGACCATAAGATTTAATTTCCAGGTTGCATTAATAATTAGAAAGACCCAATCCTAACTAACAAACACGCTACGAGGGTTTGTTTAAGCTAGATCGGATGTTCCCCTGACATAAACCCAATTACGCCAGTCGCTACTGAGATAGGGATAAACGAACAATTACGGATTCAATTACCCCTAATTAGCAAAATAGCCTAGGTGAATAATTAATTATTGCGCACTAATCAATCATACACAAGAGCTATAGCGATTAAAGGCAGGAAACATATAAATACCAATAAATGTAAGAAATAATTAAAAGCGATTTAGATCTCACAGTAATTGTCGAACCAAATCCTCAGTTGTCCCCTTAACTAGAATTGGAGAGTTAGTTCTCCATTAATGGAGAACCATCCATGCGAATGGTTAGAGAAAGAGGCCCCCAAGACTTGACTTCCACAATTGATTTAAAGAAAGAAAAGATCGAAAGCATAACAAGTAAAAGCCTCCCTCCGAGGAAGCTTGCGGAGCAGACCGTGATCAATTAATCTCCCTTCCGTCAATGTTGCCCGCCAACTCTTAATCACGCGGGATCCGGCTCTTCTCCTCTCCTTTTGTTTCCTATTCAGTTTCTACTCCTCACTCTTCCTTTCCAAACGTGAAAGAAGGAGCAAAAATAGACTAGCCTCCTTTTTTCTTTCCTAAGAAGTAGTAATCAAAATGGGAGCCGGCCTGTTCTTTTCCTATTTTCTAGTTTCCCAAATACATTGAACTTCCTCATTTTCCTAAGAAGAAGATATTTCCTCATAATCTAAGATGTTTCCCAACTGTATTTGAAAACATGCTTCGTAAGTCTTCAGCTTGAATTAGGAAACTGCCATGCGTGAATCCCGTCATCTCTAGACTTGACAGTAATTCTTGAAAAATTACCCTTTTTATCACATGTTGCTCATTTTCCTACAGTTGGCACCATTATACCAAATATAAGTAGAATCAATCAATTAAAGTAATATTTGGTTAAAATCAAGGGAAAAATAATTATAAATTTAGCAACAAATTATGACCTATCAATTTCCCCCACACCTAAACCATGCTTGTCCTCAAACATGAGAACAACAAATCAAGCAATAAAAAACAATGGCTATTGCTCAAATCTTCTATTGCCAAGATACAATTAAAACACATGTCAAGTATTAGTGGCAATTTTCAAAAAAATATCTCTCTAGTTAGCTTTTAAGATTAAGGACTCTTTCAATTTATGACTAACTAATCTAAGAATATAAAATATTCAACCAGCATCCATAAGCAAATGGTTCGACTATTAAGCAAAATCTCAACATTAAAATTCATGGATCAGCGGGCTAACAATTTATTCAAACACTTTCACACTTTTCACTATTAGCACATTTTTTTTTCTAAAATATCCCCACACTTGATTGTTTTTTTTTTTCAGGGGGAATGCTTAGTTTTTAGCCATTCAAGCATTTTGACGCGAACTCCGACATTGGCCACATGAAGGAGCCCGGTTACTCAACAATCATCGCTTAAAAACCACATACTCATAGCTATCGTCGCTTTTTGACGCGAAAGTCAACACTTGTGGTGAAGACCTCCGGTTACTAGGCAGCGATACTAGCGGAGTATAGCCAAATACTATTCATAAATAAGCATCAAATTAAAATTAAAAATCACACAGACCCGCTTCATTTCTTAAACATGGAGAACTAAGATTAATAGTTGAACCAATTTGTATAAAAAAATGCTAGACAAATATTTACAATACTTAGAAAAGTTAATCAAAAAGTGTAAAAGTCATAAAATCTCAAATATTCATAAAAAAATACCTTTAAACTTAACCATGTCATACTTAACACCTTAGAGTGTAAAATCTTAGGAAAAGCAAAATTTGAGACATCTAACAATCGTTTATTAAGAACAACCACGAGTATGCATAAATATAGGCAAAAATTGGATAAAATTCGACAAAGTCAAATAAAAAATTCCAACAAAAATGTCTACGCTTGCACTTTTTCAATAAAAATACCAATATACTACTCCCCCCACACCTAAATCTTACATTGTCCCTAATGTAAGCAATAAAGAATAAAATACAAAGTAAACAGGGACAACGAAACTTCCCTGATCATCAAAGGGGGTTGTGGCACAGCTGTAGGTGAGAGGCAAAAGACATGTAGAGTTTGATGGCAAAAGACATGTACACTTGCACTGTGTTAGACTTGGGCACGCCTAACTGCCCTCGAGTCTTCTGACCAACTCTCAAAAATTAAGTTCCTTAAGCGTGACCACAAGACGTGGGCACGCCTAACTACCAGAGAGTCTTCTGACCAATTTTCGAAAATTGAGTTCCTTAAGCGTGACCACCTGACGTGGGCACGCCTAACTGCTATAGAGTCTTCTGACCGCGGATGTAAATTTCTTTCCTTAAGCGTGACCACTTGGCGTGAGCATGCCTAACTACTGGAGAGTCTTCTGTCCGTCAATTCCAAACTTCATTCCTTAGATGTGATCACTTAGCGTGGGCACGTCTAACTGCCAGCTTCCTGCACCAAAAGCAATAAATTACTAAACGCAAATAACACTTAACAAAAATTCCAGAAACATGAGAAAACTAAAACAAAAAGTCTTGGGTTGCCTCCCAAGCAGCGCCTTTCTTTAATGTCTTTGACTAGACATTTTCATATTTATTCACGGAGGATAAAATCTTGTAGCTCTTTTCAATGCTTCATCCTCTATATGATCCTGATAGCCCTCGTAAATAGAGTAATCCTTGCACACACGAACTACGGTCTTCCATGGATAGATGGCGCCAAGCAAACAAGTAACGACCTTAATTATTCTCTCACTCCTCCATCACGAGCATTTATTGGTTCGAGATATTTTGCCATCGTGACCCTTAACTTATTCCTGTCATGAAATTCAAAATCTTCTGGTATAATAAAATCAATCTCACTAACATGAATTAAAGAATAAGAGTCAGGAGAATTAATGAATGGAGGAGATGTCACCGCATTTGGAGATTGTTCACTGGATTCATCCACTTGAACAATTTGATATTGGGGTTCCATTTCTTGTACTTCAATTTCCTTTTCAACTGCATCTTTAGATTCTTCTTCTTGAGACTCTTGCAGTTCTATGTCACTTGTCAGGATAATTATATTCTCATCTTCTTTAAAATCGATGTTGGTCTGTGAGAGCAATTCTTCATAAAATGGAGAAATCAATTTGCTCATTGTAGATGCCAATTCACGCCTTCCATCTTCCATCTCTTTAATCAATCTTTGTGTCTCCTGTTGAAATTGATGTGTCTCCTGTTGAAGTTGATATGTGTTAGTAGCTAGTAATTCAACTATTTCTTCAAGAGACATACCTGACATGGATGACGGTTCTTGAAACTCTAGCTGTTGAAAATCTATTGGCCTTTGTTCATAATTAACATTGGAATCATCCCACCATCCTTGATCATACCCGTTTGAATAAGGGTCATACCACGTTTGATATTGAGGTGAAAAATTTCCAAAAGTATCGATCGGAGCACTTAGATCATCTTGAAATGCAGGACATATGTCAGTTGAATGATTTGAGGCAAAATAAGTTCCACAATTTGCAACAACCCATTGATCATTAGAAAAAGCACGAGTCTTATAACCCCTTCTAGAAATAAAATCCAGTCTATCATCAAAATACGGAATGTTAGCAGTCATAAACTATATATAAAAAAAAGAAAAATAAAAAAATGAAAACAAGATGAACTAAAAAAAAACAAATTAATCAGACACCAGTCCCCGACAACGGCGCCAAAAATTGACAGGTGTCGAGCCTGTGCAATAATAATTACCTACTCAAGAAAAATACAAATTTTGTATATAGCGGTGAGTAGGGTCGAATCCACAGGGATTGGGGATAATTCATTTCTTTTTAAGTTAAGACAGATGGGGGGTTTAAGGATTAAATGCTAATGAACTAAATAAATCAAATACAGAAAATAATTAATTAGAAGAAATAATTGGGAGAACTCTAGCCAAGGGTACACTTTAGAAATGGTTCATGTACTGATCATCGATTCAAGTATAATTCCACCATTTATTAATAGATTGGTTATAGTTGTCATGCACGCGATAAACAACCAACCCTTCCTTAATTTCTCGATAGTTAAGGTACGACCATTAACTATTTCTCTAACCCAAAAACAACCCTAGGTACGACCATAAGATTTAATTTCCAGGTTGCATTAATAATTAGAAAGGCCCAATCCTAACTAACAAACACGCTACGAGGGTTTGTTTAAGCTAGATCGGATGTTCCCCTGACATAAACCCAATTACGCCAGTCGCTACTGAGATAGGGATAAACGAACAATTACGGATTCAATTACCCCTAATTAGCAAAATAGCCTAGGTGAATAATTAATTATTGCGCACTAATCAATCATACACAAGAGCTATAGCGATTAAAGGCAGGAAACATATAAATACCAATAAATGTAAGAAATAATTAAAAGCGATTTAAATCTCACAGTAATTGTCGAACCAAATCCTCAGTTGTCCCCTTAACTAGAATTGGAAAGTTAGTTCTCCATTAATGGAGAACCATCCATGCGAATGGTTAGAGAAAGAGGCCCCCAAGACTTGACTTCCACAATTGATTTAAAGAAAGAAAATATCGAAAGCATAACAAGTAAAAGCCTCCCTCCGAGGAAGCTTGCGGAGCAGACCATGATCAATTAATCTCCCCTCCGTCAATGTTGCCCGCCAACTCTTAATCACGCGGGATCCGGCTCTTCTTCTCTCCTTTTGTTTCCTATTCAGTTTCTACTCCTCACTCTTCCTTTCCAAACGTGAAAGAAGGAGCAAAAATAGACTAGCCTCCTTTTTCTTTCCTAAGAAGTAGTAATCAAAATGGGAGCCGGCCTGTTCTTTTCCTATTTTCTAGTTTCCCAAATACATTGAACTTCCTCATTTTCCTAAGAAGAAGATATTTCCTCATAATCTAAGATGTTTCCCAACTGTATTTGAAAACATGTTTCGTAAGTCTTCAGCTTGAATGAGGAAACTGCCATGCGTGAATCCCGTCATCTCTAGACTTGACAGTAATTCTTGAAAAATTACCCTTTTTATCACATGTTGCTCATTTTCCTACAGTTGGCACCATTATACCAAATATAAGTAGAATCAATCAATTAAAGTAATATTTGGTTAAAATCAAGGGAAAAATAATTATAAATTTAGCAACAAATTATGACCTATCATCACGGTACAAATCAATTTCATCCCAAAACAATAAGACGGTTATTAAGTTTAATCAACTTATCAACGTTAGCTATAAACTTGGCAAAATTTTTGGGGCAAAAAACAGGCTCAGAAGGAAATAAGCTAAAGCCTCAAGAATTAACTTCACCTGGTGCCAGAAAAATATTTTTACCTACCTTCAAGCAACCCTCATAAGAGAGGATTGGCAGAGGGTTTGGAAAAGTGTGTAGAGGAACTTAGAGAGAGCAGCAAGAAAAAGCAAAGCTATCCGGTTGATTATTTCATGCGCGCCTTGAAAGTGTTCAACTGGAATGCGTCATCTCTCAGTAGGTGATTGAAAGGGCGGCGATGTGTAGGGCGAAGCAGAGACGGAGAGATGGAGAAAACAGAGCGATTGTATCAATGTACTTCGATGGTGAGAGAACAAGGCACAACTCAGTATAACCAAAAGACCAAAACACCCCTCAAGCTCACAAAAATCACAGTATAACCGGACCATTCGGCACTGTTCACAAGCCATTCGCGTTTTATATATGTAAGATATGTTATACCCAAAAACTCAAAGCTGCCTTCACCGAGTCCAGAGGATCGTGAAAGAAGGTCATCCCTGGTCTTCACGCAAAGTTCAGCCTAGTAAACAATCACCATAGCTAATATTCTAAGCAGACTATCAAAGCCAAACTCTCTTGATTATTTCGAAGAAGACCACCACAACAACCCGCTAAGTTAGGATAAACCATTGAAGAACCATCTATATTCAACTTGGTTCAGCCCATCTTGGGAAAATTCCATTTTAATAGAACATTTTCCCTGATTTCAGCAAATCATTATGAAAAGCAACTTGAGATTCTTTGCACGAGAATGGGTTCAAGTGAGGTTGAAAGATTCAGACCTTTGTGAATAAATTAATTCAAAACTGATTTGATTCAAACCAAGGTTTAAAAATCCAGGCTATTTAGTAAATCGAAAATCTTACTGGGTCAAGGGTCACTAGTTCAATCATTCAACCAACCGTAATTGAGTCATTATTGACCCGTGATGTCATAAATATGTCATAATTAATTAATATGCTATTTTTATTATTATATAGACCATTCCAAACTAAAAAAGAAGTAACTTTGCTAAAACATGAAATTATAATAATATTAAAAATAAAAAAACTTGTGAATTTATGAATAAAAATTGAAAAGTTTATATAAAAATTAAGGTACAATATATATATAGTATAATTGTAATACTTGTTTTTAGTTAGGAATATAAAATTTAGAAAGATATTTTGAAAATTTAAATAATTTAGAGCTAAATTGTAATTTTAAAAGGTGAAATGACACAAAAATAAAACATTACATAAATTTGGGATAGCTTTGAAACTCAAATAAAATAGAAGGATTAAATGAAAACAATTAGAGCAGTAGTAGTACCTGGCTGGCAATTGCAGGGATAAGGGGCAGGGACGGTCATCAAAAGGACCGTCCCATCACAGTTCATGGCCAGGATTTGGCCACAAAAAATTGTATGGTCCAGATCACGTCTTGTACTTCGATTTTCACAACGTGTGTGGGACTCATAAAATTTTGTTCTAAAATTACACGTTGTGCAAACAAAGTTGCGCCGTGTGCAAACAAAGTTACGCGGTGTACAAAATGCACAAAACCGCCATCCTGCCCGTGGTCCGCAATTGTAGCGTGTGTGTCAGATGTGTGGGACCATATTTTTCAATGAAAATAAGGTTCCAAACGATTTAATAAAAGCTATTCCGATTTGACTGTTTAGTGATTCAACCAACCAGACGATTTAACTTATTCTTACAATTTAAAATCCAACAGCTATAAGTCTCAATCCAGCTCAAAAAACTACTCAGTCAACAGTTCAACCAATTCAATTAGGTGGTCCGGGCTAGGTTTCACAACATTGATTCAAACTTCAGACACTGGACTCAAATTAAAAGAAGAATCATCCCAGAAGTTAAGTCTCAAATTTGTGCTCGGTTGCCAATGAAAGGATGACCCCCTACTTAAAACTGCAATCCAAGAACCATCGTGTCTATTTGATGTTGTGCATGGTTTATCCATGTGCGAACCCGTCAATAGTAGGTGTGAGTCCTATCCTTGATAGCTACCATATTAGGTTAAAGGTCCAAGACTAACTCATGAGACTGGGCTAAAATCTTCAACTTGAACCAAATCAGTCAGTCCAACCGGTTGAATGGAAAATTAGCAAAGCATCCGGTCTGAGTTACCTCATAAAACTATCTCTAACAAGAACTCAATCAAACTCGGTCAAAAATCAAATTTAGTCGAAAATCAGCAAATTTGATAAAAACCCAGTTTTCCTTTTACTTTTTTTTCCCTTCTTCTTCTTCTTCTTCAGCCTAGTATTGCTTTTACCAACATACAAATTTCACCTTTTTGCAAAAGTCAACCTTCTTTCCATCAACCAATCTCCAACCCATCAAAAAATAACCTTTAAACGTATTTCTCAATGACAAGTTGTCGAACCTGTGCAATAATAAATACCTGCTCAAATAAAGTGTAAATTTTGTATACAGTGTGGTAAGTAGGGTCGAATCCACAGGGACTGAGGAAATTCGTTTCTCCTCAAGTTCAAAATATGGGGGGATTTTTATAAAAAATATAAAAATAACTAATTAACTAAATTAAAGCAACTCAAGAAAATAAACAGGAATTAATCAACAATAGATACGACTCTAGGCAAAGGTGCAACTTTTCAGACACGGACCATTCAACTGATCATCAATGCAAAGATAATTCAATTACTCATTAATAGATTGGTTATAGTTGCCATACACGCGATAAACAACCAGCTCTTCCTTACTTTTTCGATAGTCAAGGTACGACCGTTAACTATTTCCCTAACCAAGAAATAACCCTAGGTACGACCGTAAGATTCAATTCCTCAATTCCATTAAGAATTAGAAAAGCCCAACCCTAACCAACAAACACGCTACGAGGGTTTATTTAAATTAAATCATACGTTTCTCTAATATGGGACCAATCACGCTAGTCACCACTGGTATTAATCAATCAAACAATTACAGATTTAACCGATTAAATTGACAGTAGATTATTAGGTTAATTCAAATATCGGGCCCTTGACATTCAAATAACAAAACAATCATAAGAAATTAAATCAGAAAATGCACGAATACCAATGAATAAAAGAAATAAGTAAAATAATTCGATCTTACAGATGTTTGGAACCAAGTGTTCAAGTTGACTTTCGACTAGAAAAGGAACTTAGTTGCGCATAGCCAATTGAAGTAATTCACACCATTTTTTCAAAGCCAGCCGCATTAGTCTTTGATAAGAGAAAAACTAGAGAAAACAAAAGATTGGCCAAAAGGCCAAGAGGCTGTCTTACCCCAATTTTTGCCGAAACTAATCAATCCCCTAAATAGACTAAGAGACGGCCAAATCGTAGTTTCACAAGTACTCCTAGTAGCCGCAACTTCCTTCCTATTTTGTAGCTTTGAAAATAAGATAAACTTCCTAATTTTCCTAAGAAAAAGATAATTCCTAAATTGATAAAAGATAATTTAAATAGTTTCCCAACTGTAATCGGAAACATGTTTCGTAAGTTTTCGACTTGAATTAGGAAACTGCCACGCGCGAATCTCGACTTCTCTGGACTTGACAGCAATTCTTGGAAAATTACCCCTTTTAACCACGTTTTGCTCCTTTTCCTACAATCAGTACCATTAACCAAATATAAATAGAATCCATCAATTAAAACAATATTTGGTAAAATAAAAGAGGAAAATAATCATAAAATTAATGACAAAAATGCAACCTATCAATTTCCCCCACATCTAAACCATGCTTGTCCTCAAGCATAAGAACAACAAATCAAACAATCAAATTCAAATAATGGCAATTGTTCAAATCTTCTATTGCCAAGTTACAATTAAAATACATGTCAAGCATTAGTGGATAATCTTTAAGAAATATCTCTCCAACTAACTTTCAAGATCAAGGACTCTTCCAATTCCTAACTAACTAATCTAAGAATATAAAATATTTAACCAGCATTTTTCAGCAAACGGTTCAACTATGAAGCAAAATCTCAACATTAAAACTCATGGATCAGTGGGCTAACAATTCATTCAAACACTTCCACATTTTTCACTATTAGCACATATATATTTTTTTTTTCTAAAATATCCCACACTTGAGTACTTTTTTTTCAAGGGGAATGCTTAGTTTTTAACCATTTAAGCGTTTTGACGCGAACTCCGACATTTGCCAAATGAAGGAACCCGGTTACTCAGCTCTCATCGCTTAAAAACCACATACTCATAGCTATCGTCGCTTTTTGACACGAAAGTCAACATTTGTGATGAAGACCTCCGGTTACTAGACAACGATACTAGGGGAGTATAGCCCAATACTATTCATAAATAAGTACCAAATTAAAATTAAAAATCACAAAAACCCGTTTCATTTCTTAAATATGGAGACATACGGTTTTATCAAAGGTTTTCATGGTGTTCAGGGGTATACTACTGGATGCATGTCTATCTGCTACAGCACAGAGGAAGTTGTTGATGGGATATGTTCAGGTGGAGGGTGCTGCCAGACATCCATCCCAAAAGGGACATCAGAGTTTAGTTTGTCGATGGGGAGCTTCCGTAACCACTCAGTTGTTGAGAACTTTAATCCCTGCAGCTCAGTCTTTGTTGTTGAACAAGGTGGGTTCAACTTCTCTATGGATCTATTGAGGGATATAGAAAATGTGAATAAACTCCCTGTAGCGCTTGCTTGGACTATTGGGAATGAAACTTGTGAAATTGCTCAAAAGAACTTGGATACTTATGCCTGCCAGAAAAACAGCAAGTGCATAAACGATCCTGAACTTGATAGTTATCCTGGATATAGATGTTCTTGCCTTGAGGGCTATGAAGGCAACCCTTACATTGCTTGTCAAGGTACAGAATCGACTAATTGGAATGCCAAATGTCATTCACGTTATTTTGTTTTTCTATTGGTGCCTTCCAATCTTATTATGTTTTTTGCAGATATTGATGAGTGTCAAGATGAAAATCTTAATACCTGCACATTCAAAAGCCTCTACAAATATGAAATAGGCGGCTATAAATGTTCTTGCCCAAATGGATATCATGGTGCTGGGAAGATATCACCTTGCCTCCCCAAAAGGAAAAACCAGCAGCTACTTGTTACTAGGATTATTGCAGGTCAGAACTATGTCTACTGTTGTGCTTTTGTGTTATTTAGTAAGTAAGGATAACAGTTTTGAAAAGAAAATACCATACTTCAGCAATTATGAGCAGAACTCCCATCACCAATGTTGATTTGAGTTTACCTCTGACATGATTGACCTTTCTATCATGTGTTTTCTAATGATGATGTGGTAATGAAAAATCTGATATGTCATAAACCATAAAGATCTTCAAGTACGTAGGATTACTGGATCTTAAACCTTTTGTAAAGGGGTTAACTTCTCGAGACTGCAACAAACAAGGGTTAACTTCCAATTGAAACTTTGGAAAATTGAATGTTCTGAAATGCCAATTCTTGAAAGTAAACGCTATCATTCACCAAACGTTTTTCCAAGAAAGCTGAAATTATTCACATTAAAATTGTATATCTACTCATGCATCATGTTCTGAAGTCTGAACAACTCAAAACCTTCTTGCTGATTTTGATGAATAGCCATATTTTTATGATCATTCAAGTAACTATGTTTTCCAAGAGTATGTTGTTATTGTTAGCCTCATTTCTTATTATTATTTTTATTATTTTTTTGGAAACAACTTACCTGCAGGTATTGCGCTCGTCACAGCTGCTCCACTTGCATTTGGCTCCTGGTTATACTTCGAATTCAAGAGAAGAAAGCTAATCATCGAAAAGCAAAAATTCTTCCAAGAAAATGGTGGTTTGCTCCTGCAACAGGAACTAAGCAAGCAAAAAGACTGCACAAATATTGCCCAGATATTCACTGCTAAAGAACTTGAAAAAGCAACCAACAACTTTGATGAAAAAAGGGTCATTGGCCAAGGCAGCTATGGCACAGTTTACAAAGGAAACTTGACAGATTGCACTGTAGTAGCAATCAAGAAATCTAGAGTAGTTGATAGATCCCAAATTGACCACTTCATCAATGAAGTTATAGTTCTCTCCCAAATCAATCACAAAAATATGGTCAAGCTCCTTGGATGTTGTTTAGAAATGGAAGTCCCTTTGCTAGTTTATGAATTCATCAATAATGGAACACTTTTTTATCATATGCAGGACAAAGCCAAGGCCTCGGTTCTGTGCTGGGATACTCGTTTGAGGATAGCCACAGAAACTGCAGAGGCGCTTTCATATTTGCATTCTGCTGCTTCTCCTCCTATTATTCATCGAGACATAAAGTCGGTCAACATACTCCTAGATGATAAATACACCGCGAAAGTGTCAGACTTTGGAGCATCAAGATTGGTACCCTTGATTGAATCTGAGATACCGACAATAGTGCAAGGAACAATTGGCTACTTAGACCCTGAGTACCTGCAGACGAGTCAATTAACAGAGAAGAGTGATGTCTATAGCTTTGGGGTTGTTCTTGTGGAGCTATTGACAGGAAAGAAGGTACCGCGCTTTGATAGATCTGCAAGGGAGAGAAGTCTGGCGAGTTATTTTCTTTCTTCAATAAAGGATAACCATTTGTTTGAAGTTTTGGATGATAATATCGACACTGAAAGAAATGCTGAGCAGCTGAAAGTGTTAGGACTGGCCCAGGAATAAACAAACTAAAGTTAGAACAGAGTAGGCGGTATAACCGACCATATAAAGATTAGGCGGTAGACACCGGCCATATAATAATTAGGCGGTAAAACCCACCATATAAAAGGGTTGCGGCAACCCAATAAAGACAAATAATAAAGCAAAATAAAAGACACAAAGATTTACGTGGTTCGGTCAAATTGACCTACGTCCACGGGCGGAGGAGGAGTAATATTTCTACTATGAAGAAGAAATACAAAAGCCGTAGGAAAATGGTTTCTAAACCAATAAGGCACTATAAAAGAGTTAGGAAATATTCCTAAACTCAAAACAAGAGAACCTAAAATATTTAACTATAAATGGGTTAAATGACTCAAGAAACTAATAGCCCATATAACTCTCTTGAGTGGTGCACTGAAACCTCTCAAAGGTCTCTTCTATTTATAGGCTCCAATCAGCCGCATTCTCCTTAGCTTTAGGCGATGTGGGAAGGAAGGAAAAACTTCCTTGTGTATTAATTGAAGTGGGACACGCCACATAACAAATCTCCACCTTGGCGTGTCTCTAACATCGACAATAATAAAACTGCTCCACCTTCTTCACATAAGCCCCAATGGGCCGAAATCACCAATAATGAACACCAACCAAGTCCAAGCACTGCTTGAACTTGTAAATTGGAAGAGATTTTGTAAACATATCGGCTGGATTGTCCTTGGTATTGATTTTCTGAACAAGGACCTTTCCTTCAGCAATGATATCCCGAATGAAGTGATATTTCACATCAATATGTTTCGTCCTCTCATGATACATCTGATCTTTAGTCAAGTGTATAGTACTTTGACTATCACAGTGAACAACAGTAACACCTTGATGTAAACTAAATTCGCTAAATAAACTCTTCAACCACAAGGCTTCTTTAATTGTCTCGGTCACAGCCATATATTCTGCTTCTGTAGTAGACAAAGCTACAACAGGTTGTAGAGTAGCTTTCCAACTAACAGCACAACCGCCAATACAAAATATATAACCTGAGAGTGATCTTCTTCTGTCAAGATTCCCGGCGTAATCTGAGTCTACAAAACCAACCAAAGTATTATTATTTCTTCCAAACTCCAAACATGCATTTGAAGTACCTCGCAAGTATCTGAAAATCCACTTCACAGCCTGCCAATGTTCTTTACCAGGGCAAGACATATAGTTGCTAACAACACTGACTGCATGTGAGATATCTGGACGAGTACAAACCATTGCATACATAATACTGCCGACTGCACTGGAATAAGGAACCCGTGCCATATAATCTTCCTCTTCATCTGATTGTGGTGATTGAGCAGCAGATAGCCGAAAATGGCTAGCAAGAGGAGTACTTACAGGTCTTGCATCTTTCATGCCAAAACGGTCCAAGACTTTTTTCAGGTAATTTTCTTGGGTCAATAACAACTTCCCTGCTCCTCTATCTCGTTTAATATCCATGCCAAGAATTTTCTTAGCTGCTCTCAAATCCTTCATTTCGAATTCACTATTTAACTGCAGTTTCAAAGTGTGAATTTCTGACAAATTCTTGGCAGCAATGAGCATGTCATCAACATACAGCAATAAGTAAATGAAAGAACCATCATTTAACTTCCGGAAGTAAACACAACTATCATACATGCTCCTTGAATAACCATGACCCAACATAAAGGAATCAAACCTCTTATACCATTGTCTTGGAGACTGTTTCAATCCATATAAGGATTTCTTCAACAAGCAAACATGGTCTTCCTTACCTTCAATCTCAAAACCCTGGGGTTGGTTCATATAAATTTGTTCTTCAAGTTCGCCATGTAAGAAAGCTGTCTTAACATCCAGCTGCTCCAACTCCAAATCATACATGGCAACTAAAGCAAGCAAAACACGAATAGAGTTATGTTTAACAACAGGTGAAAACACATCATTAAAATCAACACCTTGTACCTGACTATAGCCCTTTGCAACCAATCGTACTTTATACCTTGCATCCTCAACTCCTGGAATACCTTCCTTCTTCTTGAAAACCCATTTGCATCCAACAATTTTCTTATCGGACGGCGGCTTTACAAGAACCCAAGTTCCATTCTGATGAAGAGATTCAATTTCCTCATTCATTGCAATCAACCACTTTGCAGAATCATCACAAGAAACTGCTTCTGAATAGGTGGAAGGCTCACCAACTGCATCAGTTTCTTCTGCAACAGACAAAGCATATGCAACTAAATTTGCATATCTTTGTGGTGGTCGAATGTCTCTCTTTGGTCTATCTCTGGCTATGGAATACTCTTCTTCTTATTAATTATCTTCAACAGTAGATTCAGGTGCATCTACTGGCACTTGTTGAATAGAAGATTTGGATGAAAAAGGATCAGAACTGCCAATATCAAGCTCCATCTGCTTCTGCGTTCTATCAGTAGTACAAGGACTAGAAGACTCCTTCTTAGAAGATAACATAGATAATTCATCAAAAGTAACATCTCTACTGATCACAAATTTTGGAGATTTGGGATCAGAACACCATAATCTGTATCCTTTCACCCCAAAGCATACCCAAGAAAAATGCACTTTTTAGCTCTAGACTCCAATTTTCCATCATTCACGTGCATGTATGCTGGACACCCAAAAACTTTTAAATTGGAGTAATCAGCAGGAGTACCTGACCAAACTTCCTCAGGAGTTTTGAAATTTAGAGATGCAGAAGGAGCACGGTTGACAATATAACAGGCCATATTGATCGCCTCTGCCCAAAAGTCGTTGTCAACCCAGCATTGGAGATCATACATCTTGCTCTCTCCAAAAGCATTCTGTTCATACGTTCGGCTACACCATTTTGTTGAGGCGTCATTCTGACAGTGCGATGCCGAACAATTCCTTCATTTTTGCTGAATCTATCAAATTCGCCTTCACAAAATTTCATGCCATTATCTGTTCTTAACCGCTTAATATGTTTTCCTGTTTGTTTCTCAATCAAAACTTTCCATTACTTGAAAGTTAAGAAAACATCATTTTTATGCTTAAGGAAATATACCCAAACTTTCCTTGAATAATCATCAATGAAAGTCAACATGTACCTGGCACTACCTTTAGAAGGAGCACGAGAAGGACCCCATAAATCTGAATGAATGTAATCAAGAGTACCTTTGGTCTTGTGAATTGCTGGTGAACTGAAGCTGACTCTTTTCCGCTTCCCAAAAATACAGTGTTCACAGAATTCCAATGGTCCGATACTTTCTCCACAAAGAAGTCCTCTTTTGCTTAGTATGCCCAAACCTTTTTCGCTCATGTGCCCCAAACGCATATGCCATAATTTGGTGATGTCGGTATCTGACAAAGATGATGTTGAAACAGCAGCAGCACCTGTAATAGTAGATCCCTGCAAAATATACAAAGTACCAGATCTGTGTGCCTTCATAACAACAAGAGCACCACGAGTGATTTTGAGAATTCCACCTCCACCTGAATACCTGCACCCAATAGTCTCAAGAGTGTCCAAAGAGATGAGATTTTTCTTGAAATCTGGAACATGTCTAACATTTGTGAGTGTTCTCACAATACCATTGTACATTTTAATCCGGATTGTACCTTTACCAACAACTTTACAAGCAGCGTTATTGCCCATTAAGACAACTCCACCTTCAGTTGATTCATATGTTGAAAACCAGTCCCTACTGGGACACATATGATATGAACAACCCGAATCAATGATCCACTCATTGTTAGACCTAAAATTATTTTCCGTTGCGCAGAAAATGGTTCCATCATTCTCATCAACTGCAACACTGGCCTCGGTGGTCTCACTCTTTTTCTCTTTTTGCTTTTCTTTATTTTTCAATTTAAAACAATCAGAGATAACATGACCCTTCTTTTTACAATAATTGCACACCACATTTTTATGTCTGAATTTGGATCTACTTCTATTTTCTGTGTTTCTTTTTTCAGATCTACCCCGAACAAACAAGCCATCGGCTTGACTCCCACTAGTTTCCCCAGTAATATCCCTATCTATCTGCTCTTTAGATTTCAATGCAGATTTAATTTCCCGATACGAAATTGTTTCCTTTCCATAAATCATAGTATCACGGAAATGCTTAAAGGATTGGGGAAGGGAACACAAAAGTAATAGGGCCTGATCTTCATCATCAATTTTTGAATCTATATTCTCCAAATCCATAATAATGGAATCAAATTTATCAAGATGGGAGAGTATAGATGTACCTTCAGACATCCGAATCATATACAAACTCTGCTTCAGATATAGTCGATTCTCGACTGTCTTCTTCATATACAAGGTTTTTAATTTGTCCCACATAGCCTTGGCCGAAGTCTCCATTGCTACCTCACGCAATACCTCATCGGAGAGATTTAAAATTATTCTGGATCTGGCTTTCTTATCCATTTCGGCGAAATCCGCATCATTCACAGCTTCTGGCTTTTTCTCTACTCCTTGTATTGCCAAATCAACTCCGTCTTGAACAAGAATGGCCTCCATCTTGAGCTGCCACATCCCGAAATTGACATTTCTGTCGAATTTTTCGACAACCGTCTTTGTTATCGTCATTGTTGCCACGAAATTTGTAACTTCAAGTTTGTCTCGAAGAACTGGTTAAACAAATATGCAAATCTCGTGAGTGGGCCCCACAAGTTAAGTGGACCCCACGAGATAAGCGGGCCCCACAGGGAGAACGGGCCTCACAGGATAGCGGGCCCCACAGAGTGAACGGACCCCACAGGTTGAACGGGCCCCACCAGATGAACGGACCCCACTGGATGAACCTGTCGGACAAAATATATCAACCAGCTCTGATATCAGTTTGTTAAGACTGGCCCAGGAATAAACAAACTAAAGTTAGAACAGAGTAGGCGGTATAACCGACCATATAAAGATTAGGCGGTAGACACCGGCCATATAATAATTAGGCGGTAAAATCGACCATATAAAAGGGTTGCGGCAACCCAATAAAGACAAATAATAAAGCAAAATAAAAGACACAAAGATTTACGTGGTTCGGTCAAATTGACCTACGTCCACGGGCGGAAGAGGAGCAATATTTCTACTATGAAGAATAAATACAAAAGCCGTAGGAAAGTGGTTTCTAGACCAATAAGGCACTATAAAAGAGTTAGGAAATATTCCTAAATTCAAAACAAGAGAGCCTAAAATATTTAACTATAAATGGGTTAAATGACTCAAGAAACTAATAGCCCATATAACTCTCTTGAGTGGTGCACTGAAACCTCTCAAAGGTCTCTTCTATTTATAGGCTCCAATCAGCCGTATTCTCCTTAGCTTTAGGCGATGTGGGAAGGAAGGAAAAACTTCCTTGTGTATTAATTGAAGTGGGACATGCCACATAACAGAAAGAAGTTGCTATGCTGGCGAAAAAATGCTTAAATGTCAAGGGGGAAGACAGGCCAACCATGAAAGAAGTAGCATTGGAATTAGAAGGAATGAGTCTATCAACGAGGCATCGTGGGTACAACATCCTGCAACAGTTTTAGAGTAGATGGAATCCCTTCTTAGTGATGTTACAATCATTCTTAGCCCAAAAAAACATGTTCTTTTGCCGATAAATGATGGTAGATGAGAATTTTCTTGCCAGTATCAACATATTTATTGTCCACAGGAAACTTAAGTTGATTTTTATTTATTTATCTTTTTCTTTTACAGTTTCCTGTTGTCCTCTTTCTTCATGGGGAACAAATTATAAATAGCTATGCCTATGGATTTTGTACAGGAGACTGGCAATTTCATGAATGCTAGTGACTTGCAACATTTTTCAACATGTTTGATGGATTTTGGTGACCTCGTAGACCAAACAATTCAACATTTTGATGCTCGAATTCACCTAAAGCCTGATTTGTCATTTTGCTGCTGTGATTTTAATTTTTCAAAAAAAGGGAAAAAAACACAGCACTTGGTCCTTGACTGACAAGCGCTGCCGTGACACAAAAGAGCCTTAGAGCCAGAGGTTCCTACTACAAAGGCAGTTCCTGTCCAATCCTTATATTAAAAAATATAGCAATAAATTCACATATTTTAAGTGGATTCAAGTAGGTTCTATGACTCTGGCTAAGGAAGAAAGATGGAGCAAAATTGATATTGAATCTGATTGCAAATGTATCATTGACAGATTACAAGGTAAAGGGCTGAATAATAGCATCATAGGCGCTCTCCTCGAAGATATAGCAAAGCTGAGGATGTTGTTTCGACTCTGCGATTTTCCTTTACCCGTAGAGTTGGAAATGATTGTAGTCATAGAATTGCAAAATTGCAGTTAGACTCACTAAAGATGTTCAATGGGAATCTGATTTCCCTGTGGCGCTTAGAGAAGCAGCACAAAATGACAGAAGAGCAGTTGCCCTGTTTTGTAACCAACTCTTGCATTTTCAAGTTAGTTCTTTAAAATACAAAATTGACGTTTGACCAAAAAAGAAAAAAAAATGTAGGTGCTATTGATTGATATTTTAATATGCTAACCTGCTGCAATTGACAGATTTAATGAGAGGAGCAGACCGAAACATTATAGCAGTTCAATGGTGTATATTGCAATTAACCATTTATATGTGGCAGGCATGAGTAAGCAATTACAATTGACTGAATGAGTCAGAGATGCCGCAAGGAAAACCAGGACAGGGTACAAAGCTTTTATTTTTCGTCTTTTTGGAGTTTTTAATTTTTTAATTTTTAGAGAATTAATAATAGTTCTCCACTTACTTTCTTAATTATTCAATTATAGGTGAAGTGTCTTATTAACTAGACTGTACTTTGTTGTCGTCTTTTTTGGAGTTAAATAGTGGAAGATATCTCAATTAATCAAGTCAACCAAATTGGGATGGAGATACAGCAAGAGAAATATCCTTATACTATATAAAAAAAAGGTAGTTTGGTTTCACCTGCTGCTTGTGCTTTTAACTACCTCGTTGAAAGCAATTATTTGACATTGGGTTATATCATATATGTGAATACATATAGCATTCTGAACATGTTCACCCTTCTTATCCTTTAAAGACTGGTTGCGCTTTTAGTAATTTTTTATTAAGATCCCATTTGGAATTACAGTAACTTGTCTAAAAGCATTTCAATTAGTAGAGCTTTTGGTCAAACTATTTATTAAGTGTTTAATCATATCATTTAGATGCATACTTGCATAAGTACATTTTCAATTTGATACTGTTAGTTCAAAATTTATAATAAAATAGCTAAAGCTAGTTTTTATTTTTTGTAATGTAAAAGTTGCTTTAAAAGCGCCAATTTTGAGTTTATGCTAAAAATGCTTTAATGACCAAAAGGTCGACTTTTAAATAGTATTTTTATCCTCGAAAAACACTTTTTTTAGCAAAAGTACAGCAATCCGAATAGGTCCTAACAGCAATCCGAATAGTAAAAGTTGCTTTAAAAGCGCCAATTTTGAGTTTATGCTAAAAATGCTTTAATGACCAAAAGGTCAACTTTTAAATAGTATTTTTATCCTCGAAAAACACTTTTTTTAGCAAAAGTACAGCAATCCGAATAGGTCCTAACAAATGTTCAACGGCTGGCTTTTCTTTTTCTTCCGTTAGGTCTGTCCTCCCATCTTCAAATTTCAAAGCTAGGTTGATGTTTATCAATTTCATTTGAACCACTAAGGGTTAATTTTGTCGCTTGGAACAATTCTGTTAATTTGGTTAAACTTGTTGTACAAGAGTCTGATGCAGAGGTTTGTCTAAAACGGCCATTTGAATCTTTATGTGTTGGTAGAGTGTGTTCACGATGGAAAGAGTTATTAACTGTTGGTCATTGTGCCAGTTTACTTTCTTTCTCTTAAATTTGCTTGTGAAGTTTCCTATTTATCTTAAAAACTTGGTTTTCAGGAATTTTATGGTAACTAATCATTTAGTAGTTGTTAATAAGTTTTTAATGTCCAGTAGTGAAGTGAATTATTTCCTATTGTTACGACTATATAGTATTTTAAATGTCAGCAATTTGAGACCATCATTTTAGCCTTTTGTAGCATAATGTACTGCTTAAATATGTATACACATTTTTAAATTTATTTATCAGACCTTAATGCAGAAAAATTGTTTTGGGATACGTGGAAAGACTGCCTTGATCTGTTTTTTAGCCTTGTACGAATTTTGTTTCTGCAATACTTTAATTTAATTATCTAAGTAACTCATCAGACCACTAAATCTTAAAATTCTTGAGAAGCTGTTTCAAGAATTTTCTCCATATTTACGGGCAAATTATCCATTTGGCCCTTGAACTTTTAGTTTAAGTAAAATTAAACCCTCTAACTATTTGTAGTCAACTTTTAGCCCTCAAACTTGTAAAATTGGGAATCCGTGGCCCTTTTGGCTAGTTTATCCGGTTGTGCAACCGAAAAGCCAAATCACACAAATGACAGTATGCTTTAAAGAAGGGTCTTTTTTTTGCATAGAAATAAGCAAAAAGTAAACAACTCCATCTTCTTCCCTTTTCCTAACCCGAATCGCTAATAGATTTCAACAGATGAATTGTAGAGGGAATGGAGAGAATTTTTCCACAAAACAAGCAAAAATGCCCAAATATCGCAGCCCTCTGCTTCCTATTTGTCCTTGTGGTAAAGTTACAAAGATGATTATTTCATGGACTGATAGAAACCCAGAGAGAAGGTATGCCGTTTGCTCACAAGAAGTTGGTAGCTGTGGGTATTGGGATTGGATTGACGAGGAGATGTGCCGTCATTCTATTGAGTTGATACGAGACCTTCTAAGGAGGATCAATGCAACAAAAAAGCAGAAAGAGAAATTTGAAACTGCATCAAGATCTGAGGCAAAAGCTGTTAAGTTGAAAGCAAAATTAAGAGAAATAGAGGAGCATCTACGGTGGCAGAAATGGTTGAATAAGTTTCTTGTAAGGGTACTTGTGGTGAGATGGTTAGTCACTGTAATAATGATACTTATAGAGAAAAAAAGAGATGGAGTCTGTGCTGGGATGCTGCAAATGGAGGTAAATGCACCGGGATGATACTGCAAATTCGTGTGATTCGGCTTTCCAGTTGCAAAACCGGATAAACTATCCAAAAGGGCTACGGGTTCCCAATTTTACAAGTTCAAGGGCTGAAAATTGATTACAAATAGTTTGAGAGCTTAATTACCTAAACTAAAAGTTCAAAGGTCAAATGGATAATTTGCCCCCATATTTACAGCCTTCTTTCTCACCCAATCCCTTGATTTTAGCTGGATTTTTCTCTTCTGCTTTTTCTCCATCCTAATACAATCTAACAATGTTCATCGCTTGTCTTTTCATCATTCTCTGCATCATTGACTATGCGTTTATCATGAGCTTTTAGATTTGCTTGTAATCATGTTGTCCTATTTTTTATTTTTAATTCACAGTCTAGTTGTGTTTGAATTTGCAGTTACAATTTTTTGCGGGCCCTAATAATGTTTTCTAGATAAGTCTTATTCTCTTGTGCATTGAGAAATGGCCTTATATGATTTTTTCCTTTTTTGTTTAACTTTTTCAAGTAGAGTTTTTCTAAAGGGTGCTCAATTGACACTCATCAACACACCTACATTTCACCTAACCTAATTTCACCATGTATAGACATACTCTAACAATTACCACCTTTCCTTGTATTTGTACACATTCTCTAATTAGTCTTAATTTTTTGAAAGTCTAACACCTAAAATATATTTTAACGAGTGCTCAATGGGCACTCATTAAATAGAACCTTTCAAGTAAGAGGCTACTCTATATTTGTGGAAGTTAATCATCCATTGAAAGGAAGATATTTGATAAGATATACAATAAAATGTAAATAGACTTTTGAAAGTGTTCCATTGGCTAAAATCTCTAATGTACTTCTATTTTCTCATTTGTGCTGGCTCTTTTTATAGGTTCAATGGTTTATGTTTTTAGTGACTCTATGTTTCTGTGGGTGAAGTACTCATAGAAGATGTAGACAAGTATTCTTCACCCTCTTTGCTTGCTATTGGCTAGAGTCACACACAAAAACTCTCCTGCAGCTGTAGTTGACAAGCACATACAATTCGATGCTGTATCTTCACTATAATTGTTCCAGAAAATTATCATGTACATAGCATGTAATAGTTCTTAATGGAGTTAACAGCTGTAGATGGAATTTTGTGTTGACATTTTCAATTATTGCATGAAAAATTCATATTTTTTTACTTTTATCACTGCTAATAAAAGTTAATTTTCCTGATATAAATCCTATTGATTTATTGAGCAAACAATAAAATCATATCATAATATTTATGTACTAGAAGAGAATTAAGAAGCTATCATCTCAAAGCTTTTGGCTGATTTCCATTATTGCTAATCCCACTCTTTTTCTATCGATACTAGATGCAACAAAGTGATGAAGTTGTCGTTCAAAAAAATTAAACTACTATTGGGAAGTTTGTTGCTTGAAAATCATGTACGAAGTGTGGTTAATAATTTTTTTTGAAAAAAACATGAATAAATAGGAAGACTAGGGTGGACTTGGAAATCTTTCCTTGACAGCTTTGTTATGTCGTAGACTTGTAGCATGAGCAACCACTCGAAGACGTCCGAGGCTACGGTGACAACTTCTACAGTAAACACCATAAGCAAATCAAGCTCGAAATCATAGACCAACAAACAGTTCTTCATTTGTTGTGTTAGCAACAAGAATCAAGCTTCATCAGAGGATACAGTAGCAATCATATATTAGCCAATAGTTCAATTTCAATTGTATCAATTGGTTAGGTTTGTTGTTATAGCAGTTAGTTAGATCCTACTAATGGAAGAGAGTATACTAGCCTATAAATAGCCATTGTATGAGGAAGTTGTGATCAGCTACGGAGTGAATGAAAGTCCCAATCCTTTTGCATTGAATATTCTTCCATCTCTGTTTCTTTCTTTCACCTTCTTCTTCCTTTCTTCCTTCCCTACCATTCTTGCTTCTTGCTTCTGCTTCTATCTCTCCCTTTCATTCTTTCTACAATCTATCTAATTATTCTCAATAATCCCCATAGAGATATCTAAAATCCAATTGGAATCTTGACGACTGTGTTGAATTGTATGTCAACCATCCTAGGTTTTAAGAGTGCTTCACATGCCTTCAGCTAATGCATGTGCAGGCTACATTTATGGACAAGGTTAGCAGTCTTTATGAGACTAGAGTGTCCAAGAACACAAGTTTATTCATGATTGCATCGACTAATTAAGATGTGGTGAACCAACTTAGGGTTATTTCATACTGATAGGAAAAGGAAAAAAAAAGTTTTAGTCCCTAGTGTTTCGCACTTGTGTGAATTTAGTTCTCTCCAATGTTTGGCACCAGTGTAATTTTAGTTCCTAACTTTCAGCAAAAATAAATATGGCTCCCAATATTTCCAATTGAAGCAAATTTAGTGTAATTGACGGATTTTCCCTAATTACTAACGAAATCATGTTATTTGCAGTCACATGTTCACTAGATTGAATTAAAAAAAGAGAATAAAAACGCACCTGACTTTAGACAATAAGAATATTAACTTATGTGAAGACACGTGAGTAATTAATTAACCACAAAAATAGAAATAAAATAAAGAAATTTACGAAATTATGTACCAAAACCTGTAGGGATTTTTTTGCTTAAGGGGGAATGGGGTTGGAATAGAGAGTGAAAATGAGTTCTGGATATATGAGTTAGATACTTTGATTGGTTTCAACCGTGTAATTTAACTAATTTCTTCTTTTTTTTCCCTTTGTTGTGATTAATTAGTTACTCCAGTGTTAGTAGCTGAGTTATTAGTTCATAATGTTCTCATGTAAAGTTATTCGCTACTTTCCTTTTTCATTTTTAAATTCAATTTAATGGACATGTGACTGTGCGTGACTGGAGTTGGACAGTAATAGGGGAAAAGCCTTCAATTGTCCTAATTCTACTTCAGATTAAATACATTTGAGACCAGATTAGTTTTTATTGAAATTTTACGGACTAAAATTGTACAAATTCTAAATATTGAAAACCAGATTTATTTTTATCGAAAATTTTAGATATTAAAATCACACAGGTGCTAAACATTTAGGACCAAAACTATATTTCTTCTGTGGGAAAAAACAACTCTTCCATTGGAAATTTTCATATTATCTCGACAGGTGATAGATGAAAAAGTCAATCAATTTTTCTCTTTGGATTTATTCATCTTCAAAACAGAACAGTTGGTAGAAGTCCCTGAAAGAGACTGACTAGACTTATGGTAATACTTGGGATCGACAGAATAAGTCATCCTATGTTCCTAGAGTGCTCCACACGGCCCGATCAGCCAATGCACGAGCAGCCAAGGTAGAGTGGCAAAGAACATAAGTTCATTCACGATTGCAACAGCCAAGACGTGGTAAATGTTAAGGTTATTTTGTTCATCTACTATAATTGCAATTCTTCGTTCATTTGTTTGGTAGTGGTGGTAGTAGGGTACATGCTGGGAAACTAATGGGACAAAAAAACCAAGTTTTCTACTAGCGATTTTTCTATTATCTAGAGAGGTGATAGAGGGAAAAGTCAATCATCTGATCTCTTCTTGATTCCACAATTTTCAACACAGAAAAGTTGATAAAATTCCGTTCCCTCGACCACGATGACTGGAGTTTGTGCTCATATGAATTGATATTGCAATTGTAGCACAAATGATGAAAAAAAAGTAAAGAGTCCATATACAGAAGATGGCGTAGTGTAAAAAAAGGGAATAGCGCTGAAATGCAATTGGTAAAGTTCAGGATCCCATACCACACGGTATCAGAATAAGTCAAGTGAACTTGCCAACTCTGTTTTCAAACTCGGACCGGACCGGCCGGTCCGACCGGTCGAACCGGGAACCAGCTAGTTGTCCAGTCCGAGTTAATCTTCAAAACCGGAAAAATCAAAACTCGGTCAAACCAGGTCAAAAACCGGGTTTGACCGGAAAAATGAACCCGGTCTCCTTTTTTTTTTTTTTTTTTACTTTTTTGAAAGGTCACCTCTGTTTTAAATATGATGTTTTGACCCTTAAGTTGTTCAAAATTGTTAATATACCTCAAATATTTCATACTTTATAAATGTTGTCTTAAAGTTTGGTATTATTTTTCAATTAAGTCCATAATTTTAATTCTAAACTTGTTAATGCTTATTAAATAATATAAATTGCTACTTGATTGTTCTAATTTATTTGTATTTTCTTGTTAAATATATTTGAAACATCAAATATATATGAGTATACCTTTATTAATATTAACATGTTATTAAGTATTTTACATATAATATTTTAATTTTTAAATAATTTTTATTTATGACGTCATCCGATTCAACCCCTATCGAACCCGGTTGAACCCATTGACCCCTGACCCTTGAGCTCGACCGAGTCGATATCCGGTCCGGTTCTGAAAACATAGCTTGCCAAGTCAATTTGAGGATGAGTGACTTTCTAATGTTGGGGTGGCTTTGCTCAGGGAAGGATCTATATTTTGAAATATGGCCTCCTCCAAGAACACCAAAAAAAACTCATCATCCCAAAATTAAATAGCCATCACAGTCCAAAGTTTCCCCAATGATGAAGCTTGTTCAAATGATACTTTTCGTGTTGACGGTGTCCTTAAAGCCAGCTATCAAACCAGCAGCAACATACCCTCCTATAGCCAAGGATGGCTGCATTGATACCTCTGGAAAAGTAAAGATCCCATACCCATTTGGCATGACAGAAGATTGTTATCTTGAGTCGAGATTTTCAGTCAATTGTAACTACTCTTTAATCCTTCCATTCTAAGCATATATTTTTTATTTTTTAAAAATTTTTTCTAGTAAAAGAGAATGAAATTTAAGAAGCGGGTGTAGGGAGGAGAGATATGAACCCAAGCCCTCTAAATCCTGGAACCTCAATCCTTGACCCCTATTTGATAACTCAATTCAACACTTAAACTAAGTGAGTTCAGATTTTAACATGTTCAGACGCATTTGATAACAAAAAATCGAACTTCTAATTTAATTAAGTGGCACCGAATAATCTAGATAATTTTTTTAAAAAAAAATAAGTGATAAGCTAACCACGTATCACTTAATATAATATATACTCAAATATATCAAATATGGTACTTAACAATTCAATAATTTAACGAATTCCGCCTTTAGATTTCAAATTTCATATTTTAATTTTCAAATTTTAATTTTATCAAATACACTCTTAGTCACTAGGCTAAAACCTCATAGGCCGAAGCGTATATCTTAATTACTTTCATGAACATTACATCCAAAAACACATTTATGAATTTTTTCTCATATCAAGTGGAATCGGTTCCAGTCCCATGGTTATCGTGTTCCCAAGGGTTCGAGTCCCATGGTTATCGTGTTCGGGGGGATGGGGCCTCTCCTCCCGGACCGGTGGGGGATTAGTCGGGTCCGGTTTACCCGATGGCCCGGATACCCCCTCCGTCAGTCAAAAAAAAAAAAGTGGAATCGGTTCCCTTATTGTTTTTCACGTGAATAAATGGAAAGACCAGGGTGGACTTGAAAGTCTTCCCTTGCAGAGTCATTATTTCTTTAGCATAAGCAACCCCGTAAAGACGTGGACCTCAGACCAGGGGCCTGGACGGTTGTCTGACAACCGTCCAGAAACTTTTCATGGCCAAGATGTGATGGCCCATCATCAACGGCCAAAACGAAGCCACGTCGCAAAGTTATATCAGCTGAAGAAGACGGCGTCGTTTTATTGAGTGGCAATTTAAAAAATAAAAATTTTGGAAACGGATAGAGCATCATCGTCAAACAGCGTTTGCATACAACAAATTTATCCCGCCCAAATTATTACTGAAAAGTTCATTTTTATCAGAAATCCCCATTTCACTTTCCCCATTTCCCAAACCCTTTCCCCGTTGTCTGCTAATGCAAAAAATCACTCCACAAAAGAACAGCCAGTTCACTCCACAAAATCACTCCCATTTCACTCCCCATTGTCTGCTAATTTCCCAAACAACTGCCTGAATTCCTCCTAAAGAAGACCCACGGTGTTTTTTGGAGGAGGAGAAACTGCATAATCCAAGGCCCTGGGGTGTTGCAATAGTTGGAGATTTCAGATTTAATCGAGGCCAACTGGTGGCACAAGATCAACGAATCCGTTGAATGGCAAGATGGGATCTTTTACACTCTCTGCGCTGCCTATGCTCTTGTCTCCTCTGTTGCCCTTGTAATGTTTATCCTCAACATTGATACTCTTCATTTCTTTACATTTTTTTTAATTCATTGGGGTCAAAATTTTTTGGAATTTTCGAGTTAATTTCTTATTTTAGTGAGTCTTGAAGTTTCACATTAGTTTTCGTGGGATGGATTGAAGAAATTTTGGAGCTTTGTTTATTTCGAGCTGGGTAGCTCAGCTGAGTAGTTAAAAGTGTTGAAATTATGCTTGTAAAAAAGTTATCTTTTTTATTTTTCTTCTTTAGGTTGCAAGCTTAGTTAGTTTGCGTACAACATATATATCAGTTTGTACACATAAAACAACAACATGTAAATGCTATTAAATCAAGAGATCACCATAATGTGTATCAACTAAAAAACACTGTGTACCAGAATAATAACATGATGTCAAAACTAAACAACGGGTGATAAATAATTGTAACTTGTACGATTTAAAAAATAAATGTGAGCAAATAACCCTTTTGAGGATGTTCGTTGTTTCAAGAGAAAAGAACTAGTAATTTCTCTGAAATGTCTCCTAGTGGAACAGCACAGGCTTCTGTAAAAGAACTTATTGATTCCATTGTGGAAATTGTTGTTAGGGTTTTTGGTTAGATATGAGTACCTCTCTTTTCTTTAATTTAATGCCTGTAATTACTTCATTACTTTCTGAACAAATCATTATGATTGCAGAGAACCATGTTATTGTCGGAGAACTTCTTGAGACAAAAGCTGCCCAGCAGGTTGACCTGAATACACCCAAATCCATAGTTGGAGATTCCAATTGGAACCCTGATCCTGAGGCATCACATGATACTGGTGGTTATAGCATTGGCTTCTCGTTGACTGTTTTACAGGTAGGTCTCTTATGCTTGTGATTTTTTTGTTAAGGTTGAATTTCTTACTCTGGTGAAGTGCTTCTGCAATCTTTGCAAGAGCAAAGTTTGTATCTCATCTTCATTTGTCTCTTATTTGAAATCACAAAATTGATTGATAGTTAAGGTTAAGTTACAACTGGTGCAATTGGACTTACAATTTGTTGATTTGTTTGGACAATAGAAATTTCAATGCATATAAAAGAAATTGTTGTAGGGAGTATAAAAACATCATGTGAAAGGTGACAAAAGAGTTTTTATTAGTTGCTAGCTTTTTTTTTCTGTACCTATTCTAAGAATGCAATAACTGTCAATATTCACAGTTAAGCAGCAATTCTTCTGTTATTGCTATTAATTTGTTCTATGATTTTGGATTGAGAGTTTAGTCAAATAAAGTTGGCATGACATATTGTTATATTGTTTGTATGAATTGATATTTTTCTTGTACATATTACTTATTATAGTTTACAAACCCATAGCATGGTAACAAAACAGAGTGTTCTTTCACCTGTGTATAGTGTACATGGTAAAGAACAAACTGTAAGTATGATTATTCAATTGTTGATTTTCTGGTTATTTAGGAGTTCCTTTCATTAGGTAATGGCATAATATTCATTATTCAATTGATGGTAATTGATTGTTTAGTTAGGAATTGCAATTTTGACAATGGCATAATGTCCATTGTTGCTGTTAACATCATTGGAAACTCCATGACTGTTTAATATTAGGGAGTGAGGTAGGAATAGTTGTTAGATCAACCGTCCGTAAATAGTGTAACAATTTTTGAACATTTTGTAACTTTATGTAAACCTCGTGTACATTTGTAACAATAGAAGTGTGATAATACACTTCTTGGAAGAAAGCTCAGGGGATAGGATTTTGAAATTATCCCTTATGTTTTTGTCATGTCATTTATTTTGGTGCAGTTTGAAATAATACACTATGGGACGTCGGCGAACCAAGAAGATGAATCTTACAAAAGATAAAGGCAAGCAGGTTGAGGAACATCATGATAATAATCCAGTAAAGCCGGTGAGGCCACCAACTGATTTCATTGCATACAGGTATATATTATAGAAGGATTATTGTCTACGTTTGGGGCTTTGAATTAGTTAAAAAAACTCATGATAAAATCAAAAGTCTATGTGATGAATCTAATCATATTAAATCATGGTAGGATTGACTTCGCACGCAAGCAAAAAGCAAAGGGAAAGGCATTAACAATTCAGGAGCTAAACATAGCTGCTAGAAATGCATGGAGCAAATTGAGTGATGAGGAGAAGCTTATATGGAAGAATGAAGCAGATATGAAGAAATATAAGGAGCTGATGAAAATCTACAAGGAGTTTATAGCGGACAGGGGAGAAAGCATAAAGAGTGATGTCGCGAAATAAGTAAGGACGTAGCATCAAATTTTATTATTTTTAAATTAAATGATTTAGAAGTTTCAAAGCGCAAGTGGAAGTATTGGACTGTTATTTGTTAATTTTTATCAACATTGTTATATTGTTTTTATAGGCATATAGGTTTAGGTGCACACCAATTAAATTTTTAAAGTTTGTGGGTCGTATTGATGGGGCGAAAATAACTGCAATAAAAGAAATAGGTTTTGGTGGATTACTGGAGATCCAATGCCACATCCTTTCAAGTATTATATGCATGTGGTTGGTGAATAATTTCAATCCAACGCACTCATATATACAACTTGAAGGTGGATGCGTACTGCCTGTAACATCAGAGGATATAGCAAAGGCTCTTGGAATTCCTGGTGAGGGGCTAGTGTCGGTTAAAGATACTAGAGATGATGGAATTGATAGCGAGCCACATTATTCTAGGAAGAAAAAGTATAATTGGCATGATATAGAAGATGAACTAATATCCATGGAGGTCGGGGATGAATTCAAGAGATTATTTGTTATTTTTGCATGTGGGTGCTTTACAATCAACTTCAGAAATAGCAAAATTTAATTGGGCTGAGTTCGTCAGAACTGATTTATGCAAAAAATTGTTGAATATGTAAAGTAATGCCCACAAAAATGTTGGAGGTTGCATCCTATTTTTGCTGGTAAGTTAAGAAATCTCAACTATTGGATGATCTTACCTTATATTTGTTCATTATATCTAACAATGATAAGTTGTTATTATTTTGCAGCTACATTATTAAGATCGAGTAAGTATACTCAATCATTGTGTTCGTAGGACCTGCCCTATAGCAAAAGCATGGACTGATGCCAATATAATGGAAAGAGAAACACTAGAATTGGGTGGTCTTGGAAAATTTGGCAAGGGAAAACTAGTAAGTATTGCTGAATCAATGATATTTTATAATTTGAATTAGTAAGACATTATATTATACAACTAACTATTTTGTCAAACTTACAATATACTTTTTTGTCCACAAAGGTAGGGTCAAACAAAACGGACAAAGAAGAAGATGAGGAAGAGGAACCTACTGAACTTCCACCGGATGTGATTAGCCAGATGGTGAATAATGGACATGGAGAAATTGCTGTAAGATAACAAATTAAATCTAATACGAATGCAAATATGTCCCAAGTTATACCAATATGAGAATTAATTGCATTTATTTTTTTATATTCAGGTTCATCTAGCAGCTCTATATACAAAAGCTGCAAATGTCGAGCGGATAGCAATCGAGTGTCAACATAGTGTAATGAATATATCAAGTATCCTTTGCTCGCAACGTAGTGCCATGGCATCATCTTCCCAACCAGCCGTTAGATCCACAAGAAAACAGGCAAAAAAGCGAATGATCCATGATGAGAAGGCAAAGGTTGTTATAGAGTCTGATACGGAAAAATCTGAATATGAAAATAACCAAGACGAGACATGTGTTGGGGATAGGAATGATGATTTTGGTGAAAATGAGGCAAATGAGCCCGAAGATAAAGAAGGAAAAGATGATGCCAAGGCAATTGCGACAGCATTACATCAGTTGCAGCAGCCCAGTGTCAACAAAGATGCTTGGGATAACAGAATTGCAGAAGTTCATTGCTTGGATGCAAGTATAACTTCCCTATCAGGAGCTGCAGTAGAGCAACATTCGCTATGTGTTGCAACACAATGGAAGGGTCGGTTTAGATATAAAAAAAAAGAGTGCGAAGGCAAGTTATATATGTTGTAGTTAAAATTCTGCTTTCATTTGTTATTGCACTTTGTAAATGATATAAAAATTGATCATTACAAAAAAATTTGCTATTCTTGACTTAATATAGATGCGGAAGATGGCCGAATGCACAAGACATTGCGGACGACAAGGCACAACACCCTCATTAGGTCTACTGATTATCAGCTCCAAATCCAGGCTACTTTGACACAATGTCAAAGGAAGATTGCGAATTTCACATGGCAAGACGAGGGAGATGAGAGGTAAAATCATTTTTGTGTGATAATATTCGGAGTTATATGCTATTTTTATTCATATTCATTGATAATTCAACTTAACATTATTGACTCAAATGTTCAATGTAGTGAGATATTAGTGTCTATGTTCGACTTTAGCCTTAACCGGAAAGATATGCAATCCTTGCGGGAGAAGCATTGGGTATCAGATAGGGTAAGCCACGAGAAAAGCCAAAAAATTTTTATTTGACTAATTTACTTACTGTAGTTGTGGAGATAGTTTCACCTTTTGGAATGCTAAAAAATTTTGCACTTATACTCACCCGTCTTTTAGGTCATTGATATGTATGCAAGGTTATTGAATATGGATGTGAGTAAAAGACTGATGAAGGTTAAGCGGTACATTGTCGAGCCATGTGTTGTTGTAAGTATAATGGTCAACTTTTATTTACCACCAACTAACACCATGCATATACAGTTTCACTCATTGTTAGTTTAGTTAGAAAATTTGGTTCCAATATTTAATAAATAGTATGAATTACTCGTGCAATTTCTAACTATCCTATGACTTTCGATTCAATTTCATTGATTTGTTGGGCAGGCTGCCATTCAACGTGTAGACCGATTTGAGAAAATGTCTGATGATGACCTATATTCGCAATTGAATAAGTGGTTCAAAATAAGAGCAGATAATGCTTCAAGTCTAGCAAATGCCGATATCGTGATCAATCTCTTATAACTCTTGGATCAAATATCATTTACTTTATATCAAATGTGTTGCATTTGTAAAGTCTAACGCATTATTTTTTCAGATACTGGTTCCAGTGGTGAACAAAAGTCACTGGTTTGTATACTCATTTGATATTGTACAAGGCATTGTTCATCTCCTTGACTCACGAATTGATTCGTCACGGGTTCGAGAGACTAACATCTTATGACGACTGGTGAAATCTAAATACTATTTATAACTTGCATTTTTAATGCATCTGTTCCATGGTTTTAAATTATATAACTAGTGTGAAAGTGTAATCAGTAAAATTATATTTGTATGTTGCAGAAGCGAACCTTGGGATTAATAATGGCAAAACAATTTGATAAGTCGGTGGATTTCAAGGAATTTATATTGCAAGTCGCAGATGTGCCTCAACAGTCTCCACACAATAGGTATATGTACTGTAAATAAGAGTTTATTTATATTCTATCTTGGAATATAACTAAATACTAAGTTATATTATTACGATGGTAAGGTAAAACTTGTATGTCCAATTATCTGGTTCTCACGACAATGTATACCTCGTGTTTCAGCTATGATTGTGGTGTGTTCATAATGAAATTTCTGGAGCACTGGAATGGAAGATTAGGCATACGCATTATGGAGGTATATATATTATTTTGATTTATAGAAATTTTTTGGAAGCAAGTATTTTTATGATGACTTATGTATAACATGTGGTGCTGATTATTTCAATGTTTGGATAGGACAACATGTGGAAGTATCGAGTGCAATATGTGTCTATGATGGTTGCAATTGAGCATAACGAATGGGCCGAATCCATCCTTGAGTTGTTAAATATCCCTCCCCGACGAAAAAACCAGTTGTAATAAATGATTGACAAATATCTAGTAATTTATAGTTGTATTGCGTAGAATTTTGTACTTGTGTTGTGTAGAGTTATCTCCTTTTGGAATTACTGTTGGGAGCAAAGTTCATTAGTTATGAAGTTTTTACTACTAGTGGGACATGTAGAATTTTTTGTTGGGAGCAAAGTTCATTACTGTTGGTACATGTAGAATTTTTTGTTTGCGATAGACAGGGTTGGCACACCACGATTAATATATAACTTCTTGTACTCAATTAAAGAGATGTAAATGGTCTAAAACTATTCTACATTGATTGCAATTGTCAAACTACTATCTAATATAAAAAGAAAAAAATCATTTTAGTATTACATTGATCCAATGCAGTTCCAAAAGGGTCACAAGATTTGACATCTTAGCATACATATTCATGGAATGCAATTAGCTTCTACCCATTTATATCGTAGGTAGTTGCACTTCTTCGTCGCTTATATGTATGGGAGTACTGCTCTTTGACCTTTCCACAGAAGCCACAATGGGGGTCTGGCAATCATTGAAACAAGCAATAAATTATTTAAATCAAATATTCAGTGTTCATAAAAGCATGCCCTACAATAGTCTTGTAGCAAGGTATGAATAATTCTAAATAATAACTTTAAATAAATTTTTTTAAACAATTACTGACCATTAAGAATTCGGTGAAAGAGTTGTACTTTGTCTTATTCACAGGATCATTAGGAATCAAAAGTGGGAGATTGTTACGATCTTGAATACGGATATCACGAACAGCCAGTATTTGAGGAGTGATTCCAGGTTCACCGGGCTAGATTTCAGTATTGTACTGAATAAGATACTGTAAATTTGTCCAAAATCTTGATTATCCACACAAGTGCAATATCTCACTTACCATCCTACAAGACTGCATATCTGAGTGAATAACTGGGGATGATCCAAAATTTGATTCACTGAATGACTGTTATCACGAGTAGCACATTACATTAGTTGCAAAGTCATACTAACACTATGTATAACAGCAAAATAACTACAAGTCAAAACTAAATACACATTGTGTCCAAAATTTAAGATGCTATGATGTACGAAAATTATGATGCAAATGTGTACATAATGTATAACAACGTGTTCAACTGATTAACAATATGTAAACAAAAATCAATTGAAAGTAGTCTAAACAAAAATCAAAATTCAATACATACGTGACCATAAATGAATACATTGTAAAATTATACTACAAACTTATGGGCTACTATGAATATAACACATAACCAATACATTAAATTGAAGTAACTATGCAACAGATTTGGAAAGGTCTTTTTGTAGTGTGTACCAACTAAAATACACCGTGTACCAGAATAATAACATGATGTCAAAACTAAATAACGGGTGATAAATGATTGCAACTTGTACGATTCAAAAAATAAATGTGAGCAAATAAATTAATAATCTGTAAAAAAATTTATCCAAAGGTGT
Organism: Coffea humblotiana; assembly: GCA_023065735.1. Classification (NCBI taxonomy): domain Eukaryota; kingdom Viridiplantae; phylum Streptophyta; class Magnoliopsida; order Gentianales; family Rubiaceae; genus Coffea; species Coffea humblotiana. The sequence goes on from CM041217.1 coordinate 10,490,302, forward strand.
AATCATGTGTCCAAATGCAATAACGATTTTTCAAAACAAAGTAACCAGTGGTACATGGTATCAATCAATGCGTATAACATATATATCAATTTGTACACATAAAACAACAACATGTAAATGCTATTAAATCAAGGGATCGTCGTAATGTGTACCAACTAAAATACTCCGTGTACCAGAATAATAACATGATGTCAAAACTAAACAACAGGTCATAAATGATTGTAACTTGTACGATTTAAAAAATAAATGTGAGCAAATAAATTAAGGGATCTATAAAAAATTTATCCAAAGGTGTAATCATGTGTCCAAATGCAATAACGATTATTCAAAAGAAGAAGTATCAGTGGTACATGGTATCAATCAATGCGTACAACATATATATCAGTTTGTACACATAAAAAATAACATGTAAATGCTATTAAATCAAGGGATCGCCGTAATGTGTACCAACTAAAATACACCGTGTACCAGAATAATAATATGATGTCAAAACTAAACAACAGGTGATAAATGATTGTAACTTGCACGATTTAAAAAATAAATGTGAGCAAATAAATTAATAATCTGTAAAAAATTTTATCCAAAGGTGTAATCATGTGTCCAAATGCAATAACGATTTTTCAAAACAAAGTAACCAGTGGTACATGGTATCAATCAATGCGTACAACATATATATCAGTTTGTACACATAAAACAACAACATGTAAATGCTATTAAATCAAGGGATCGCCGTAATGTGTACCAACTAATATGTACAAAATGTGATATTACTATGTCAAAAATAAATAACATGTGATGAACATCCTATCACTAATATGTACACCTTAATAACCAATGTGTACAAGTAAAACATTAATTTGTAACAACTAAATAACTAACAGTGAACTATAATGCACATTATGTAAAGTATAAAAATAGCTACTTACTACCACAGAATTATTCGATGACAAACATTTGCTTGATGTTTGGCTTTGGATAGGTTGATAGGATTCTGATGACTGACAAGAGAAGAATATACAACAACTGAGTCGGCTTATGATAGTAGAGTCAATTGAAATGATATAGTTATGTAAGTCCAAAAATAAGATTCAGTACTAACCATCTCAGGAGTGCTTGCCTTGGACAATCTAAATTTCTTCTTTTGCCTATGAAACCTGTCCACCCAACTACGCAATACTTTCTTAGTTTTTTTGCCACTTCGTTTCTTCAAACCCGTTGGAGTCACAAAATGGCCAACTGCATTCTGCACCTGTATTTCCTACATAGATCCATTGATGCACTATTCTGTGTTATTTCATCTATTTCTCCACAAAATAGCATTTCGACTCTGTTTGACAATTCAGACATTACACTACTGACTAACTTTGTAGCGGTTTCTGACATGGCAGCCCTAGTAGCAAGTCTTACCATTTTGGGTGCTAATAGCCTATATCGATGGGAAATAGAGAGAAACGGATCTGATGATATTTCTCTACCCTTGCAATCAACGCTGCCTCCGGACCTTGCCTTCTTTGTCCACCTCTTTGTCACATATTGATCAGGAATAAACTTTGTTCCAACCATATCATACACCTTTAAATCATGTGAGCATAGGATTCCTTCTTGCTCAAAAAGATTACAACTACAAGTAATGTCTTTAGTTATTGGATTCAATGTCACTCTTCTCTCCCTTCCTCCATCATACTGACTGACACTGTATTCTACATGCATTGTAGTATGCTTTTGGTCAAGATCACCATTGCAGTGGATTCATCGTATTCATTCTGGAATGCAACAAACATGCATGGAGAGTATATAGAAGCTGCCTGGATCAGTACGGGAGTCTGTTGCAATCCCAACATTGGCAGCTTCTGTCGACTGTGATACTCAGCTCTTAGTTCATTATATCTTTTTTCATCCACAACTTGGTTAAAATGTTTAAAGAATTGAACCAGATCATGATCAAGTTTCAGATATTTTTTTATGGAAGCATTTAGACTCTCACTTAGTTGGGTGCTACGCATACCTGCAGTCCAGGTGCCTTTCATAAAGCATTTTGCCCATTTCTTTCGATATGCATAAATGCTATGCAATCATTCATTTGTTTCAAGCTTGTGTTCTTTAGCATTGCATTCCAGGCCATGATAAACTCATTTTCATCTTCTATCTCATACATACATTCAGCAAATCTATATGGGAGATTACTACCATCCTTGTAATAGTTCCTAAGGTGTTTCATGAAATTGACTCTAATATGAAAAGTGCACAGACCATGGTATGTTGAAGGCATAACAGCTAAATTACAGCGGCCATGGCTGCATCCTGATCTGTGAAGATGGTTTTTGGGTGCTTTCCACAAACTGCCTCTACAAATGTACCAAACACCCACTTGAATGATTCGATGGTCTCATCATACAATAGAGTTGCTCCAAAAATAACCAATTGTCTAAATTGATTGAATCCCACAAATACGTCCAATGGTCTATACTCCTTGTTAGTTTTATATGTGGTGTCAAATGTAACCACATCCCCAAAATAGATATAATCCATCAGCATTGATGCATCAGCCCAAAATATATTTGTAATTTGTTCTTCACAATCAAGCTGCTCTGCGTGGAAGAATGACGGATTTTCTAATTTTTGTTCTTCAAAGTATCGTAACATTGCACCAGCTTCACCATACTTTAATCCCCTCTCTCTTTTTGTTCGTAGATAGCGTTTTAAGTCATCACGAGTGTAGCCAATATTGCCTAATCCACCTGCCTCTTTTTCCATGAGTTCATGGGATTGTTTCAAGGATATTCCTGCATCATTTGCAATCTCAGCTTGGGCTCCTTGAGAAATACTTACTTTGATTTGCGAACGCATCATATGAGCACATTCTGAAATGTGTAGTGTGTGATTATACTCGATTACCAGATCTCGAACCTGATACTTCATTGTTTCTCTGTTCAAAATTATCCCCATTTTAGCTTCACATCCAGTTTTTGTTTCAGCTCGAGTTCTCTTTGGTTTTACATCTCCTTCGTACCGTCGTTTGAAACCTTCTTTGCAACATGTGTACCTTCTCGATGTAACTACACCGTCTTTATCCTTGTTCAAGTAGTCTTTCCGAACACTGAACCCAACAACTAATCCGTACCTATTGTAGAAGTTGTATGCCTCATCTTCTGACTAAAACTCCATGCCGATCTTAGGACACAATGCTTCCTCCATTGTGCTGTATTCGACAAAACATTTTTTGCTATTGTTTTTCAGAACAAACTATTATATTTATTTTTTATTTCCTTATTCACATCATAAGCACTTAATTATTTGTATTCACATATGTACATACTTTATAACGACGTGTACACACTTTACAACATTTTGTAAAATAATTTTTATGGATATGTATCTTCTCTGTAATAGGTAATCACATAACTCTAACAATTTGCAAAGCATATTTCACTATATAATATATATATTTCAAACAAATATTATAACCAATTTGTGTATAATATAAGTATTTACATACTTTACAATCATATGTATATACTTTATAACAATGTGTACACCCTTTATATCAACTTGTAACATAACAAATGCATGTATGTAAAATATACTTTTACATAGCGTAAGGTTCGACAGAGTTCTCAAAATCTATACATCGTCATTTATACCATTTGTGTAGTTATTTAAGTTGGCCACATTGTTAAGTTGTTTTTACGCTTATGTTATTTTATTTATACACATTCTCATTTATTTTTTGAAACTCTGTACGGGATCTTTATTGTACAAGTTAACCATTTTCTGTAAAAGGATAATGACATACTTCTTATAATTTTCAAATCATGTTTCACTAGATAACACATTTATTACAATCAAATTACATATAATATTAGCATTTACCTTGGACAGAGTTCACCATGCAGTGGATTTCAGATGGGCCGCTCACAAGTCTCGGCTATGCATTTGTTACTCGATGAATATCTATCTCAGGCATCCACAAGTTAAATCGGCGTGTATTATTGCTGCAACGGATCTTCACAATTATCTTGTGCACACCTCAGACAAGATGCCTGTTTTGATAGGGTTTATTTAAGAGTTGGAAGAGAAGAAAACAAAAATTTATGTCTATGTTATGCGAAATAATTTGTTGAGAGGAGAAGAACAGAAGGGGTTGCAGCGACAATGTATTGTGTTCAGAGAAAACCCACTGCCGCCATTTTCTTCCCACCTCTTTTAAGTTGAAAGAGTTTTAAAACCCGCCGATCATACCAAAAGTTGATTTTCAAATTTTGATTTTGAATTTTTCATACCCTTAACGGCCAGACCAAATGGAGTTAAAAGTCAAGTTTCTATTAAAGCTACAATCCTCTACACTCATCTCCATTTTGTTCCCCATATTTTTGGCCGTTGATCATGGGCCCATCACATCTTGGCCATGAAAAGTTTCTGGACGATTGTCAGACAACCGTCCAGGCCCTGGTCCGTGGACCTCAATGTCGTCAGAGACTACAGTGACAGCATCCCCAATAAACTCCGTACACAAATAAAGCTCAAAATTATTGCCCAACAAACAGTCCTTTATGTCTTGACTGCATTCATTTGAAGTCAACCGTCCTATTTGGGGTCTACAGAAGAAGTTTCAATTGTAAAATGCGTAGGCCTTCTCCGCGTTTACTGACTCAGTCTTCCCTTTACTTCGAATGCCTATAAAACGACACTATAGGCAGTTCGAAGTCCTTTGTAGTGCACAATTAACAATTTCAACTTTCTCTTCCGTAAAAGGAAACTTGCTTCTTTGAAAAACCATTCTAATGGGCTTCAATCGGTTGATTTTACCGATGCTCTTGCATTTGGTAATTGCCTTGATGCTCTCTTCCGCTTCAACTTTGGCACCCCCACCATTTCCTATTGCGAGGTCCGGCTGCCAAGATCATTGTGGAAATGTAAGCATTCCATTTCCATTCGGTATTACAGAAGATTGTTACCTTAACAAACATTTCTTTATCAACTGCACCAACTCTTCAACCTCTGTCCCTCAACCAGTTCTACAAAACAGTACAATCAATGTCACAGAAATATCTCTGGAAGGTCAGGTGTACCTTATGCAGTATATAGCACATGATTGCTATAATGAAAACGGAAGTTCATTGGACAACTATTCACCATGGATGAGATTATCTAAACGCTTTACCTTCAATAGTACAGCTAATAAATTCATTGTCGTTGGCTGTGATGCCTACGGTATAGTTTATGGCTTTGGTCAAAACCGGAGCTACGCAACTGGATGTGTCCCTTCCTGTGATTATAAGGAAGATGTAATTGATGGCTCTTGTTCCGGCATCGGTTGCTGCCGGACTGATATCCCACCAGGGGCATGGAATATTACTGTGAGCTTGACCAGTCTTAGTAACCACACCAAGGTGTGGGATTTCAATCCTTGCAGCTACGCTTTTGTGGTCGAAGAGAAGGCTTTCAATTTTTCTGCAGATAACCTCACCAACTTAAGCTATGATTTAAGTCTTCCCGTCGTGGCGGATTGGACCATTGAGGAGGGGTCATGTGAAGTTGCCCAAAGAAACACGACCTCTTATGCATGCTCTGGTAAAAACAGTCACTGTTACGAACCTTTTAAGGGATTGGGATATCGTTGTTCTTGCGATCAAGGATACGAAGGCAACCCATATCTCCCTGATGGTTGCCAAGGTATGTGCGAAAATTTTGTTAAACTCGTCTAATTAACCAGTATGTATGTGTGTGTTTCAATTCACATTTCAAATTATGCTTCTGCTTTCTATTTTTTATTGAATTCTACAGATATTAATGAATGCCAAGATCCAACTCTATACAATTGTACGAAGAATAGTGTTTGTCACAACACATTGGGCAACTACACATGTCCTTGTCTCAAAGGGTATCATGCTGATGGGAGAGGTGGAGATGGCTGCAGTCCTGACCAAATAAATTGGTCTATGATTGTTTCAGGTTAGTCTACACTTTGAAATGATTGGAGAAGCAAAGGAGAATTTATCACTATGGATTGAACCATCTCTTAAGTGGTGTGATAAATATGTGCTGTATCATGAGAGTATTAAAATAAAATGAAGATTTCTTGAAACCCGTTCCATTTGGTTTAAGATGGCAACTAATCATAGTATAAGAGAGAAAGAAACCTGATAGTGAGAGAACATGAAACTTGATAATCACTTGCAAAATTAGAGTCTTTAGCTGCAAAGTATCCGATAGATCTCTTCATTTGCTAATTTTTCAGTCAAATTTGTCAACAGGTGTTGGCATAGGCACAGCAATTCTACTTTTCTGCTGCTTTTATTTGTGTTTGGAATTGAGGAAAAGAAGGGAAAACAGATTGAAGGAGGAGTTTTTCCGGAAAAATGGTGGATTAATTCTACAGCAACGATTGGCTCAAGAAGGAAGAAACACAAATGTTGCTAGAATTTTCACACTTGAAGAACTACGAAAGGCAACCAATAATTTCGAGGAAACTCGAATTATTGGTCGTGGAGGATACGGCACAGTTTTCAAAGGAATCTTAGTAGACCATAATTCTTGTACTGTTGCCATTAAGAGGTCCAGAGAAGTTAACGAAAATCAAGTTGATCAATTTATTAATGAGGTGATTATGCTTTCCCAAGTTAATAGTAGAAATGTCGTTAAACTTCTAGGTTGTTGCTTAGAGACGGAAGTGCCATTACTTGTTTATGAGTTCATCGACAATGGTACTCTCTCCGAGCATTTAATCAACACAACAAAATCACATCATCTTTCTTGGAATATCCGATTAAGAATAGCATCAGAAATTGCTGGAGTTCTCTCATATTTGCACTCAGTAGCTTCACCACCGATTATCCATAGAGATATCAAATCGGCAAACATACTTCTAGATCAAAACTACACTGCAAAAGTTACGGACTTTGGAATATCAAAATTGGCTCCTTTAGATGAAAATCAAGTATCTACAATGGTGCAAGGAACATTTGGCTACTTGGACCCCGAGTACATGCTAACAGGTTTGTTGACAGAGAAAAGTGATGTTTACAGCTTTGGGGTAGTTCTCATAGAGCTACTGACAGGTGAGAAGGCATTATCATTGGATAGAGTGGAGGAAGAGAAGTTTCTTGCAAATTATTTCATTTCTTCACTGAAAAATGGTCACTTGGTCCAGGTTCTTGATCGCAACATTATGTGCGATGTAAGTATTGAGCTTTTGAAAGAAGTTGCAATGATTGCGAAATCTTGCTTGAGTGTAAAAGGTGATGATAGACCATCTATGAAGAATATAGCAAGAGAACTTGAGGTATTGGAAATAAGAGCAAAGCAATCTCCAATTCAAGTTTATAAGATTGATTTCACCGACACTGAGGCCTCCTTGCTTGGTATGCAATCAACAAAAGCACATGTCGACAGTGGTGATTCTAGCTGCATACATACTGAGAGTCATAGCATAATGGAGCATATGATGGTACCAATTGCTGGTGGGAGATGAATGATAAGGTGTTCTGGAGCTGCAAGTTTCGACTTTCGAGTTCTAGTGCACTTCTTCATTTATTATTATGAGTTCCTCCTAGAAATGTCAAATGGTGTTGAATTTTCAGCAGTTTTCTCGCAACTAATTTTGATTGTGTGCGCGTAGATTATTTGATCCAAGGCCTCTCAAGTTGAATTGTACTTCAGTTCTGCTAGGTTATGTAACTCTTACAATATTTAGTGTAAAATGGTATAAATTTGGGCTAAGCACAAATTTTGTCACTCATACGACTGAGTTGGCGTAAAAATCACGATTAAATCAAAGCTACATCAGTTTACACTAGAAGTTGCAAGAATTAATCAACTGAACCTAACTACATAGAACTCAACTTGAGGGCACCACTTCAGTAGATAATGATAATTATTTTTACATGACTGATTAAACAAATAAAAAGTGCTACTATTGAGATAAGGAGAATAAAAAGCACCACCAACCTGTTGGATGCTGCACCTTCTCACTATTAGCCTAAACCTCCATTCCCACTGTACTGATATGACAGCTTTCTCCTTGGAGTTTATTTATTGAAAGCTCTTAAAAATATCCAGAAATCTCTTACTAAATTAAAACTGATTTATGTTGAATGAGTAGTCGAAATTGAGAACAAAAAAAAAACCCAATTGCAAGAGATGGTGCCCAACCCAGTGAAGGACGTCTAGAGGAAAAGATGAGGAAATTGCGAACTTTTGAAGTAGAAGAAAAATAAGGGGATAGATGTTGGGGCTAGTTACCGGTGGGAAAGGACGGGCAGGGGACAAAAAATAGAACTACTGGTACGAGGAAGATGGGCAGCGGGATGCAGGGAAGGTGGCGATTTGTGTCCCCAAAGCCTCTGGTCCCTTAGGACCCCATCCCCACCCCGAAAAACGAAAGGCAAAATACTTTTGTAATTCTAATGCTAGTATTTCCAGCTTTTGCCACTGTTATTTTAAATGATAATCATTAGCCAAAACAAAAAAAAAAATGATGCAATAGAGCTTTTAGAATGTACGAAAAAATCTAGTAAAGTTAACTCACAGGCAAGAAGAAGAATTTAGGAAAGGGATAATATGATTTCATCAAAATAAAAATGAGATAATTGAAGTGCAAATAACATTACCCAAAAAAAATTGCAGTTGTGTCAACAACTCCATCAAACATTTTTTGTAAATCTCAGAATTGTAAATTTGTTTTATGGCGTCACTAAAATGAAAAGTCATTATAATTTAGACATATGTAGGGAGTAGAAAATTTCTATAATTTCTTAATTTAGGGCATCATTTTTTCACTTTGCATCATTCAATAAAGATACGCTTTATAGTTTAAATCATTTACACACTGCTACTATCCAAGGATCAAAAGTACTTTTAGATTAACTAATCGTTTTAGGGACAAATAGACAAATTAAGAGAAAAATGATATTAGAAGGTAATGTGCAAAAATGGCCATATCTTAAAGGGATTTATTGTAATTAACCCTTAGGAGTATCAATATCTTTTTGATATTTCCATTATGCAATATTAGAATTGACTAACAATTTTGGAGGTAAAGTGAGAAAAAAAATAACGTTAAAGGATAAAGTGCAAAACTAGTTAGGCCTTAAGAGGAATATTTTTTAACTGACCCTATTTTTCAAGAGAATCAATAGTGATACCCTACTTAACCCTAGTTTGTTTTTATAATTGTATAGCTACATATTCTGTTTCGTAAATTTTGTGATAGGCTCCTATTGGCTGGAAGTTAACGTTGCAACCAAGTTGTAACCATTCTTTTCTTATCTTGATCAATGATACATGGACTTACAAAAATGAAAACATAGAAACCTTTCGTACATTTTGTGATAGGCTCCTATTGGCTGGAAGTTAACGCTGCAACCAAGTTATAACCATTCTTTTCTTATCTTGATCAATGATACATGGACTTACAAAAATGAAAAAATAGAAACCTTTGTATAATAATTAGGTAACTAAGCACGTGCGTGGAAATCCCTTGAGGTTTTTGTTTGTGTCTGGGACGAATTTGGCACAATAATACCAAGAGGAACTAGCTTCACATCCAGGATAAGAATAGGGAATTGTTCTTCTATATGGCTCTTGAATTAGGAGCTCACATGACAGGCTAATGTAAGTTCTTGGTAAATCAAAAAAACCAAAAGTTAAAGAAAAAGAGTACTACTGCACTGCATAAGACAGAAGTACTTGGAAACTTGAGAATCAACAACATATCAAAGGGTTTCACGTTTTTTCCTTGCCTTTGTTTCTTTTTTCCTTTTAATGTTATTTTATTTTATTTTATTTTGTCAAATGAGTACAAAGCACCTAGGGTTTACTTATGAAGGGAAATCAGACAAAAATTATGGAATGGGCAAAAATATATATATATAAAAAAACAGGCCTTTCTAGTAATTAAGATTTTGTCAAATAATTTTGCTATTATCAAGTATATACTTGATTAGTAAAAGGTTGCCTTTTTACTTAAAAATAAAGTAGATAGTCTTATAATTCATGAAGCTTTCCGTTATACATCTAAAAAAGCCATCATCGTACAAACAGGATGTAACATTCGATTGTCAAGACTGAGGGATAGACCTGGAAGTCTTCCCTTGGCAGTCTAATATTCTCTCGGAGCAAGGGCAACCCCTCGAAGACGTTGACGCCAAGGTCAGAAGCTACAGTGATAGCATCATGGAACTCAACCGCTTTGATTAATCAGGAAAATGCCCCAGATTTTGTTAGAGATTCTTGGGATGAAGAAATTGATGACAAAAAGGGGAAAAAAAAGGAATTTATTTGAGAGATGTGTATCTGAGTAAGCACTTAATGTATTCCACTATTTTTTCTTCTATTTTATGGTCCTTAAAGATGAACAAGAGCTCGTTTGCTCTTGCTCTAGATGGGTAGAGAGTAAAATGTTTAGCACTTCATGTATCATCCAAGATGCCTTCAATTTCATAGAGATCTTCTTAGTTGTGTGGTTGTTGTCGGGAAAGAGTACACTGTACACGACTGCTACCTATGCAAATAGTTTTTCCTTGCACTGTTATCTTTGTGACTGCTTTCTAGATCTAAGAATTTGGGTCAAATCTATTTATTATAAATTTTGATATTTAGATGGTCAATTGACATTAGGATTTTTTGGCTTTTCTAGATTTGTTTTGCATCTGGGTTATTGTTAGTTTCAGGTTTTCTCTATTGAAAATTAGCATTAAAACTACAGGGAAGAAATAGAGGAAAAGAGAACCACAGAAATTGGATAATCAGATATTTCCAAGCTGACGAAATTACTATGATGAGTCAAGATTTATTCCTTTATTTCCTCTTGTGAAAAGGCAAACTTTGTCCTTTGGAGAATTCCCGATAATGGTGGCAATAGGATTGGAGATATCAGTGGTGGCAGATGACGGAAGAAGAAGAATAGGAAAAATAAAAAATGAAAAAAAGGAAGGGAGAAAATGGGGTAAATTTTCATTTATATCCCTACTTTTCTGGTTTATAATAATTACACATACATACTAATGGAGCGTGTCTCCACCCCCCTTAAGACACCATCAATTTTTTTGATTCCGTCATGGATTTTATTTAAGTAGGACAAAATTTTTAATTTAGGAATTTAAATGTTCTATTTTAAAGTTCAGGAATTGAAGTGGAATTTTGTGTGTAATTTGAGGAGACAAAGTGAAATTAACCCAGGGACTTTAAAGGCAGGAAAAGACCAACTTTTCCATTGGCAATTTCTCATAGGACCAATTACACTTTGCAGCCGCTAACTTGTAGTTGATTTTCCCTTTGCATCATAAATTTTAATTTTAGATATATGGCGCTTCTAACTCTTGTATTTGTTAAATTTGAGCCCTGCCGTTAACATTATATGCAAAAGTAACGAAAAAGCAGAGCCAATATGGGTACAAGAGGAGCAGCCACCATTCCCCCCCCCCCCCCCCCTAAAATTTTGGAATTTTCTTTTAGCCCCAAAGAAATTTTGGAAATTTTCATTGAAAATCTTTTTCTTGTGCCCCCCCCCCCCCCGGCCCAAAAAAATTGAATAAAATTTCATTGCCCCCTTTAACTTTTGCTTCTTTACTCTTTAATTTTTTTTTTACTTGGCTATTACGTTAATTACTGTATGAAGTTCAACTTGTTATTAATTAGTATCACATGCTGACTTGTTAAAACCATGTCTATTATGTCAAGAAAAAATTGTTCAAAACTAAAGAGCGTACAACTTTAATTAATTATTTCATGTTTTAATTTGCCTAATTTTAAATTTAAGTACCCCATCTTGCTTGCATTTGATCTTTTGCATGTGACTTTGAAACTAATAATCAAGTTTGTATATTTTGAAAGTTCTCTTCTTAAACATATAAAATGAGTATATACTTATATTTTGCATGAATATTAAATGAGTATTTTGCATTTATATTTCGAGGTATGATTGCTTTTCAAAGTTTGAGATTAGAGAGAATAATCAAACTATAAGTTTTGCACCTGAGATTGTAAGAATGGGAAGACAGAGGAATGAACAGTCGTTTTAATAAATAACTAATGCATATGTTGATTTAGTAATGAATATGCGCTTTCTTATTGTGTTTCATACAGTTAAGTTTATTTTTGCTTCGTTAAAATAATGCAGCGATAAAAAGATTAGAAAATTTGACAGCAAAATCAGGATTCGACTAAATGCATACTTAGTTTGATTATTAGAGATTTTATTATTTTATGGTAGACGTGTCTGTTCAATAGGCACAAATAAATATATTTTCTCAGATGTTAAGACACCATTTCGCAGCAAAGTAACTACCCTTACGTATAAAATGTTGCCACAATATAATTATGAAAATTCGTGGATCCGACCCCAGAACCATTTGAATACTGAATGAGATTCTGGGTCGGATCCATTTACGAATCCCCAGCAACAAAGAATCTGGCACAGAATTTCTTGAGCATTCTGACTTGAATTCGAATCTGGATCTGATCCAGGATCCTTGTGAGGCCTAGGGCGGATCTTCAATATAGAAGCCCATTGATTTTCTTAACATATCTCACATTTCCAACTGAATATTAGGAAGATGGCATTCTAAGCATATATCTGTTTTAAAAAAAAAAAATTTGTACTGGGGGAGGGAGGAGATATTTGAACCCAAGCCCTCTAAATCTTGGGCCCTCAATCCTAAGTTTCCGTTTGATAATCCAATTTAGCAGTTAAAGTAAATGAGTTCAGGTCTTTAATACGTTCAAATGCGTTTGAAAAAAAAAATAGAACATCTGAATTAATTAAGTGACATTGAATTTTTTAGACAAAATTTGTTCTAAAAAAATAAGTGGTAAACTATCTACATATCACTTAATATGATATACATCCAAATATATCAAATATAATATTTAACAATTTAATAATTTAACGGATTCAATCTTTAGACTATAAATCTCATACTTTAGACTAAAACTTCATCGGCCGAAGCATATGTCTTAATTACTTGCATGACATACATTGCATCCAAAAACACATTTATGAATTTTTTTTTCTCATATCAAGTGGAAAAAATTTATCGGCTCCCTTATTGTTTTTCACGTAAATAAATGGAAAGAGCAGGGTGGACTTGAAGGTCTTCCCTTACAGAGTCTTTATGTCGTTAGCATAAGCAACCCCGCAAAGACGTGGACCTAATGGTCGTCACAGACTAGTGTGACAGCTTCCCAGAAGATTATTGCCCAACAAATACACAAATCAAGCTCAAAATTATTGCCCAACAAATACTCCTTTATACCTTGACTGCAGAGGCCTTCTGTGCGTTTACTGACTAAGTCTTCCCTATCGTAAGTTTAAAGTCCTTAGAAGTGCACAATTAACAATTGCAACTCTTCTGGAAAGGAAACTTGCGTCTTTGAAAAACAATTCCAATGGGCTTCAATCGGTTCATTTTACCGATGCTCTTGCATTTGGTAATTGCCTTAATGCTTTCTTCCGCTTCAACTTTGACACCCCCAACATTTCCTATAGCGATGCCCGGCTGCAAAGATCATTGTGGAAATGTAAGCATTCCATTTCCATTCGGTATTACAGAAGATTGTTACCTTAACAAACATTTCTTTATCAACTGCACCAACTCTTCAACCTCTGTCCCTCAACCAGTTCTGCACAACAGTACAATCAATGTCACAGGAATATCTCTGGAAGGTCAGGTGTACCTTATGCAGTATATAGCATCTGATTGCTATAATGAAGACGGGAGTTCATTGGACAACAATTCACCATGGATGAGCTTATCTAAACGCTTTACCTTCAATAGTACAGCTAATAAATTCATTGTCGTTGGCTGTGATGCCTTCGGTATAGTTTATGGTTTTGGTCAAAACCGGAGCTACGCAACTGGATGTGTCTCTTCCTGTGATTATATGGAAGATGTAATAGATGGCTCTTGTTCCGGCATCGGTTGCTGCCGGACTGATATCCCACCAGGGGCATGGAAAATTGATGTGAACTTGACCAGTCTTAGCAACCACACCAACGTGTGGGTTTTCAATCCTTGCAGCTACGCTTTTGTGGTCGAAGAGAAGGCTTTCAATTTTTCTGCAAATAACCTCACCAACTTAAGCGATGATTTAAGTCTTCCCGTCGTGGCCGATTGGACCATTGAGCAGGTTTCATGTGAAGTTGCGCAGAGAAACACGACCTCTTATGCATGCTCTAAGAAAAAACAGTCACTGTTACGAACCTTTCAAGGGGTTGGGATACCGTTGTTCTTGCGATCAAGGATACGAAGGCAACCCCATATCTTCCTGATGGTTGCCAAGGTATGTGTGGAAAAAAATTGTTTCATTTATCTAATTGATCCATATATGTATGTGTGTTGCAATTCACATTTGAAATTATGCTTCTGCTTTCTATTTTTTTATTGAATTCTTAGCTATTAATGAATGCCAAGATCCAAGTCTTTACAATTGTGCGAAGAATAATGTTTGTTACAACACAGTGGACAACTACACATGTCCTTGTCTCAAATAATTTTTTTTCCCAAAGAACTTTCAATCCAAACAAACACGGTCCGGTGTACTTTTGAAAAATGATTTTTACTTGAACAAATCCTTGATAGATCCAACATGATTTTTTTTTGGGGGGTAACATTATGCAGATATTGATGAATGTCAAAAAGAAGAAACCAATAGTTGCAAATTAAGAGAACTTTGCATAAACGTCGAAGGAGGCTACAATTGCTCTTGCCCGAAGGGGTACCTTAAGAAAGATGATGGAAAAGGGAGTGAAGGTTGCACTAAGAAAAGCCATCAAGCACTTGTGGCTGGTATTCTTGCAGGTAATAGTTTGTCTTTTGTGTTACCGAAGTTCCCAAGTATTATACAGATAGGCACAAAGGCCAAGCTTGGTCAAAAAGCAAATTACCGTACTCAGATCTAGAGCTGTTTAAACGAACCGAACTGTTCGTTAGTTCGGTTCGTTTCGTTCGTGTTCGTGAAAGGCTCGTTCGAAATCTTAAACGAACCGAGTTCGAGCGATTTTTTTTGTTCGATTAATAATCGAGCGAATACGAGCATGTTCGCGAGTTTTAACGAACGTTCGCGAACATGCTAAACGAACGTTCGGCGAACACGAGTATGTTCGCGAGTTTTAACGAACGTTCGCGAACATGAACATAATTATCATTTGACAAATTTTAAGATTAATTTTATGGCTGGACTTTTATATTTGGAGGGCAAATTGCTTTGTTTTATTTGTTGTTTTTATGTTAATGTTAGTTATATAGTTAATGAATAATAGAATTTAGTCACTTAGTGCTTTAATTATTTTTTAAAATGATTAATAATTTGCATGGCATATTTAAGGTTTAAAATAATTTGGATTCGAGCATTTCGAACATGTTCGCGAACGGCTCGTTTTATGTTAAACGAGCCGAACACGAACTCGAATTCGAACACGAACTTTGCTTAACGAGCCGAACACGAACACATGTTTGGAGTTCGAAAATTAACGAACGAACACGAACGTTGTTCGAATCGCTTAACGAACAGAGCTCAAACATGAGATACTCGGTTCGATTCGGTTCGTTTACAGCTCTACTCAGATCAGCTTAATTTGCATTTTGTTTAGGGTAAATTCCACTTTACCCCCTGTGATTTAGCATTTTTTACATAACCTCTTATAGTTTCAAAAGCTATATATAACCCCCTCATGGTTTGGATTAAAGTGTCAAAGTGACGGGAATGATCATTCGGAATGAAGTCACCTAAAATGTCAAAAATAACCTTATGTAAAGTTGAAAATTATTTATTAACCAAGGGGGGTTATGTGTATATTTTGAAAACCATAAGGGGGTTATATGGTAAAGTATTAAATCATAAGGGGGTTAGTGTGTCATGTATTTATAAGGGTAATTTTGATATTTTTAGAAGTTCCGAATGATTATTTCGGTCACTTTGATACTTTAATCCAAACCATAAAGGGGTTATGTATAGCTTTTGAAATTATATGGGGGTTATGTATAAAAATGCTAAACTACATTGGGATAAAATGTAATTTGCCCTTTTGTTTATAAACACACATACACATACGATCAACCCAAACTCCACTTTTTAAATTTTTTGCATTTCTTAAGGAATTATTGTTAGAAAGCCAAGACTAATGGTTGAAATTCCAAGTAGGGATATTGACTGAGTTTGGCGCTTTGATTCTGATATCATGAAAACACACAGAGACTCAGATGCGGCACTCCAAGTTGTTATCCTCCTTCATTGAAGTGACATAAACATTATAGTATTACTTGTTACGTGAAGTGATGTATGTAAAATAAAAATATGATTCAACATAAAAAAAATCAAGAAACGTATTTATGATATGTGCAAAATAATTTTTACAAAAAATTAGCATCTAGACAAGCCTATTGCTTATATATTGTTTCAATTTTTATCTTAAATAATAAATCAATATGTTTTGGTGACATGGAAAATGGGTAGTACCTATTATCACAACCTACACGTAGTAGCTTCATGTTTTTGGAGAAATACACAAGGTAAGGATTATTGAGAGCAACCTGAAAAGGACTAAGAGTAGACCGAGCCAAAATTACCTAGCTGAGTCAATGTCAACCCAAAGCTCGACCACCTCTTAATCAGGTTTACTTTTGACCTCGAATTTAGCCAAACCAAAGTCAACAAATATGTAAACTAAAGAGAGTTAAGAGTATGAAGCACAAGACCAATTCGATGATTAGCCACATTAATCAAGTGACGTTATCTTTTTTATTCGAATTCAAAGTCTTTTCTTTTTTTTTTGCTCCCTTACTGTACGGTTTGAAGTCTCCATTAAAGTGAAAAGAAAAAAAAATTCTGGGGTAGGCATTTTCTCACATTGCCTATCAGTTAAAAGCATCACATATAGAGAAGCATTCTATTATTGCCGAAGCAATAAACTCAGGGACAAACTCTAGCTTAAATCTTGTTGAGAAATATAATCGACAATTTCACTAATATAAACTTGATAATAATCACTTGTATTATACTTCGAAGTTGATATTGCTTTAGCCCTGCGCAGTTCAACATGTTCCTTCTCGTTCCTTCCTTTTCTGGGATTTTTCTTCCTCTAAATATTGTAAAAAAAAACACTGTCTTAGGTGTTGCTGTGGGCACTATGGTTCTGCTAGTGGTCTGTTCTTGGTGCTTGTACGTGTCCAAGAAAAGAAAGATGATGTGGTTGAAGGAAAAATTCTTTCGAGAAAATGGAGGGCTACTCCTACAAAAGCGACTCAATGGACAAGAAGAATCCTCAAATAGCCCAAGAATTTTCAGTGCCAGAGATCTTGAGAAGGCAACAGACAACTTCCATGAAGGTAATATTATTGGTCAAGGAGGTTTTGGGATAGTCTACAAAGGTCGTCTAATAGACAACAAAGAAGTTGCTATCAAGAAGTCAAAAACAGTTGATCCCAACCAAATTGAGCAATTCATCAATGAGGTTGTGATTCTGTCACAAATTAACCACAAAAATGTAGTTAAGCTCTTTGGTTGTTGTCTCGAGACAGAGGTACCTTTACTCGTTTATGAATTTATCAACAATGACACTCTTTTTAACCATTTACACAACAAGAAGCGGGCACGTGAAATTTGTTGGGACATCCGACTGAAAATAGGTGCAGAAACTGCAGAAGCCCTCTCATATTTGCACTCCGCTGCTTCACCTCCAATCATCCATAGGGACATAAAGACCACGAACATACTTCTGGACGAGGAATTTACAGCAAAAGTATCCGATTTTGGTGCTTCAAGATTGGGCCTTCTTGATCAAGATCAACTATCTACAGTGGTGCAAGGAACTCGTGGATATCTGGACCCTGAATTCTTCCAAACATTTCAGTTTGACAGAGAAAAGTGATGTTTATAGCTTTGGAGTCGTTCTTGTGGAGCTACTAACAGGGAAAAAGCCCGTATGCTTCAATAGATCAGAGGGTGAGATAAGTTTAAGCAATCATTTCCTTTCTTCGATGAAAGAAAATCGACTGTTTCAAATTCTTGAAGATTCTGTCGCGTCTGATGAGAATATTGACCAATTGAGACAAGTTGCTGTGCTTGCCGAACGATGCCTAAATGTAAAAGGCGCCGACAGGCCTTCCATGAAAGAAGTAGCAATGGAACTGGTAGGGTTGCGAATCACATCAAAGCATACTTGGATTCTAGGTTCTCAAGCTTTAAACCAAGAAGAGATTGAGCCCCTGATTGATCATCAAGAACAATCCAATCCCTCCGGTGGCGGTGATATTATGTTGACAACTACCTATTATAGCCTCCAAAATCAAGAAATACAGCCAATTGCCCATGGGAGATGATCATTTGATCCTGCGGCCATGGGAAGGACTGGATTGCATTTTTACGTCATCCTTACTTGTGTTTTTGATATTACTAGTGATTATGTTATCACGATATGTTAACATCTTTTTAACGCTAAAATTCGCAATTATATTTTGATTGTCAACCTCACAACAACATATTAGTATGTTTTTAATTTTCTTTAACCAAGTTTTTTGAAAAAGTTATTGTGTACGATTAATCACCAAACTTTTCTGAAATCTCATCTTACTCCATTGAGCTATATTGATGGATCCAAATTGATAATCACACATAAACCCGCAGGAACAATCTCAAGAAATTGATATATGAGGTAAAGAAAAGAAATTTTTTTCTATTACTCTTAAGGCTGCGGCTACAGAAGAACGAAAAACACAGAGGCTATGCACAAAGACCAAAAACAAAAGGCAACTGCTACTTTGTACAATAGCTAGACACAAGACTTCTAATTCTACTATGACTAACATTATGGGATTTGATCCCATGTAGCCAACTTTAGACTTGCCAAGAAAACTAGCTAATAAACAAATGACATGCGGTCAATAAATACAACTAACCAATCAATCATAGTTTCGTTTATATTTCTACATTGACTTCCTTAAACCAAACTCCTCTAATTTGAACATGCCCAACAACTTCTTCAACTTGATAAAAACCTTCGTCTTCAATGCTTTGGTGAAAACGTCAGCCACTTGCTCTTCAGTTCTGCAATAATCAATTTCAATCTCTCTCTCTCGAACTAACTCACGTATGAAGTGATATTTGATGTCAATATGTTTGCTACGCCCATGAAGTATTGGATTCTTGAACAACTCAATCGTTGACTTACTATGACAATAAATTTCGTAGGATCAACCTGCTTGTGCTGTAGAATACCAAGTACGCGACGTAACCACAAAACTTGAATAACACTGTTAGCTGCTGCAATATACTCTGCTTCCACTGTAGACAATGCAATCACCTGTTATTTTTTCGAACTCCAGAAAAACACTCCAGAACCAATAAAAAATGCATAACCTGAAGCACTCTTCCTCTCTACTGTATCACCTCCCCAATCACTATCTGTGTAGCCAAACAACTCAATTGGATCATTTCCTAAATAAAAAATGCTATCCCTGCAAGTACCTCCAATATATCTCAAAACCCTCTTAATTGCCTGCAAATGTGACTAACGTAAATTTTTATGAACCTATTAATTAGACCAATAGCAAAATTGATATCTGGCCTTGTAAATGTAAAATATTTCAAACTTCCTACCAAACTTTTAAAATATGTGAGATTCAGATATCCACCAGCACCCTCCTTGGTCAATCTCAATTTTTCTTCAACTGGTGTCATAATTGGTTTTGCTGTATCCGTTTTGAACTTCTTTAAAATGCCACTTGCATATTTCTTTTGAGATATAAAAGTTCCACTATCAGATTGAAAGATTTCAATTCCCAGAAAACATGACATGAGTCCCATATCTATCATCTCAAACAGTTTAATCATGGCCACCCTAAATTCTGCAATCATCTCTGGATTATTTCTTGTAAAAATTAAATCATCTATGTACAAGCACACAATAAGAATATCACCACGAGCATAAGATTTAATATATAACGTGTGCTCATATGGACACCTCTGAAAATCACGAGTCAGAAAATAGGAATCAATTCTTGTATACCACACTCTTGGGGTTTGTTTCAATCCATATAAGACTCTTTTCAATCTATATACCTTATTTTCCTGATCTCTTCTGACAAATCCTGTTGGCTACTCCACATATACTTCTTCATTAAGAACTCCATTTAGGAAAGTTGACTTGACATCCATTTGATAAATTCTCCAGTTATTTTGGGCAATTAGATAAATTATCATACAGATTGTATCAAACCTAGCAACTGGTGCAAATATTTCAAAATAGCCAATCCCGGATTTCTACTTGTAACTTTTCACCACTAATCTCGCCTTGTATCTATCAATTTCTCCATTGGGTTTGAATTTTTTCTTGTACACTCACTTCACTCCAATGACTTTTTTACCAATTAAAAGAAAAGTAAGTTCCCAAGTGTCATGTTTCTCTATTGTATTAGTTTCTTCCTCTATTGCTTTCACCCAATGATCATCACTGGCTGCCTCCTCAGACACAACTAGATCACAATCTACAAACAAAGCAAAATTAATAATATTTTCGTAAGAAGGAACATCATCTAGTGTAGTAACATAATCTTTTAGACGAATTGGCATTTGTCGTTGACGTTGTGGACATCCAGTTAACTCAGTCTATGGATCCTGATCAAGTGGTGATAGCTGAACATCATCATTAGCATCCTCTTGCTGATAATTTAGAGTCACCTCTGCTGTCTTAGAATCTCCAGTTGACTAGTCCCAAACTCCTCTTTCATCAAAAGTCACATCTGTACTTATTATATCACCTTTTTTGTCACAAGAATATACAACATGTAAGTACGGGAGACTTCACTATAACCAAAAAATACACACTTCTCCCTCTTGTCATCAAGTTTCTTTCTTAATTGATCAGGAATATGGAAATAGGCAATACACCCAAAAACTCTGAAATGACCAACAAATGGCCTTCTACCACTCCAAATTTCTTCAAGAGTTTTTTTTGAAAATACTTCTGGTAGGGCTCCTGTTTAACAGATAAATTGCACAAGAAACTGCTTCTGCCTAAAAAAACTTTGGCATATTTTTCAGTTTCAACATACACCTCACCATATCCATAACTGTCATATTCTTTCTCTCTGTCACCCCATTTTATTGGGGAGTGTACCTAATAGTCAATTGATGCTTTATCCCATTTTCCTCAAAAAAATCATCACACACCAAATATTCCTGACCCCTATCTGTTCTCAAAATTTTAATTTGACACCCACTTTGCCTTGCAACGAAAGTTTTTAAAATTTTAAAAGTGTCACAGGCATCAGATTTTTGTTTCAAAAAAATACACCCAAGCTTTTCTACTAAAAAGCATCAATAAAGGTAATAAAATACCTATAACCACCATTAGAAGGAACCTCCACAGTACATAAATCTGAATGAATAATTTCTAATGGTCTTCTGGCCCTCCATGATTTGTCAGTTTGAAAAGTATCTGATATGAACATGATTCTCCAAGGACCGCTCAAGAGAAATGCTTACATAAATCTGAATGAATAATTTCTAATGGTCTTCTGGCCCTCCAAGATTTGTCAGTTTGTGTATATTTTCTAACAATCATCTAATAAAAATGCTTAAAACTCAAAGAGAAATTTAGCTGTCATAGGAGATGTGAGAAATTCCAAAACTAGTAGATAATATGAAATCTCAATCTATCTATTGAGCAAATAGATATTAATGAATATGAAAAACATTAAATCTCCAAAACATCTTCCATGCATCCAGGTGAATCACTATAACTCAAAAGATTTGTGCATGTTTTTAAAATAACATTTGTTAAAAATGATTGAAGCCCAAGGAGAAATTCAGCTAACATGGTAGATGTGAAAAATTTCAAATCTAGGAAACCATATGAAATCTCAAATCTCATAGCAAAAAAAGAGAAAAAAATGAAAAAATTTCTTACAAGGGAAATCCTAGTATAGAATAAAATTTTCACTAGAAAAAATTAGGAGAGAAGAAATACTTACCAAGAAATGCTAGCAAAGAAAATTCCTCGCTAGAGGGAATTTATTTTAAAAAGCAAATAAAAGGTATAGAAAAAGGTAGATCCTATGGAGAAAGATCATATTTGAAGGCCATTTTTGTTAGAGAGCCTTAAAGAGAAGAAAGAGAGAATGAATTTTAGAGAGAAATACACTGACACACAATCAATAAAATATTGGTTTCCATAGACTAAATATTAGAAGATGTGCATTACAAACATATATCTTAATTACTTTCATGACATACGTTGCATCCAAAAACGCATTTGTGAATTTTCACGCATATCAAGTGAAAATCATGTACAAAGTATGGTTAATAATTTTTTTAAAAAAAACATGAATAAATAGGACGACTAGGGTGGACTTGGAAATCTTTCCTTGACAGCTTTGTTATGTTGTAGCTTGAGCAACCAATGGATTTGGGGCAGGGACGGTCTGTTGTAGCTTGAGCAACCAATGGATTTGGGGCAGGGACGGTCATCAAAGACCGTCCCTGAACGGTTCCCCTCACAAAACTGAAGAAGTGGCCCATTATCAATCCACGTTGACAAGGTTCAAAATAGAGTCATTTTGATTAGTGAGCAGGGAAAAAATTACTAAAAAGCATGTGTGAGCCTAACGCCTCCGTTACCAACCATTGAACTCTATTCCACAAAATCCCGTGCAAATTGGACTCGCTATGGACTATTCATTTCAATTCTTCAAACGAAGAACTCTTTTTAGTCTCCCTCCAAAAGTTGTCAATATTCATCCACAACTTTAGAACTAAGGCAAAATACAATCAGTGAGTAGGAAAGTGGTAGACAAAGGACGGAAAAAAAGCAGTCAAAATATACTTAGGAAAAGGAAGAACTACCTATTGAAGGAGAAAGTTCTTGGAGGCCTACTATCTATAAGGCTTGAGGAAAGGTCAGGACTGAACAATGAAGCTAAAGATGATGGAGTCCGAAGCAATGACAACCAATTGCATCTACGTAAACCCTTCAGGTAAAAAATTGCAAGCCAATGACAATAATTTTCATTGTTTGGTGAATGGCATCCCATGATTTTATATCATCGGTTGTGGAAACCCTATGTATGTTTAGAAATCAGATCTGTTCATGGCCCATATGGGAGAGTATAGTAGAGAGAAAATTTGCACACCAAGTGTTTGCAAAAAAGAAAAGGAGAACTTCCAAACCAATTAGTAGAAGGAGTTGTTAGGAACGGGATAAACAGGGGTCGTAACTCTCGCATTAATAGCAATAGTGTAAATCATTATATGAAACTAAATAGGTACCGGAGATTTTAGGTTGATAAAATAACAAGGAAATTTTGAAGTCAAAATTTTTGTTTTGTTCTGTATGGGTGGATAAGCAAGGACGCCTTATGATGTGCATAGCATTACTGGGTGTTTATGACCGATTACATTGAAGTAGTATGAGATATACATTAAGAGTAAAGGTAAGAAAAGTGAAAAATTATGATAGATTACAAGATGGCCTACCAACTATGCATAAAGCTAGAAGAGGTAGGAAAGTGCATACACTATTAGACATCAATGGGTAGTACCTCATGTTTGAAAATTAGTAGTCAATCATACTATAGGCAGTGTAGTAGGTGAAGTAAATTACTTCAAACTTGGATTGGTATGAATGTAAATGTCAATTTGTATGTGTTAGGTCGAATGTACATCTTGTTGAATGTGACCACTTAGTGTAAAAAAAGAGTTACAAGATGTTTTATTAGTAGTGTGTCCATACATTATGTTGGACACCTATTACTTTTTGTGAATACATAGTGATAGTGAAAAAGTATATTCATGTAATTGTAAATTAGTAATCAATTAACATAATAATGTTAAAGAAAGGTCACAATGAAGGAAAAAAAAATAAAGGATGGCAGGGAGGAAAGTGGCACATATTGAACATTAATAGTGGTTGTTATCTTGTGTTTGAAAGTTGGTACCTGTTCATAAAATAGCAGTCTAGTAGTTGAAGTGGATTGTTTAAAAGTCAATTGGTATAAGTATAGATTCTAATTTATGTGTTAGACTGAATGTGCATAGTGTGTACTGTGCCTTAGTTGTAGAAAATGGTTACAAGATCTGTATATCATGTTGGATAACTATTATTATCAGTGAATAAATAGCGACACTAGACAAACACTTTCATTCAATTGTAACTTAATAATCAATTAACATAATCATGTTAAAGCAAGGTCGGCGGGATTTACAGTGGAAGGGAAATAAATAAAAGAAAGAGAAAAGTGCACACACTATTAAATTGATAGTTTGTTATCCCATGTTTGTAAACTAGTACCTATTTCTATAGTACCAATCTATGGGATTAAAATTGATTGGATTAATGTAGGTTCTAAGATGTATGTATTAGGTTAAATGTACTTATCATGATTTTATAGTGTATATGAATGTTGGGTAAAAATCTTAAGCAATTAAACAAATTATCTTTTTTTTTTGTCCAAATTGTTACCAGATGACATGAAGGAGATCGAGATTGGAGAAGTGCTAGCTTAGGAGTTGTTTAATTTGGCTACCAAATGTCATAGAGGATTCTAAAGATTGAAGATACTTTACATACCAAGGCCAAAGCATCATCCAGCAAGCCCAAATCAACAAACAAAGGGAAAAAATCACTACAGGAAACAAAGGTTGTAAATCTAAAATCAAGAGACAAAAATTCTGAATATGAATATGAAAAAAGAAGGGGATGACGACAAAGATGCCGAGAAGATGATTCCGATGAAAATGATGATGAGGGCATAGATGTGGGAGCAATCTGGAGCCAAGCAATTTAGGATTCCTAATTTAAAATGAAAATAAATTGTTTCTGATCATTGTAACATTACCTAAACAAGTTGTAACTCCTTATTAATTGCTTGTACAAATTCACAATATAAGTGTGATAAATTTAGCAAGCTGTTTCTGTGGGTTTCATGCACAATAATCACGTATCTATTATGTACTTATACAAATAGTTGACATTATCTTACAATCAGTTCAGACAATGTTACATTCATTCCTTGTCCACTTCTACAATTTGCAAATTCAATCAATATGAATATGAATAATATTTAATAATTTGTAACAATTTTATAATTCTCTCTAAATTCTATACGGTTGATTTACCGATGCCTCAAACAACAACTTTGGCCAACATGTACATAGTGGCCGAACTCCATTCTCATCAGATTGTTTATCGATGAGTCGATTTCTAGTTCATCATGCTAACTCATGGTTTTATCTTATGCATATTTTCTACTACTGTAAATATGGTTAAACTTAGCATTTCTTAAATTCTATTGGAAGATGAGGACTGGTAGCCATCTTTGATGGGGATCTTGGGCACCAACAGTTGTCAGTAACAACCATTCTAAACGATATAATATTTTTTGAACAAAGTATAACTTTATGTAAACTACTTGTAAAACTTAACAACAGAGACACAATTATTACATATGAGACCCATATGAACAGTAACAAAATATCACATCTCTGTTATAAAGCATGTACAAGTAGTTAAGGAGGAGTTACAATTTGTGCAGAGAGAGTTATGCCGTTCAGGGACGGTTGATTTGACAACTATCCCTACCCCAAATCTCTTTAGAGGGTGTTCTAGTTTTTGTAACAGGTAGTAACTCAATGTCCAACTGCTTGTATGTTTAAGTGACATAGATGTTATATACAATTATTACTTGTACATCTCAATTATTATTGACTCATAGTCACGTGGCACCTTCTTATCCTTACATATCTTATGAAAATTATTACTGGCAAAGGTTGTATGCCATTGAATACAATCATTCCTCAAAGGCGTAATGGCTTACCAATAAGTTATAAGACATAGGTAACTATTTGTAATTTCTCATAACAATGATGCAATTACTATGTCTGTGACCCATATCAACACTGGATAGAATATCACATAGTTATTGTTTAGTTGTACATGTCATGCAACTGTGTCTAACAACTTTTTGAAATAGCATTATATTATCCATGACACGATTCACTAATTTAATCAACAATCCGAAAAGTAAACAGTGGGCAGGAAAGTGAATAATAGCAATATTGCCCAACATTCACATAGTTTACTCTGTAATTTGTATGGTTACAGCAAACATGTTGAATAATAATTGACCTCTACCAATTGGGAACTGTCCAATTTTTTTTTATATATTATAACAATTTGTGAAATTTTTGAACATAGATATAAAAGTGCTAAAATCAACTAAATTCTAAGAATGCAGGAAATGGTCTCAATTTTGGAATCAAATAGTACATTTGTCCGAAGAATTACAAATGCCTGGAGCACTGCCTTTAAAATTTTGAACTTAACGCCCAAACTCCATACAACTTGTTTTGTTCTCTTTCTCCCAAGATGGTGCCGGCAATTCAGAGCCATCTTAGCAACACATAGTTATGCTCCAACTTTAAGCTCCAACATGTGGTAACTACATCCTTGTCTTTGTTTAAGTAGTCCTATCGACACTAAATTTCGTGCAAATCCATATTATTGTAGAAATTATACACTTTGTCTTCTATATGAAACTCCATTGCAATTTGCCAGGCTCGTCTTTTGTCCATTTCAAGCATTCCACTACATGAATTTCATTTGTTCAGAGTGTATAAATTCATCAACATTATGTAAACATTCCATAACGAGTGTATAATTGCATGCATATCTTGTACATGCTATCTTAGACCATGTAGAATCAAAACTCTAAAATAAGTTATAGTACATTGCAGTTAAGGACTCATGACAACTAAATCAAAACTATCAATTAAGAAATTGAACATCCTAAGAATCTAAATCCGACCAGAATCAAAAGAGATAAGCCCAAATAAAACCAAAACAGGATGCAGAAGAAATGAGGACGATAATTCATTCCTCAAAAACTACTTTACTCTAGAGCTACTAGTGTATGCTACCTCTTTCAGCCATCAAGAAGAATAAGCAAAAAAAAAAAAACTGTCGCTCGCTATTCAGATCTACTTTTCTCATGCCTAATTAATATGCCAAATCATGCAGGGGAAAATTCTAAACAATTAGAATTTAATTTTGTACCCGTAATATTAAATATATATAATTGGAAGAATCTTTCCAAAGGACAAGGAAACTTGCATAGAGGCAACTAAAGATGATTGTTATGTATTACAAAAGAAACTATCTAGCAAAGAATATTCAAACATGTGGCATATATAGGAACAACGAGATAATGGAATCACAAAAGAACTGTTGTATAATAAAATAAAAAATTTTCATAGAAAACACAAGTAAGAGAAGAGGCAATTATAATGTACAAATTATGGTGTCTCTCAATCCGATTATGCAACAGAATACCCTAGTATGTACAACATAACCATTATTATATTAATTCTAACCACGTGTG
The DNA here is from genome assembly GCA_023065735.1 of Coffea humblotiana. Classification (NCBI taxonomy): domain Eukaryota; kingdom Viridiplantae; phylum Streptophyta; class Magnoliopsida; order Gentianales; family Rubiaceae; genus Coffea; species Coffea humblotiana. Next base: position 10,517,673 of record CM041217.1, read on the forward strand.
TTACTCTTAAAATTATCATATAGCAACATGATGACTAAATAGTGCTCTAACAAGACATACTTGTACATATACCAAAACTCAATGTAATACTCATGAAACACATTGTGAATATTTTCTAACGTTGCGTACAGACACCACATGTATATAATTGCTATTTGTTATCTTACATCTACATATCCAAGATTTAATCCCATTAACAACACTTATATATTTTACTATTATGATAGCAATGATTTTTCCACTTGTACATACAAATGAGCGCATTGTTCTTCCTGGGTAACAATGTGTACAATCAGACAGACACGCTGAAAAAACATAGCATAACTTCTTTTTCATTTAAATATTAATTTCTGCTAACATTGCTACCACTACAATTTCTATCCAATTCATATGATAACCAGCATCATTACCTTCATCAATCTCCGCCGCATTGTTGTAACTATTTGCTTACCCTGTTATAATGTCTACTGTCTTGGCCTTTATTGTATGCTACAACTGCAATAGCCTTTTCTAATTTAAATCACTTCTTGGAAGCAATGTCAATGCAAATACTATGATTGCTTCGGTGTTTATATTTGCTCATACCCTTGCCGTTCTAGATATGGGTGGAGGTCCAAATTATCAAACATTTAAAACCCACCCACAGCAAGACTTTCTAACCCTAATTTGGTACACAAATCTACATTTGCTATTTTTGCCCTCTCTTCTCTGGAGATAGATTGTATTTTTCACCATTCTTCTCTTTCCACTATACCTTCGAAGAACTAAAATGAAAGCCTTCTTTTTTGTCAAGGTTTTTCCCTGGTTTGTTTTTCAAAATCAGTTTTGAATTTCAAATTTCATATTTTAACAATCCTGTTCCCATATAATGCCGTTTATATTGGTGTTTTTGAAATTAATATTTTTTTTGAAACTTGCTAATTAGATGGTGTCATTTTGATGCCTTCTTTTTGCCTGTTTGACGTGGATGCATAATAACCACTTCTTAAGTTTTGTGAGGGGACCGTGCCATTTGGGGATAGTCTTTCTGAATGACCGTTCCTGCCCCAAATCCCAACAAACCACTCGAAGACGTTCCAAGGGCTACTGTGACAACTTCTACAGTAAACCACCATAAGCAAATCAAGCTCGAAATCACAGACCAACAAACAGTTTTTCATTTGTTGTGTTAGCAAAAAGAATCAAGCTTCATCAGAGGATACAGTAGCAATCATATATTAGCCAATAGTTAAATTTCAATTGTATCAATTGGTTAGGTTTGTTGTTATAGCAGTTAGTTAGATCCTACTAATGGAAGAGAGTATACTAGCCTATAAATAGCCATTGTATGAGGAAGTTGTAATCAGCTACGGAGTGAATGAAAGTCCCAATCCTTTTGCATTGAATATTATTCCATCTCCGTTTCTTTCTTTCACCTTCTTCTTCCTTTCTTTCTTCCCTATTATTCTTGCTTCTGCTTCTTTCTCTCCCCTTTCATTCTTTCTATAATCTATCTAATTATTCTCAGTAATCCCCATAGATATATCTAAAATCCAATTGGAATCTTGACGACTTCATTCAATTGTATGTCAACCATCCTAGAATTAAGAGTGCTTCACATGCCCTCAACTAACGCATGTGCAGGCTACATTTATGCACAAGGTTAGCAGTCTTTATGAGACTAGAGTGTCCAAGAACACAAGTTTATTCACGATTGCATCGACTAATTAAGATGTGGTGAACCAACTTAGGGTTATTTCATACTGATAGGAAAAGGAAAAAAACAAGTTTTAGTTCCTAGTGTTTCGCACTTGTGTGAATTTAGACCTCTCCAATGTTTGGCACCAGTGTAATTTTAGTTCCTAACTTTTAGCAAAAATAAATATGGTTCCCAATATTTCCAATTGAAGCAAATTTAGCATAATTGACGGATTTTCCCTAATTACTAACGAAATCATGTTATTTCCAGTCACATGTTCACTAGATTGAATTAAAAAAAGAGAATAAAAAAGCACCTGACTTTAGACAATAAGAATATTAACTTATGTGATGACACATGAGTAATTAATTAACCACAAAAATAGAAATAAAATAAAGAAATTTGTGAAATTATATAGAAAAACCTGTAGGGGTTTTTTTGCTTAAGGGGAGTGGGGTTGGAATAGAGAGTGAAAATGAGTTCTGGATATATGAGTTAGGTACTTTGATTGGTTTCAACTATGTAGTTTAACTAATTTCTTCCTTTTTTTCCCCTTTGTTGTGATTAATTAGTTACTCCAGTGTTAGTAGGTGAGTTATTAGTTCATAATGTTCTTATGTAAAGTTATTTGTTACTTTCCTTTTTCATTTTTAAATTCAATTTAATGGACATGTGACTGTGCGTGACCGGAGTCGGTTAGTAACAAGGGAAAACCCTTCAATTGTCCTAATTCTACTTCAGATTAATTACATTTGAGACTAGATTAGTTTTTATGGAAATCTTACGGACTAAAATTGTCCAAATTCTACATATTGAAAACCAGATTTATTTTTATCAAAAATTTTAGATATCAAAATCACACAGGTGCTAAACATTTAGGACCAAAACTATATTTCTTCTCTGGGAAAAAACAACTCTTCCATTGGAAATTTCATATTGTCTCGACTGGTGATAGATGAAAAAGTCAATCAATTTTTCTCTTTGGATTTATTCATCTTCAAAATAGAAAAGTTGGTAGAAGTCCCTGAAAGAGACTGACTAGACTTATGGTAATACTTGGGATCGACAGAATAAGTCATCCTATGTTCCTAGAGTGCTTCACGCGGCCCGATCAACCAATGCACGAGCAGCCAAGGTAGAGTGGCAAAGAACATAAGTTCATTCACGATTGCAACAACCAAGACGTGGTAAATCTTAAGGTTATTTTGTTCATCTACTATAATTGCAATTCTTCGTTCATTTGTTTGGTAGTGGTGGTAGTAGGGTACATGCTAGGAAACTAATGCGACAAAAAAACCAAGTTTTCTACTGGCGATATTTCTATTATCTAGAGAGGTGATACAGGGAAAAGTCAATCATCTGATCTCTTCTTGATTCCACAATTTTCAACACAGAAAAGTTGATAAAATTCCGTTCCCTCGACCACGATGACTGGAGTTTCGTGCTCATATGAATTGATATTGCAATTGTAGCACAAATGACGAAAAAAAAAGTAAAGAGTCCACATACAGAAGATGGAGTAGTGTTAAAAAGGAAATAGTGCTGAAATGCAATTAGTAGCGTTCAGGATCCCATACCACACGGTATCAGAATAATTCAAGTGAACTTGCCAAGTCAATTTGAGGATGAGTGACTTTCTAATGTTGGGGTGGCTTTGCTCAGGGAAGGATCTATATATTGAAATATGGCCTCCTCCAAGAACACCAGAAAAAACTCATCATCCCAAAATTAAATAGCCATCACAGTCCAAAGTTTCCCCAGTGATGAAGCTTGTTCAAATGATACTTTTCGTGTTGACGATGTCCTTAAAGCCAGCTATCACACCAGTAGCAACATACCCTCCTATAGCCAAGGATGGCTGCATTGATACCTCTCGAAAAGTAAAGATCCCATACCCATTTGGCATGACAGAAGATTGTTATCTTGAGTCGAGACTTTCAGTCAATTGTAACTACTCTTTAATCCTTCCATTCTAAGCATATATTTTTATTTTTTTAAAATTTTTCTAGTAAAAGAGAATGAAATTTAAGAAGCGGGTGTAGGGAGGAGAGGTTTGAGCCCAAGCCCTCTAAATCCTGGAACCTCAATCCTAGACCCCTATTTGATAAACCCAATTCAATACTTAAACTAAGTGAGTTCATATTTTAACATGTTCAAACGCGTTTGATAACAAAAAATCGAACTTCTGATTTAATTAAGTAGCACCGAATTTTCTAGATAATTTTTTTAAAAAAACATAAGTGATAAACTAACCACGTATCACTTAATATAATATATATTCAAATATATCAAATATAGTACTTGACAATTCAATAATTTAACGAATTCTACCTTCAAATTTCAAATTTCATATTTCAATTTTCAAATTTTAATTTTATCTAATACAATCTTAGTCACTAGACTAAAACCTCATAGGCCGAAGCATATATCTTAATTACTTTCATGACATACATTACATCCAAAAAACACATTTATGAATTTTTTCTCATATCAAGTGGAAAAAATTTATCGGTTCCCTTATTGTTTTTCACGTGAATAAATGGAAAGACCAGGGTGGACTTGAAGGCCTTCCCTTGCAGAGTCATTATGTCTTTAGCATGAGCAGCCCCGTAAAGACGTGGACCTCAATGTCGTCAGCAACTACTGTGACAGCTTCCCCAGTAAACTCCATACACAAATCAAGCTCAAAATTATTGCCCAACAAATAGTCCTTTACGTCTTGACTGCATTCATTTGAAGTCAACCGTCCTATTTGGGGTCTACAGAAGAAGTTTCAATTGTAAAATGCGTAGTCCTTCTCCGCGTTTACTTGACTCAGTCTTCCCTTTACTTCGAATGCCTATAAAACGACCCTATAGGCAGTTTTGAAGTCCTTTGTAGTGCACAATTAACAATTGCAAGTTTCTCTTCCCTAAAAGGAAACTTGCTTCTTTGAAAAACCATTCTAATGGGCTTTAATCGGTTGATTTTACCGATGCTCTTGCATTTGGTAATTGCCTTGATGCTCTCCTCCGCTTCAACTTTGGCACCCCCACCATTTCCTATTGCGAGGTCCGGCTGCCAAGATCATTGTGGAAATGTAAGCATTCCATTTCCATTCGGTATTACAGAAGATTGTTACCTTAACAAACATTTCTTTATCAACTGCACCAACTCTTCAACCTCTGTCCCTCAACCAGTTCTGCAAAACAGTACAATCAATGTCGCAGAAATATCTCTGGAAGGTCAGGTGAACCTTATGCAGTATATAGCATCTGATTGCTACAATGAAAGCGGAAGTTTCACTACAAGAAATTTGGTCTTTTGTGACAACATTCTTAGCGACAACAGAAAAACTCGTCACAATTGAGCAAATTCAGTGACGACTTTTGATGTCGTCATAGTTGACCGAGATAAACTCATCATCAGTGACAACTTGGGATTAGTCGTCACAATATGAGTGACGCGCAACTGGTCGGTGTGGCGGGAAATCCCCATTGTGACGACTTGCAAAAACATTGTCACTAAAATCAAAACCATTGTCACTAAAATGGGCCCTACAGTGATTACTTATAATATCGTCACAATGTGATTACCTATTCATAATTAGTGACAACAATTGGTTGTCACTGTCTAAAGTACTTATTCCTAACTCACTTTCATTAATTCTACTATGCCATCCTAATTTTTTAAATATGGCTCCAAATATTGTAAATAAATTTTATTAATTCTATTATGGCACCCTAACTTTTATATTTTAGCCCTGTATGTGATGAACTAATTTCATCAACTCTACCATAACACCTTATCTTTTGCAATTTAGCCTCGTATGTGATAAACCAATTTCGTTAATTATATTATGGCACCCTATCCTTTATAATTTAGCCTATGTTTTTCATTAGTAAAATGAGGAAGGTATTGTAATAAAAAAGTATACATATTTTATAATTGTTTTAAAATTAGTTAATAACTTGTTGTGAAGTTAAAAATATTATGGATTTCGTATCTAGTTCTCTTGACAACACATGGAAAATTAGTGATTAGCATAGTATGAAAATGATGGTAAAGAACAGTAAAATTTTATACGAAATTAAGTAAAATCCTCACAATTGCATGACTACAGTTTATTACTAATTACAATATTCAAATTAGTTATGGCTTATGAATCGGGTACTTGTACCAAATACATTTAGTGTGTCATGCATGTATTAGAAAACTATTTTGGTTATTTGATCAACTAAACTAATTGTTAGGTATTGTCAGACCACAATTCGTACATAATTGAAAAATTATTAAATTGATACCAAAAATATTTGTATTAAAAGATTTTTTAAATCATAAACATATATTTAATAAACTTTTTAGTGTTTGAACATTATTTTTCGTAGAAATCCAAAAAAATCCTATGTTAGTTAAAAAAATATCCCAAAATACTAATTTTCATATTCTAAGTTTTAATATAACAAATAATGTTTTAGTACAACTTGTGAGCTAAAAATTTTCAACATAATAAACAATCTTAATTACACATAGATGGGGGAAAAAGAGAGATATTTAGAGAAGGGTTATTTTTGTAAAGAAAGGTTTCAAATCGTTTGTACAAAAGAGGATAAAAGCGCTATTTTTGTGCTAAGGTAAAATGGAAGCGGGAAGCTGAAAACTCAAGGTGTGGAGGCGGGTGAACAAAATAAGATAGAAACGACGTCGTTTTGGCAAGAGTTAAACTAAAACACTCACAACACTTAGAAAATTTTCAGACAACATTTTCTCGATCTCTCTCGTTCAAAGTTTCGGACATTATCATCTTCTCCATTTCTTCTTTTGCTCTACTGTTATCTTGCTGAAATTATCCACAAAAATCACTTTAAATCATCTTTTTCATCCCTAATTTGAGCTACCCAAAGGATTTGGGCAATTTTAGTGACCTCGCAGATAGCAAAAATCCCGAGATTGGCGCACAACTTGCTTACTGCAAGAACACAGAAAGTTGGCCATGAATTTTGAGGGAAAGCTAGAGTTTGAAGACTGAATCTTAAGGAAAAACAAGTGCTAAGGGAGTGAAGGCATAATTTGAGGTAAATAATCTCAATATTTTCTATCTAATTTTGATATTTTTTGTCAAATGTAGGTCAGGTAGACTGAATCTTGAGTTTTGGGCCAAATTTTCCACTTAAATCTTTCAATGGTGACATATTTGTTACAATTGCTTCATCTTTGTTCTCTTCTTCCTTTTCTGGAAAATTTCAGAGAGTAGATGATATGTCTGCAGTCTAATAATGAGTTTGAGAGAGGATTGGGAGCTCATTTTTTTTCCTCGAAATTATACTAATGGTATTCTCCAGTATAGGAAAATGCTGATTAAGATTTTCAGTTACCAAAACAGAAACTACAATTCAGGGACAAAAGAGCCCAGCAAATTGTCACACTTAAAAGACAGTATCTTTGATCGGAACAAAACAATGACTAAATTCATTCATATTATTCCAATATTGTTTGCCACATCCAAGCATCGTAGTCTGGAGTCAACGAACATATGCTTTCTTTGTTCCATCAGGCCTGATCAAAGTGTTCACTTTCTTGGTCTGTATGTGGTACATCTTCTTCACTGCATCTTTGATTTTCTTCTTATTAGCACGATGTCAACTATGAAAACCAAGGTATTGTTATCTTCAATCTTTTTCATGGCAGATTTAGTAGCCAAAGGATATTTGAGAATCTGATAATGGTCCAACTTATTCCTAGGAGGAGCACTGATGCGTGGGTACTTCGGGTTCCTGTCCTTTTTCAATGTCTTAGGACGATGGAAGGTAACTTTGGTCCGGATCTTCTTGGTTTTCTTCTTAAAAGTTGTCCCAGATTTGACAAATTTGGCAACCTTGGCTGCCTGAGCCTTTGTGTCAAGCTTTTTTGTGGTGTCAGCTTTAGGAGCCATTGTTGGAAACTGCCACACAAATCTGAGGGGAGTCCGAGTGTTGAGGGGAGGATTGGGAGCTCATGAACCTAATGAAAGAACTGGTTTGATTATTTGATGTGACAGAGAGTTTGAATTGGCAACCTTGGCTGCCTGAGCCTTTGTAATCAAGCTTTTTTTGTGGTGTCAGCTTTAGGAGCCATTGCTGGGAAACTGCCACAACAAATCCTGAGGGGAGGAGCCGAGTGTTGAGGAGAGGATGGGAGCTCATGAACCTAATGAAAGAAACTGGTTTGATATTTGATGTGACTGAGGAGTTTGAATTGAGCTCCAGATTTGTTGAATCCACACTTCTTATGGTAAGTGACCTATTATTTTATGTCTTTATTTTTACCCTTGGCATCAATCTCCAGTTTTTTAGTTGTTTCTATGGTTTTGGTTTGTGTTGTATTATGGGTTTTTATGTCTGGTTGTAGTATTGTGCAAATCTGTTTTGATTGATATTGAATTAGTAATGTCTTTAAGATAAATATGCCTCTTTAATGCTGTTATGCAAGTCATCCTTGTACTAATTTCTTTGTAATTTCAAATACAAGTTGTCTTGGGACATTGTTGGCTACTTTGGTCCCTGTTATGGGCTTTAATGCCGTCATGACGTCTGAAAATTTTGCTTCATTTTTGGTTAGTTCCAACGGGCTAGTTTTCCTGCCATTCTTGCTTTCTTATTCGCAATTACTGTAGCCACTGATTCACTATTACTTATTTTATGCTCCTCAATCTTTTCAAATTTATGCCTTACGTTGCTCTTAATCTCTAATTTTACTTTTCCATTCCTGGGCATGTACAGGTGTTTATTATTATTCATGTTATAGCTCTTGTTTACTATATATATTAAGGGGATTCTGTCACCAAGAATGTTAAAAGTGGCTGTTATGCTTGTGTTTTCAGTTGGCCTGTAAGTGCCTTTACTTATAGTTTGTATAGAAATTTGCTTGTTGTTATAGTGTGTAAGTAGTAGCTAAGAGTTTCATGAAATTGTGAATGACATATTTTTTTGCAAATTTAACTCCAATTACTGCAATATAATCTGTGAGTGCTTTCTAAGAAGTTCCCAAAAATATTGAGATGGAAGCAACACTTAAAAATTTGATTGCACTTTTTGGTCCTTATGCTGGATTTCCATGTTGTTCTTTAGCTTCCTGGTTGAGCTCTTTACTGTTTACAGACGATCTTTTGTTGGTTTATTGTGTTTGGGCAGTAGCAGAAGCTTGTTCAGCACCCTCCATAGTGCTAACATGTCAATCTCCTGACGGCCTTCATGTTTTTGATGACTTCAGAGAGACCTATGCATGGTTGAGCCATAACATAGATGTAGATCATAAAGTGAGTTGTCATTCTTTCCACAATATATATCTTCACAAATTTTCGTAATTTTTGTTGCACCCAGTCTATAGAATCCACACAAACCAAAGCCATGAATAGAAATTCAAATGGAAATATGAACCAGTGCCACAAAGCAAGCTGAATGAAGTTAGCTATTCGAAGAAAGAGAAGACCTTTTGCACATAAGGTTGAAATCTGCAATTGGCAATGCTGTTATATTGGATCTCTGTTTTCCTCTTGAAGTATAAGCCTTTCAATAAGTAAGGGTTTTGATGTATGCTTGGTGAATTGGAACTAGTATCTAGTGCGACCTTAAGCACTTGAGGATGATTTATTGGAAAAAACAATTGGTCAAGTTAAATGGAGTTTCTGGAAATAGTTGATAGTATTGGATTCTTTTGTACAGAACAGAGTGTTAGCTTGTATTGAGTGCACTAACGAAGCACATGTGCAATTCTTATTTTGTTAAGGAAAAATTGTTTAGGTTATTATATGAGAACAAAAGCATAGACATTGCATGATTTCAAAGCATAGGCAAACTGGAAAAAGCATCTCAAAGGCACATGTTTAGTAATACATAGTGCTCTTGTAGACATTGCATGTTTAGTAATACATATTTTGCATGTTTAGTAATATGTAGTGCACATATTTAGACATTGCATGCTTAGTAATACATAGTGCTCTTGTAGTCACTTTGCTAAAGTTCTTTTCATGCTCCTTTTTTTTCTAGTAAGTTGTTAAGCAAGTGTTTTAGTTTTGTATATCAGGACATCTGCTCACAAGGTTGGCAGAAAAGGGTTTTTCATATCGTATAACATAAAACCCAATTGAAAGATCTATTTTGTGGACAATACCTATTCCAGAGCAATTGGTGCAGGTAATTTAGGTATATGTCTTTACAATGTTTCTCTAATGGGACAAATTTATATGCTTCATGTGTCACTTACACAGGTGCATACAGTTAGATTTTAGAGTTTCCTGCTTTAGTTACACAGATGCAAGATAAAAAAAAAATTTCCTTCTCAAGCAACGATTGAGATGTACTATGCTAATATTCCAATGTCCAATTTTCTTTCAATGTAGTACAGTGCTGTTAAATGCTCATGAGGAAATGAACAATAGCTTGGGTTTTGGATATGCTCATGAAGATGGCTTCATTTTGACATAGATTGCTTCTCTAGTTTATGTTTTTTGTTTAGAGATCTAGTACTCTATTTTTATGATGGATAATGGTTATTACTATTTGAGCTGATGTGGGTTCAATACTTTAGCTTTTTTGGATGGATAATGGCTGTTAGAACTTGAACTGGTGTGGTTTTTGTGACCTATTTTGGTTGATGTTTGTTTGGATAAATTTAGAGATGTTTATGTCCATATGTATATTCAGGGTTCATTATGTGTTTAATGCTATTGTTTTTGGCATTAATTATACTACAATTTTCTTCTATGGTTGCTAGAAATGCTACAGAAGTAGCTTTCGTATTACAATTTTCAGACATTCTAAACTTAGCTTAGTGACAACATCATGGAAGGTTGTCATTGCTGCAAAATCAACTAGTGACAAACAATTCTTGTCACTGATGAACAAGACTACAAGTGACATGTGGATGTCATCACTGTAGAGTTGTAATTTGTGACAGCTTTCATATTATTTATGACAAAAATATAAGTGAAACAGTGACAAAAAAAGTTATCACAAAATGCTAATGGTTAATGATGACATTATTCTCGTCACAGAATACTACGAATCTGTGACGACCTAATTAAGGTGGTCACATAGACCCATTTGTGACATAGAATCTGTGACAATCAAGTGATAACAGAAATTTGTCACTGTTTTTTTTTTATGACAACTTTTTCTATTTTAGTGATGACATTTCATGGTCACAAAAGACTGATTTTCTTGTAGTGTTTATTGGACAACTATTCACCATGGATGACATTATCTGAACGCTTTACCTTCAGTAGTACAGCTAATAAATTCATTGTCGGTTGGCTGTGATGCCCTCGGTCTAGTTTATGGTTTTGGTCGAAACCGGAGCTACGCAACTGGATGCGCCTCTTCCTGTAATTATATGGAAGATGTAATTGATGGCTCTTGCTCTGGCATCGGTTGCTGCCGGACAGATATCCCACGAGGGACATGGAATATTAATGTGAGCTTGACCAGTCTCAATAACCACAACCGACGTGTGGGATATCAATCCTTACGGCTACGCTTTTGTGGTCGAAGAGAACGCTTTTCAATTTTTCTGCAGATGACCTCACCAACTTAAGCGATGATTTAAGTCTTCCCGTCATGGCGGATTGGACCATTGAGGACGTGTCATGTGACGTTGCCCAAAGAAACACGAAACCCTCTTATGCATGCTTTAGTAAAAACAGTCACTGTTCGAACCTTTTAAGGGATACCCGTTGTTCTTTGCGATCAAGGATACGAAGGCAACCCATGTCTCCTCAGTGGTTGCCAAGGTATGTGTGAAAAGAAATTGTTTCTATTGTCTAATTATCCGTATATGTATGTGTGTTTCAATTCACATTTGAATTGTGCTTCTGCTTTCTATTTTTTATTGAATTCTATAGACATTAATGAATGCCGAGATCCAAGTCTTTACAATTGAGCGAAACATAATGTTTGTTACAACACAGTGGACAACTACACATGTCCTTGTCTCAAATAAATTTTTTCCCAAAGAACTTTCAATCCAAACAAACACGGTTCAGTGTACTTTTGAAAATAGACTTTCACTTGTTAAAAAAATTAAAAAAAAAAGAAGGAAAACAAATCCTTGATAGATCCAACATGAATTTTTTTTTTGGGTAACATTATGCAGATATTGATGAATGTCAAAAGAAGAAACCAATAATTGCAAATTCGGAGAACTTTGCAAAAACGTCGAAGGAGGCTACAATTGCTCTTGCCCGAAGAGGTACCTTCAGAAAGATGATGGAAAAGGGGGTGAAGGTTGCATCCCTAACCTAAGAAGTTATCAAGCACTTGTGGCAGGTAATAGTTTGTCCTTTTGTTACCGAAGTTCCCAAGTATTATACAGAATAGGCCACAAAAGACCAAGCTTGGTCAAAAAGCAAATTACCGTTCTCAGATCAGCTTAATTTGCATTTTGTTTATAAACACACATACACATACGATCAACACAAGCCCCCACTTTTTTTATTTTTTTCCATTTCTTAAGAAATTATTGTTTAGAATTCCAAGATTAATGGTTGAAATGCCAAGTAGGATATTAACTAAGTTTTGCGATTTTATATTCATACTATGAAACACACAAACTCACATGCGGTATCTCCAAATTTTTATCCTCCTTCGTTGAAGTGAGGTAAATATTATAATATTATTTGTGATACGAAATTATATATGTAAATAAAAATATGATTGAAAATATAAAAGAAAGGTTAAAAATGTATTTATGATACATTGTAAAATAATTTTTACAAAAAATTAGTATCTAAACAAGCCTATTGCTTATATATTGTTTCAATTTTTATCTTAAATAATAAATCAGTATGTTTTGGTGGCATGGAAAATGGGTAGTACCTATTATCACAAACCACACATTGAATTATACTCCCTCCGTCCCAAAAACTTTGTCGTGCTTTGGGAGTTGAACTTTTTATGTACAGTACTAAGTTTGAGCTTTGTTTTCCGATTTTGCCACTTCAAAATCACTATTAGAAACAAGAATGTGTGTCATTAGTGGTCAAGAAGACAGAAATGACATGTGGGACCAAAGCTACCTTACAAGAAATCCAATCTGCCAGTAGCGAGTGATATTTACACATCACTTCAGACCTTGTGTGTTTCTCACAAAATGTCTTTGCAACTTTTGTGAATAGCAAATGAAAATCAACGGACCCACTAATAAAAGTAAAGAATGAGGAAATCTTGAAGGGTAAAAATTGAAACAAGAGAAATTTAGTTTTCCATTTTGGTATGTGACATATATTTAGGACAAACAAAAAAGGAAAGTATAACACTTTCAATGGGACGGAGGAGTATAAGATAAGGATTATTGGGAGCAACCTGAAAAGTGCTAGAATAGACTGAGCCAAAACTACCTAGCTGAGTCAATGTCAGTCCAAAGCTCGACCACCTCTTAATCAAGTTTACTTTTGGCCTCGACTTCAGCGAAGGCCAAAGTCAACATATGCCATACCCATCACATGTGCAAATCAAAGACAGTTAAGAGTGTGAAGCACAAGACCAATTCGATGATTAGCCACATTCATCAAGTGACGTTATCTTTTTAATTCGAATTCAAATCTTTTCTTTTTTCGCTCCCTTATTATATGGTTTGAAGTCTCCATTAAAGTGAAAAGGAAAAAGAAAATTCTAGGGTGGAGGTTTTCTCACCCAAAAAAAAAAAATTCTAGGGTAGACATTTTCTCACATTGGCTATCAGTTAAAAGCATCACATATAGAGAAACATTCCTATTATTCCCGAAACAATAAACTCAGGGACAAACTCCAGCTAAAATCTTGTTGAGAAATATAATCAACAATTTCACTAACTGTCACCCAGTTTCCCTATTGGCTTGAACAGCTTGGTGGTGGTACAGATCAGTTAATATATATACAGATGAAATATAATCTTGTTTCTCTGTTCCTGTAATGTCCAAGCTTTGATGATTCTTCCTGTCGAGTTCCTGGCTATCATCCTTTAGGAAATAGCTGATCAGTTATCATTTGTATTTAAATAATATTTGCTGCTGGAGGTTCCCATTGCTGCTTGTTTTAGTCTCAATAGTGTCACCAAAAGCTCTGACGGTGCGATGATTCAGCTTCAACTTCTTTGAGTTCTAGCCATTCTCTATACGTTCTGTAGAAGGTGCCCTTCATCTATGTCAATTTTATTAAATTGAAACTTGTTTAGATTGATTACCTAAAAAACACACGGTCAAACGACATTGACTACTCTACGATTTGCTTCTAGGTACTTCTATATTTTGCAAATCGCCATTCACTTCCCTTGTTTATTGAAAACTCTTTATGGGAACCTCCCTTTCTGTAATACTATTCTTCAAATAATTACCACTTCAATGTAATACCAACCAGCCTCCAATAGCCTTCCACTTCCACAAACATCCAACCAGCAACTTGCAAAGAATTTTACAGAGGACATAAAGAACTACAGGCTACACATAGGAAAGGCACATTAATAGTAGAAAACTTAGACATGTAAACCTTTTTCCTCTTTCTAAGCGCAAAAATGCACAGGTGTCATTTACTTTATCTCCCGGCCAAAGCCACCACCCACAAGAACTTCAACTGGCAAACTCGTTTGAAATCAATCTTTCAGTATATGTTAACTGTAAATATGCACCGTGCTTGTACAACAACAATCTCGACTCTAAAAATTTGCAATCATTGCAATATTGGATTTGTACAGGTACTTTTGCGAGTGTTGGCGTACTATTTCTCATGATAGCTACTTGTACAAAGTAGTGAAAAAGAGACGCACAAAAAGCGCCAAGAGAATTTTTTTAAACGAAATCGAGGTCTTTTGTTGCAACACCAGTTATCTGCTGATGAAGGTGGGGTTGGAGAAAACAATGCTATTCTCTGCTAAAGAATTGAACAAGGCCAGTGATGGATTTCAATGAAAATCGCATACTAGGTCAAGGAGGGCAAGGTACAGTTTACAAAGGGATGCTAACAGGTGGCAGAATCGTAGCAATCAAGAAGTCAAAAAAGGTTGATGAAAACCAATTGGATCAATTCATCAACGAGGTTGTCTTGCTTTCACAAATCAATCATAGGAATGTGGTAAGCTTCTAGGTTGTTGTCTGGAGACAGAAGTCCCACTACTAGTTTTGAATTTATCCCTAATGGAACCCTCTTACCCTATACATAATGGAAATAATGAGGAGCTTCCCTTGACTTGGAATTTGAGACTAAGAATAGCCACCGAGGTAGCAGGAGCATTGGCGTATCTACACTCAGCAGTTCAATTCCAATCTACCACAGAGATATCAAATCCAGCAATATACTTTTGGATGAAATACATAGCAAAAGTATCAGACTTTGGGAACTTCAAGGTCTGTGACAATTGACAAAAACTCACTTAACTACTGTAGTTAAAGGGACTTTTGGCTATTTGGATCCAGAATATTTCCAGTCAAGCCAATTAGCAGAGAAAAGTGATGTTTACAGCTTTGGGGTGGTCCTTGCTGAGCTTTTGACAAGACAAAGCCAATATCCTCAGCAGCAACAGATGAAGATTGTAACTTGAGTTTGGCAACAAGGTTTCCTGATATCCATGGAACAGGATTCTCTCAGAAATATTCTTGATCCTGACTCATAAATTAAAGGGAATGAACAGGAGATCACAGCAGTTGCTAAACTTGCACAACGATGCTTAAACTTAAATGGGAAGAAAAGGCCAACTATGAAGGAAGTTGCCATTGGATTGGAAAGCATGAAACTATCATCAGTGCAGTCAACTACTCCAGAAAATTTTCAAAGTCCAGTTACATTGAGGGAGAATCTGTCGTGTTTTCTGATAACAATTATACATGGACAACTGAAGGTGATAGCTTTAGATCTGTTTCAGATGTTCGATCCACTTATGAATAGCACTAGTTCATTATTTCTGTTAGTGGTTAGAGTTGTACATTAAGTTCCCAGATATGCTCATACTGGCCATGTCATGCCCTGGGCATCCTGAAATTTGTTATGGTAACAAATAAGGAGTTTATTTTGTCTAAAATAACTTTGATTATGAAAAATTTTTCCATACTAACGTAATTCTTCAATGCTTCTTTTAGTGGCCATGTGAATTTCTAACTGGCCATCATGCCCATCACTGGGAAGATCACCTATGGAACTTTTGCTTAATTCAGCTTTTAAGTTTAGCCATATTCTTTGAACTTCATTTAGTTCATGGTTGCTTGTTTCATTAATAATTTCATAATTCAGTATCATAAGTCGATGGCTACTCTGTCCATATTTAGTGTAGTTCAAAATAGCAGTATTTGCGCAAAGTTCGAACCCATTCTCAATTAGAATTCCATCATAAATATGGCACGAAATTACACATCGACTTCTATAATACTTCTTCATAAACCCTACACTCTTATATCAGTATAGTGAAAATTAAATTAGAAAAAAAATCTTGCTTGCTTCTGAGTGCTAAACTGACCCAAAACATTATCCCTCATTATATATATTGGCCCAAGAATCGATTATTGTCTATCACTGTAGGTTCTTTTTAAGTTTTTGACTCACCAGCAAAAAATTTCAAAGCGTAAAACACAATAAAGAAGCTGCGAACATATCAATGGCGAATCCTCTCTCTCCTGAAGCCGAACTAGATGAATGTGTCAGTGTTGCCCACAAGGCTGGAGGAGATCATCGGAAGATGCCTACCGTGGCCAAATGAGACGAATCAATTCCCGTGAAAAGAATGGTGAGGGTCCGAGTTACAGAGGCCGAAATCAGAGCAAAGAAAGCCCATGCTTTCAATTATTTTAAAGATGTTCCTTCTCATGCAGTATTGGAGAAGAAACAAGTGGAGCAATCTTCAGGCCATGGCAGAAGGGGCGGCTGCTCCTGATTTTGTTTTGGGATTTGGACCTTGTTGAGGCCTTTATCTGCAATTACCAGGATGCATTTGGACTTTAATTGCATTGCTTCACAAGGGAAAACCCATTTTAGGCTGCATTATTCAGCCATCCAAGAGAACCTAATGGTTTGCAGACTTGGAGTTAACAGGGAGAAGAGCAATTGAGATGGAAAACGGCAAAGCAGTTTCCCTGGATTCTTGCGAAAAAGAGTTGGATTCATGTTGCAAAATGTTGAATGAAGCATATGCTGTGATCAAAGCCTGAATTACAATGTTGACACTGAAAAGGTGAATGGTAGGATAGCTCATGATTTGGGGCCTTTTCTCCATGACGGGAGCTGTATTGCATACGGTTCGTTGGCACCAGGTTCATTGGATGTGGTGATCGATTGTGCATTGGATCCTTCGTATGGCTCGTGGCTCTTGTAGAGGCCGTGGGATCGGAGGGATTATTACAGATTGGGATGGACATGAGATGTGTTGGGATATTTGAAATCTAGACTTGGTCCCAGTTCCTGCTTGAAATCATGTGTCCCGAATTTCATCTCTGTTCCGTCCTGATTAATAACTTTCAGGATTCTATTGGGGATAAATCCAGTAACACAATACACGTGACAGTTAAACAAAGATGTGTAGAGACAAAATCCGAGATAGATGATTTGAAGCGCCCGAAAGGAGATTTCAAAATGGTAGCAGCAATGGAGAAAAGGATTCATGATCATGGCTTGCCATTCACGATTTATCATATATTATCCATTAAGGGGCCTCAAGTTCTCTATTTTTTTTAAGCACTGTACTCATATTTTTGGCTAACTTCTGTTGTGTTTTGTGGAATATTTTAAGAATGTAAAGTGGCTTCTACTAGTACAAATTTAGGGATTCTGGTTTGATCTCGGCCTTGGACTTGCTGAGGCTTGCTGTTACTTAAATCCAAGCTAATTTTGTAGAAAGAGAGGATTTTCTTTTTCAGTTGTAATTCAACAGGTTATCTATGATTTCTTGGTCATTATAGTAATTAGCATCTAAGTTCCGAGTCTTGAGTAATGCCTTATTAATTAGACAAAATGCATTGGGTCCGTATATGGCCCTTTCTGTTCTTGATATAGAACTAAAGGTTCTCAAAGCAGAATGTTGCAGAAGGCTGTTGAGAGGCTTAACTTAAAGTCCAAAATAGTGAATGCCTCAGCATATAATCAGGTTTTTAGTGATAGATGCATATAATCATCTTTTACACACAATTACCTCCAGATTTAAGTCATCAGAGCAGATAAATCAGGTTTTGCATGCTATGTTATAGCCAGTCTTCCTCAGTATTACTATTATAAGGACAGTGAGTAAGGAAATCATCAGTAGCTTCTTTTTGGAAGCCATAGCTTCTTACGTGTCTTAGGGCCAGAAGAAAAGTTGGGAAACTATCCTTCCAACTTCAATCCCTTCTCTTTTTCATCATGTTTTATACAGCAGTATCTTGCAAGCCTTCAGAGAAGAGTGAACAAATTATGTCTGAAAAAAAAAAATGGAATGGAGAAATTAGACCACACTAGTCTCGCAAGGGAAAGTATGTAACTGTATTATGTCTGCTATATTTCTGTTATCTGTCCCTTTATTCATACCAGATGTTAACACCTCTTGTATTTCTATGCTAATCCGATTAAGCTGAACAATCAGTGTACATATTGCTGCTGAAAATTAAGTATTCAAGCAGTAATTTGCTTCGGCTCAACTAATATTGACATTCCCACAAAATGCAGAGGACGGAATTGAAGCAAAACAGAGAGAAATTGTTGTAGAGGGAGTTACAAGAGAAAGCTAGAGGAAGAGAGAGAAGCTCGAGGAGAGCAATTCCATTTTTCAAGCTAAGTGCTAACATGATTATAATTCTGGCAATGCAGAAAATGATCCTAACGTTTGAGTAGTGGCTATCCTAACTAACTTCAGCTTACAGAAGAAAATTAACTGCTAAGAAGTGGGCTAGTGAGTGACTGCCATCTGAAATAAATTACAGAAGGCGTGATCGCCAGACCAGGACATTATCTTGCTGGAATAAGAAAACGTTGTTTTTTCTTGATGATATCACTCCATGCACTCTGTCATGTTTCTTCAAGAATTAAACTCCCAAATTCTAATGAATGACTTACCTCATACTTAAGATGCCAAATCTGAATTTCTTCAGTTAAAACTATTCCTTCAATCTGCTTCATTTGAATTGACTACCTGACTACTGAATCTTATTTTATCAATAAAATGGTCCAAGCCCCGAAATATGCGTATCGGCTTGATCCCCAGCTACAAATTTCTGCAACATTTCAGTTAGAACTTAGACGTTAACATATGTGCAGAGAGTGTACTTTGGTATCTCACATGCGTACATTGATCTTTAACAATAAATAGTCAAAAAATAACCCCTAAAATAGATAATCAGATAGAGCTATGGAGAACTAGTTGGATAATTAATTCTAGACGAAAAAAAAAAAAAACACCAAGATGAGACATTTAATTGAAATTTAGTGGGGACAAAATTGAACTGCCAATTATGCATATGTCCATATTTACATGACACAATGACTTAACTTTTAGTACTGATCCACCTGTTATACATAAAAGCATGATTTGTGAGTAGTGAGCTTCACTAAACTTCTAAGATACTACTAATTTTAGTACTTAAGCTTCTTTTGTAAACGAAATTGCCATAGGATTCAGAAAGTTTGGATTGCACTTTCTGGAGAAAAATTTTTTCATCTTCAGTGAATTTTTTTTTTTATACATTTTTTAATCACTTTTTTATCTCATATTATATTACATTTTAAAAAGTGTTAAAGTAATTTTTTTCTCAAAAAATTCTTCAAAAACTGTAATGCCAAAAAACCTCTTTCTCTCGTATGGCCGACATTTCTGCATGGTAAAAACTTGGATAAACTCGATCTATAGTCCCCACGTGTAGACCAAGAGGCTTACAGTTTGCCACGTCCTCCCATTAAATCATTAACTGCTTTCACCGTATTAATAACTCCAAATCTATTCGCCAACAGGTCTCATCTCCACCTCCTCTCCTGAATTCCTCTGCCACCATTATCAACACCACCCCCACCCCACCGGCCCACCCCAGATTTGTAGACTCATGAAACTTCCCCCACTCTGTAAACACATCAACTCCTACCAATGAAAACATCCTCCTCCCCCACGAAGTCTATCTAGTAGATCCAGAAATCAGAGGAGAGGTAGGAGTGATGGATTTTCTTGCTCTCTTCTTCTCACAAGGCTTTCTACCCAAATGCGCCCGCCACCACCCCCCCCCCCCAAACCACAAAAACACCCTTTCGTCTCCTTTCTCTCTTTAAAGATTCAATGGATGAAAATATGATTTTGTTCCTGAAATTTGGGTCTTTAAGAATGAATTCCAAATTTCAAACGCTTAGTTCAGAAGGCAGAATCGGTTGATAGTAACAAGGGGAAAAGAGAGAGAAAGAGAGAGAATTTGAATCTCTCAATATTTACTACTCCCTCCGTCCCACTTTGATAGTTTTGTTTTTCTTTTTGGTCTGTCTCAAATTATAGTCCAGTTTCCAATTGAAGAATGCAGTTGTATTTTAATTTTCCTAAAATACTTTTATTCAATGTAAGTTGTTGTTACTATAAACCTACCCCATTTAATGAGAATTGATTCTTTTTTACCATCAATTCAAGTTCCCATAAAATTGTACTCTATTTAATGTGAGGGTATTTTAGGAAAATAACAATCTAAATTTACTTTTCCAACAAAGTTAACTACTTTTTCTTAAACTGTGTGAAAAAAGAAACAGGACTATTAAAGTGGGACGGAGGAAGTATATTAACTACACTGTGTAGTTGGGATGTTTAAAAGAGAGGCCATAGGGACACAAGAAGCCTTGAAAAGGGAGCTTCTTGATTGTGTTATTGTTTTGAGGCATCAAGTCAGGGTCCCTTCATGGTGGACCAGCAACCATTCTTGGCAATTATGTACATTTTACACAGCGTGTAACTTTGTTTTCACACGGCGTAACTTTGTTTGTACAACGTGTAACTTTAGAACAAATTTTTATGGGCCCCATATACATTATTAAAAACGAGGTACAAGAAGTGATCTGAACCATACAAATTTTTTGGACCAAATCTTGGCCATGAACAACTCAGGGACGGTCCACTTGATGACCGTTCTTGCCCCGTATCCCTTCATGGTAGGACCGTACCTATTGTAGATAGGGACGCAAAGAGCGACACGTGTTGTAGTGTAATGTGCTAGTAACGACGTTATGTTGTGGCCAATACGCATGGAGATGAAACAAAATAGAACGTGTTCGGATGCAACCAAGTATCAAGGAATAGCGTATGTTGGCGACCGCTTAGGATAGTAGAGGAAGGGATAATTGCAGGATTGAACCAAAAGTACATAGCATTTGCAAATTTTCCCGTAAGGAATGGAAAAATGCGACAACTCCCTTTAAATGTAATTGTGTGTAAAGAAAGTACCGAAATTAAAATAGATAATAATTATAAATTTTACACGTGCGGGGAGAAGAAATTGGAAGAACAAAAATTGGAGGTAAATGTACTAGTTGTGCATCAACTTAAAATAGAAAATGATTCACACATATATATATATAATATATATTTAGTACCCAAATATTCAGCCTAAGCATCCGATTGAGCTTTGAATTGTTCATTCTTTTTTCTCAATTTTTTAATTGATTTGAAACGATCAAAATATCACTAATGTCTTTTGATTTGCATTGGAACTAAATATGTGCTTTTATTCGTTAAGTATAGTCTGTAAAAGTATACACTTGCAAATGTGGCATTTGAAAAATAGGAAAGAAATGTTATTTGACTATAATTAACAATCAAAAATTGTATTTGTTAGTAACGTTACCGAAATTAAAATCAACAATTAAATTTTATAAACCGGTGTTGAGGAAACCTCCCTCAATTCATTTATTGTTTTACGAATCTTACCAAAAGTAAGCATGACAATCTAAGAACTGTAATACGAAGTTAAGGAAATATATTTGCAATTGGTTGATTTCACTAAAAATACCCATGAACCATTTAATGATTTAATGATACCAAACTTGTGTGAAGTAAAATATGTATCCTCTCGCCATGTGGACCTATTTAAAATTTGTAATCTTTTATTATGTCTATATTTTTTTGATTTAAAATAAATCCTCTCCTTTTCACACGCTTCCCAAATCCATGGTTCATCATTTATATTCAATTTGATCAACTTTACTGATGACCTACCTCATATAAATTTGTATTAATTGTGTGTTCTATATTTGTTGTCCATGAAATTGTATGTATTGTTGTGTAATGAAATCGATAACAGTCCTTGAATAGTAGTACTGGTTTGGTTTTTTATGTCTATTACTAAAATTTGAATAAAATATGTGACGTTAATGCCGAGGTATTGGCATTTTTTCCCACTCTTTCATCTTTAGAAGAGTCATATAAATCCATACATATAGACACAGACATAAATGTGTTGTGCGTGTATTTGAAGACAACATTTGCATCCTAAGCGAGCCATTGAGCTTTTGTGTCTCCATTATTGTTTCTTAAGTTTTTAAATTTTTGGAAATGTTTAAAATGTCATTATTAGTTTTGTGCTTGGATTGAACCCAAAAATATGGTTGTATTAGTTAAGTTTAGTTGGTAAAGTTAAAGTCTTCCAAACATACCATAGCAAGAAGTAGGAAACATTGGCAATGATTTTGCAATATAATTTCAATTTCAATAACTTACAAAAATAAAATATCATCATGCTTGATATTGGTTAAGTATACCAAAATAAGAATGAACAATTAAATGCTTCAACTTAATAATAACGAAACCTTCCCCAATTGATTTAGTCTTTGTATTAGACTTAACAAAAAAAATATTTTGGCGCATTTAGTTCCTATAAAACAAAGTTAGGGAAATATCATTGCAATTGGTTAATTATATTAAAATTAAAAACGAACATATTAATGGGCGTATGGTATTCCTTAGCATTTGGTTGCATCCGGACACGTTCCATTTTGTTTCATCTCCACGCGAGCCACAGCATAACGTCTCTATTACCAGCACATTACACAATAACACATGTCGTTCTTGACATCCCTACCTACGGTAGGAACGGTCAACGCGTTCTTACCATCAAGAGATCCCATCAAGTCGTCAAAATGCAGAAAGGGTTTGGGAAAGTTAAGATGACAAGTAGGAAACGGAAAAATCTACCGCAAAATGTAGGGTCTGGGAACTGGTTTTCATTGGGTTTTGGATATTTAATTCATGTTGATGATGTGGCAGATTATTGTCTATTTGATCTATAAGTGGACTCGTAGACTAGATCTGCCAAGTATTTGACCATTTGAATTAGTGTCTCAATGTCCGTGTTGCACATATGTCTATTGATGTGTTCGATGATGAAGGCTGGTGTTCAAGTATTAAATTTTTAGAAAAACAAGTTAAATTTGAAAAGTGTCTAACTATATAGGAGTACAACGATTGCCACAAAAGTTTTAAAAGATTATATTTAATGAACTTTACAAGGAGTATTTTTTTTATAGTATTAAACTACAATCAATGAATATAATATATATCAATTTCAATCATAATAAGAGTTAGAAAGGTGAAACATATCCAACTTTTTTTTTTATACAATATCCAACTTCAAAAAGTACTTCAATGGTGAATAAAAAATACATCTAACCCCGTCATTAGTTTGACTATTGTATAATAGATAATTCTATCAGTTTAGAGTTGCTAATCATATAAACTTTATAATCCTAAACCATGTCATCAATGATAAATATAAACAAGTTTCACCAAATGAAATCATTTCTCTTAAAAGTTAAACTATTCAAATTTGAGGAAAGAAATTTCAGTATAATTTACGTAGTGTTACAATTGCAATAGCACTATGAATCATTTTGCAATCCATGATTAATAGAAAAAAATAAAGAAAAAATTTGCTAACATTAATTTAAAAAAATTCATAGAATGATGTAAGGGCAAACAACAAATTATTCAAAAAGCTAAAAATATAAACTCAAATGAAAATTTAAAAAGGCACTCATGTAACCCATATCCAACAAAAAGTGGAATGCTTTGTTACTTGTGCATTGGTGTTGGTTAGAAAAATTAATTTTTAAATATTAAATATTAATTTTTTCATCTCAATTACTACCTCCGTCCCACTTTGATAGTTCTGGTTTTTTTTTTCACACAATTTAAGAAAAAGTAGTTAACTTTGTTGGAACAATCAATTTAGGTAGCTATTTTTCTAAAATATCCTCACATTAATTAGAGTATAACTTTATGGGAACTTGAATTGATGGTAAAAAAAGAATCAACTCTCATTAAATGGGGTAGGTTTGTAGTAACAATAACTTACATTGAATAAGGGTATTTTAGAAAAATTAAAATACAACTACATTCTCCAATTGGAAAGTGAACTACAATTTGGGACAGACGAAAAAGGAAAACAAGACTATGAAAGTGGGTGGAGGGAGTACATTTATTCTTTCAAAACAATTGATTTTTTTTAAAATTTTGTGAAACCATAAAAGAAGAAATTTCAAAGCATCATGTTTATGCGTAAAGCACGCGCTCCATTACTAGTTTACTGATTTTCTAAAGGGATGCTGACTGATGATGAAGAATCATAGCAACCGAAAGGTCAATGAAAGTTGGTGAAAGCCACTACAATGACTATGAGGTCGTCATTCTTTCCCAAGGCAACCACTATGATAAAATTTCAAGGTTGTTATATATGAATAAATCCCAGTTCAAATGGACTTTATAGTTTAGACTGGGTCATAATGAAAATGATGGTCAGTTTCCTAATGAGGAATGAGTTTAGACGATTAATTGACACTTTCTACTCATCCCAAATGAAGAAATACATAGTTTCCGCTTTGTGCTGTTCAACTTAAACTGATTCTTAGTACTAATCGTCTAAGCTCGTATGACTCTTTCACCAAATTGGTCGAATGAAGGTTAGACGTCAATTTGTTTTACTGAATTTTAAATCTCAATGCGCCAATATAATGCACAAAATCCGCAATATTCCTACAACCCTCTGAATCGTTTCAAACTTTATTCAGATTCTAGCTATTCAGCAATTAACAAATAAACCCACAACTGAACAATTTGGTATGGCTGATATAAGGTTAATCTATGTGCTATTCTCGTTTCTTTACCTCATTGTTCCATCATCCGGGGTGGAAACATTTCCAATAGCGAAGCCACGATGCAAGGATACCTGTGGAAGTGTGAAGATTCCATACCCATTTGGAATACCACAAGAAAATAGGCTTATTGTGACGCCAGAATTGTGCTGCAAAAAGTCAGAAAAGTGCTGCAACAACCTTTTAGCAACACAAAAGCGATAGAATTCAATTGTATTACAAAAATAGCCATTACAAAAGAAGAGGACGCAATTTGGAGCTGTGCCGTATGTATTTGCATCACTTTTTGTGACATTGATGCCACTCTACTTGCAGCACAAAAAATGCGCTGCCAAAAATGTCCACAATGTTATGCGACATAAACTTGTGTCGCAAACACTAATATAAAGGCTAGAAATCAATTTTTTTATGGTACGATATTTATGCTGCTCAAATAGATTAAAATCAGATATCATAACAAAATTAAAGTTTCATAGTACACCAGAATAAAGTATCAGACATTGCTTTAGTCAAATTCTACAAACTTTATCATTTAATATACTTCACTCCAATGGCAAGATGTTTTATATATCTCAAGAAGTGTTTGTCTTCAAAAACACAATTTCTTCATACATCTCTCAAAATCCTGAAATAACACAAAAAATATGATCATAACCATTCTTGAATACCCAATAGAACTACATTCAATAAAATTCACTTCCAAATTTGGAAAAGAAACCATATCCACTGCCTAATAGAACTACATTCAATAAAATTTCAAGGTGGAAGGAGGAGAATTTAAGAAGAATGGGCAGACTCCCAAGATAAAAGATGTGCTCCACTATCTACTAAAGAAATACAATCTGAGGACCACACAACTTCCTTACAGACAGTATACTTCACAATAAATCACCTGGGTTCCTTAACAGCCAACCGACTATATTAAAAACACAACAAAATCTGTAAGGCGACTAATTCTCTAAAATTTGTTCTCAAAATTAAATGCCAAAGCAAATTTCTCTTCAACCTATAGAAACTCTAAATCGCACTCATATATGAGTTTTATGGCCTGCTTCCCTTATTCTAATTTGACTTTTAAGGTTATTCAGCATTCATTTTCCCCATCCACCAAAATCAGCTGAATGTCATTGTGGAACTCAATTTGTATCTATTTAGCTTTAATGGACTACATCCTCAGGTAACTTGAATTTCAACATATGTGGCGTTGAAATTGACAGGCATGAAACAAGCAAGGTTTGCATCACATCAAAGTACTAGGCATCTTAAAGAGTCATTATATTACGTATCCATGCTGGCTGTGCATGCTCAACAGCAGCAAAACTCAACAATGAGAACGCCAACTTCAATTTGATCTCAATCCACATTCAAGCTGACAGTGCAAGGTACATAAAGAAGTGAAGATTACCGTGACAGGGTCAGGAGTAAACTTAAGCTGAACCCCCATCCAATCTGGTGCACCATCCTTACCACCTGCATCTTCATCTTTCAATCCACTGGATTTGAAAGAAAATGCTGCCTTGAATTTTTCCAGTCTCTTCAGCACCTAAGAACCACAGAAATAAATGAAATCAAGAGTGTTAACCATCTGTAGGAAGGTTGAATATAGATAATACCACATCCATATCTATACTTTTCATCCATTTGCTCCATCAAGTCATTGCAAAAATTTCCAGATCTAATACAGCTACAGCCTTCCTTTCAGAGAACACAACCACATCATTTGAAACAAAAAAGTTTTGTGCTCTGACCTCGGTCAATGAATTTAACAGAGGATTATACACCTTAGGAGAATATTATGTAAAAGGTGTTGGACCTCTGCTCTTATCGGAATACATGAGTATATCTAAAAATAGAATTTCTATATTTTACCTTGAGTTTCCCCAAGCTATGCATTAGGATCTGACATGCATATCCTTTTACGTTTTTCTTTCTTGTTTTGTTTCCCATTTCTAATGCTGGTATTATTTTGGTTCGGTTTACTAATGTTTTGTGTGCTTACTCTCTAAAACACAAACTGCTTCAGCCACTGCTCTAAGAACAATAAGTTCTCTCAATACCCATCAATTATAAGTACAAGAACAGAAGCTTTTGTACAAGGTATAAACATCAATATGACTGTCAAAATGCATACTTCATCCTCGTGTCCTTGGCATCTGCGCTTCTTTTGCTTCTGTAGCTGTCTTTCACGTTCAGCATTGTTCATCAACTGTAGCTCAGCGTCTGCATTATCCACGAGTTCAGCTGAGGTTTGGACTACCCACTCTGAGTAAAAGTGTCAGCATTGCTTGGACTACCCACTCTGAGCAGAAGTTCTATTATAAAATATGTTCAAAACATCTCATCCAGCATGAGGTTTCATTTGAATCATTTTTGTACATCTTATCCACCCTATGGATCTGGCTAATGGTTGAAGTGTCACAATCCGTCTAGGAGTCATAAGAATACCAAAAAACATCTTGTTCTGTCAGACTTCTTTCACTGGGCAGTAGGAAGGATTACTGCTTGAGCCAATCCATAATCATGTAAAAACATGCTGAAGAATATCATAAAAAAGCATACAAAAGCTTAGTTGCAGGTGTATAGTAATTTCATGGTGACATCAAAGCATTTCAGGAGAAAAATAATAAAGCACTTTCTATCAGGTCACAAATATTATGTAGTTGTAAATTGCCACTCTCCATAATTTGCAAATCCGATTAAGTCCAAAGTACCAAATACTAAGCATTATGACACTAAATTTGGCTAGAACAGATACAAGTTAACTATGTTAATTGGCATGAATAAAAAAGATTTGTAAGTTATAGGTTCATTTTAACTCTATGCAGAAAACAAACTTACTCTTATCCGTCTTTTGTTCAGTTGGAAGAACACCAAGCTCCTTTCTTTTCTGCAGTATCTGCTGACGCATCCTTGCATCAAAGTTAGCTTCATCTTCATCACTAAAATCAGAAGCTTCAGACAACTTGGCATCTGATTGTCCCTGTGGTTCTTCCCTTTATGAATGTAGAGCCTCTGACTGTCAACTGCTTATTCCTTGTAGCTTTAACTTCAGATGCTATCTGCATTAGCAACTTCATTTAAGCGTATGTCCAAGCAATTTATTTATTACTGATCAGGAGAAAATAAATCATATTGGTTGTTCCCCTCAATAAATGCATGTGATTCAACATTCATAAAGTTTGTCCCTCCAAAACTGACAGCGTGTAGGTGAAGAAAAACTCGTGTAAAATCTATGAAAAAATACTTGGTGGATTCCTGGGAACACCATCAATAAAAGCATTGTGAAGACAAAAGCATATAACTTTCCATACTTTATCAAACCCATCGAAATTTTAGGACGTCAAAAACTCTGAGTTAACATTTTTCATGTGATTGGTCAAAAGATGCACTTTATCTTTGAAAAGGTAATCTCAGAGAATAGACAACTTCTAAGAGTTTGCCTTTGTTTCTTTACGGTTGAGTCTTCTTCCCAATATTTCTCTAGTAGTGTCTGGATCCTGTTTCCTTTTTTCCTGCAATTCGCTTACCTAGCAGATAGGAAAGCTGGCCTATATGTTTGCATGCCTAGCTTAACAACAATATGTCTGGAGAGATAACTCGGTTCCTGCACTATTACTGACAACTGAAAATTGCTTCCACTGCAGAAGTGTTCCGAAGCTAAGATATTAGATGGTTGCCAAAATCTCATGATGGAGGAATTTATAGCACCATCATGAAATGATGATGCAGGAAAGTTTTACCGTCTAGATCCTCTCCAGTCACTCTCTAAACATTAAAAAAAGGTACTTTAACAATCAGTACAGTAGTGCTGTTATGAAACAGTTTCACCATTTTGTACTGAAACAAGTGAGAAGACATTAGTCTTTTGCAAGTCAAGTAGCTAATCAGTAGATGGTTATCAAGCTCCTAACAGATCATGAGGTGAAGAACCACAGTTATTGTTGATTGCCATGACAAAAAGAATAAATCATTTCCACATCATCTGTATGATTCTCCTCTTTCAGAAGTCTACCGAGTCGCCACCGTCTCGGGCCCTCTTGATACGGTACTGGGACAATATGATTCCGTGATACTTGACTTGCCAAAAAATTGATCGAGATGTCACTGTGAAGGGTTGAAACGGTCGAGTCACTCCGAGTCATCCCAAGTCAACTCAAATCCAACCAAAAACCTTTAGAAAAATAAAGGAAAACTCATGGCTTTGGAAAAAAAAAACCTTTAGACTCTGAACATGAGGATGAATCCTTATTGCTTGAATCAAGTAAATGCCGTGTATGTTCTTCCTTTCTTTGGACAAATGCAAAATGTTTTCATTTCATGCATTTAGTTCTGATGCGATATCTTCCTTTCGGCAGTGAAAACTATTGAGTTTCTTTTTTTTTTTGTCGAAACGATAGGATTGTATTGATTGAACAAAAGTATATACAGGTGAGCACTTGCTCGATGCTTTACAATGTGCATTTAGCACAGTAAGTTGGCATTAACCCACTCTACATCATGATAATTGTTTAAAGCTTGAGCACTAAATAAACAACTAAGATCATTCCTATTAGATTTTCCTAGACAAAATGAGCATTTATAAAACATAGTACTCAGTTCACGGATATCATTTATCAGGGTAGCTAGCCACACATCCACTGTTTTACTCCCTTGAATTTGCTGCAAAGGTCTTTACCTGGTACTCCAATGCATACTAGCCCCCATCCTTGCTCTGCTGCTTGGATCAAAGCCAGTTTGACAACTTCAGTATCGTGTTGAAGTTGACTTTCACTTGCTCTTTCTCTCATCTTTCATCCCACCACATCTTGTCCCTTGCTGTCAGCTGCTACAATACCATATCCAATGGTCTTTGTTTCCTTGTTGCACTTGGTTGTAATCCTGATCTGCATACCTCTTGGTCAGTTTTCTAGATTTTGTCTGGCCTCTTGTTCATCCGTTTGTTGTGGTATTGTTGTTTTACCTATGCTACAGCTCCTAGCTTTTTTGGCCCCATTGTTGAACTCCATCCAGGCATTCCAGGCTTTTGTTGATCACCTGCACTGGTTCCTGTGTTTTGTTGTTAAACTCTTTTTCATTGCTGCATTTCCAATTTTGCTATAGAATATTTGCTATAAGAGATATATGATCCATCCCTTGAGCTCTATGTTTGGCTTCAGTTAATAATGCCCACCAGGTGTTGAAGTTCCAAGTCAACTCTTGAATCCCGTCCCATTGTACTGGGGCTAATTTCCAGATCTTCTTTGCTCTATTGCACTCCAGCAGCATATGTTCCAATGTTTCCATATCCTCTCCACATCCTAAGCATATTGGATCTCCTTTCATCATTCTCCTCCATATTAGCTCTTTGACTGGAACTACTTCTTTTAGACCTTTCCAGATGAATATCTTAATTTTGTGACTAATATTTAGGCTTCACAAAACCCTCCACATCTAGTGTCTTGCTTGATTGCTGCTTCATTCAGTCCTATGTTTTCTTCCTCTTCCCTCTTGTTCTTTCTTGGCCTATATTGACTTGTAACCTGATTGCACTGTATATTCTCCATTTTGGTTCCCTATCTAGAAAGTGTTATCCTCTTTTCCTGTGATGCTAATGGGAATTTTGAGAATGTTTTCTGCATCCCCCTTGTTGAAGGTTTTGAAAATGAGGTTTCTGTTCCATCTATAGTCCACGATCAGATCAGCAACTTTGTGTCTTTGACATTCTTTTGGTTTGGCTATGATTGGTTTCCCTTGGGGTTGGTTTGGAATCCGCTGATCTTCCCAAATTCCAGTTGACTGTCCATTCCATATCCCTCTCCTTATCCCCTATTAGAGATCTTCTCTGGCACTCATAATACTTTGCCAAAACTATGAAGCATTGTTGGGACTTTTGCATTCCAGAATATTGCAATTTGGAAAATACTTGCCCTTCAGAATTTTTGTGAGGATCCATAAAAATTTCCTTATTTTCTGTCATTTAATTCTATTTCTTTTCATGCATTTTCTTTATTTTATTTTACCACCTTACTTTTCTAGACATTTTATAAGTGAATATAGTTTTCTAAAACATTTTTCTAGTATAAGTTAGTTCGGGTTAGTTTGGAAGTGTATTAAGGGCGTGGGACCCGCTAGGGCGGCAAGTGCGGTAAAATTGTGATGACTAGGTTCAGTTTTGTATTAAGGGATATTATTTTACAAGGTTCTAGGAGACAATTAGAGGTTAGTTAGATAGATTAACCATTGGAGGAAAGAAGATAAGTTTAAAACCTAAAAGACGCCACGTGTCGCGTTCCGATTGGAGGAAGACTTGCCTAACTTTCTTTACCTTTACCAAAAGACTAATTTTGACCAAAATCATCTTCATTTCTTCCTCAAGCTGGCCGAAAATTAGAGAGGAGAGAAGAGAGAAAAACCTTCATCTTGTTCTTCAATTTCTTGTCCAAAACTTGAGTTTCAACCGCTCAAATCGCAAACCCTTCCATAGAAGTACTAACTAAGGAGGAATCAAGGTCTTGGTGGAGGGATTTGTGAAGGGAACACCCTAAGCTATTATCTTTCTTGAGGTATTAAGGTACTTTGCTTAGAAATTTCCCTTTTGTTCTTGATAATGTCAAATTAGTGACTTATAGTGGCTACAAATGTTGTTTTGTGGAAGATTCATGGTTTAATGTAGAGTTTTGCTAAATTTCAGATTTTATTGGAGATTTTTCTGCCCTCATATGATGGTTATGGTTGGCCTGGATTGATGGCTTAAAATGGTATAGAATTGGAGCTATTGTGTGTTAATTGTGGTTAATTGCGAAAATTTCAAGTTTATGCGGAAAATTTCCAGCTTTAGGGTTTCTAATTTGAGCCACTAATTGGCTATATATGGGGGGCATTGAGACCCTAATTAGGTGTGTTTAATAGCTTGTGATTTGTGTGTGAAATTGTGGCTGAATTGGATTGAGTTTGATGTGGGTTGTAGGTTGGAAAAGTAAAGGAAAACAAGGGAAGTGCTATCAAAATTTTCGCAGGAACCCTTGAGCAGTCTTGGGAAATTTGCTATATCTGGTTGTAGAAATATCAGAATTAAGTTCCGTTTGTTGTGTTTTAAAGTAGATTCATAGGGCTATAATTCGTGAAAATTTCCAACCCTAGTTCTGTCTGTGTGATTTATGGTGATTTTCCAAAATTGACTGAATTTACATACCTATTCTGTCTTTTACTGGATGAAGCAGCGACTTGAGGCTCCAATTTGACTAACTTGTGATCTGAATCTTATAAATGTGTCTTCTAAGTAATTGTACCCCTTTGAGTCTGTTTTCCGACTGTATAAATTTTATCAATTTTGGACTTAAGAATAGTGAAATATGATTTTTCCAATGATGGTGCGCAAATCTGGAAAATCCTGTTTTCCTACAATTATTCTTACCTTCATTTTGCACCTTAAGTTTAGAGTTAGTAAATCATTGTAGGTATGGTTTTGGAAGAAATGAAGGGTTTTGGGGTCGTTCTTTCCCTAAGACCAATTATTACCCGTTTTACTCAAAATTTACATTTTTTCTCCTTGCATTTGTAGTCCATTTGAATAAGCATTCGACTAGTAATCGAGCCTCACTTGTGCACTCCGTTTACTGGGTTTGTGAATGTGAAAACCCTAATTTTCTTGTCTTGATTATTCTAGGATTTCTCGGTGATTAAAGCCCTACTTTGGGTGAAGACTTTTGACGTGTCTTTACTTGGATTGGTGAGTGTACCACTCCCCTCGATTTTTGTCTAACTTGGCATATGTGCTTGCAAATTGTGACTTGAATGACTGTATCATCTGTTTATTCAGTATGAGATGAGAGTGTACTTTATCACACTCGTTCTCTGGCCTGTGTGACTTGTTTCCTGTATCTACTTGAATATTTTACCTGTGTCTAATATGGATCCTGTGTATACTTGAATCTGTCACTTATACTTGACATGATGTCGTTTGGACGCGTATCCAACGACCTTCCTGTGCCTGTTAAGTCTGAGCTCAACCTCATGGGTAGTTACTTGATTCGAGCCAGTAAGGGCTCGGTCGAGGAAAGTAACGAACCATGGGTGCCTGTTCCTGGGAAATCTTTGGGTATTGGAGACTCTGGATTTCCGGTATACTCGAGTATTACCATTTCTGTTCCTGTTTGGCGTTCGGGTCCGGTAAGGGGTATGTTTGGTGATCGGGATTTGGCATTCTAAGAGGGATCTACGGACCTGTTTGTTTCATTAAACGTTGACGGAGGGTCAACGAATTTGGATCAAGTACTGCAATGGGAATTTGGCTCCTAAGAGCCACCTGTATCCTTCCCGTCTAAGATGTTTATTTATTTCTTATTTGCCGTGTCTATTTGAGTAAATGGAAGTAAATCTCCATGGTTCATGATTTCTTGTGTTTTGGGTACCTCATTGAGCGTAAGTTCACCCCGTTCCGTCACCTTTGTTTTTCCTTACAGGCTTCAACTTCTTGGAAATCATGATTTTGAAGAAAAGAGTAGAACTAGTGATATACATCCCTTTTTGATTATGATCCTCTGTATAAGAAACCCTAATTGTATTTTGAGCAAGTATTTCCCTTGACTTGTAAAGTTCCAACGTATGTATATAAGTAATTATTCATGTTTTCTCCGTATATTTGTTGATGAATGTATGCCTTTGTGTTCTTGATTTGGTAAGCTCCGATTGTTTGGGTTTCCTCGGGTTCGATCGTGCGTAAGTTAGGGTTTGTATGATTCGACTTCGTAGTCCTGGCGAGAGCTGGGCAGGCGGTCCGCCAAACCCTTTGGTTCGCCTTAGGGGAAGGTGGGGCTGTCACAATTTTGCTAAATAATAGATTTGGATTTTTTATGACTCTCCATATTTGTTTGGCCAGCAAAGTTCTGTTAAAGCTTTGAATCTCCTGAAACCCCATTTCTCCTCTTTTCTTCTCGTTGGTCAGCTGCTTCCAGGCTACCCAGTGAATCTTGTTTTTGTTGTCCTTTTCTCCCCACTAGAAGTTAGATAGCATGGAGCTGATCTCTTTGCACATCCTGCAAGGTAATTTGAAACAAGACATTATGTAAGTAGGAATTGCCATAGAAGCTGCTTTGATCAGGACTTTTTTTCAGCTAAGCTTTAAAAGCTTGTTTTTCCAACTTTGCATCCTCCTCTTTATATTATCCTTAATTTAACCAAACAATTGCTCTTTAGTCCTTGATATCACCATTGGCAATCCTAGGTACTTTCCTTGTGATACTGGTTGTATTCTTTCTAGCTCTACACAGACTTCCTCCTTTGTTGCCTGATTCACATTTTTGCTAAAAAGTACACTAGACTTGTCTAGGTTAACCATTTGACCAGATTATTATTCATAAAGTTCTAGTATCCTCTTTAGCTCCTTTGCTTTCTTAAGAATTGGCTGTGCAGGAGATCAAGAAATCATCAGCAAAAAAGAGATGGGTTATTGAGAGACGTTGTCTGCTTATCTTGATGCCATTCATCTTTCCTGCTCATGCTGCCCTTTTTAGCAGATTAGAAAAACCTTCTGAGCATATGAGGAATAGGTAA
Organism: Coffea humblotiana; assembly: GCA_023065735.1. Lineage (NCBI taxonomy): Eukaryota > Viridiplantae > Streptophyta > Magnoliopsida > Gentianales > Rubiaceae > Coffea > Coffea humblotiana. The sequence goes on from CM041217.1 coordinate 10,551,927, forward strand.
GGTGACAGTGGGTCACCCTATCTAATCCCCCTTTTTGGTAAAATGTATTCCTTACACTCCCCATTAATGTTGAACGAGATGGAGACTGTATTAATGCACTTCGTGATCTATTTTATCCATTTCTCACAGAATCCCATTTTTTCCATCATAGCTTGCAGAAAGTGCCATTCAACTCTATCATAGGCCTTTGACATGTCAAACTTCATAGCCATAAATCCATCCTTACCTTGCCTTTTATTTTTAAGATAATGCAAGTATTCATGAGAGATAATGATGTTATCAAGAATATGTCTCCCAGGAATGAAAGCTGATTGATTGATGAGAAAGGGTGATTCAGAATAGGTTTAAGCCTATTAACTAGGATTTTAGCAATGGCTTTGTAAATCACATTACAGAGGCTAATGGGTCTGTACTGCTCGATATTAGTGCGGCAAGGGTTGGGGATCAAAAAAATGATAGTGTGATTGATAGCCTTAAGCATTTTACCAGAATGAAAGAAACTTTTTATGGCATTTACCAGGTCTCCTTTGATTATGTCCCAGAATTTCTCGAAGAATAGGGGTGACATCTCATCTATGCCAGGAGCATTGTTGCTTTCCATAGAGAAAAATGCTGATTTGACTTCTTTTTCTGTTACAGGCTTGGTTAGATCCTAGTTCATGTCTTCAGAAATAGACTTTGGGATCCCATCTAAACTCTCATGATTGCTACTATTAGTTTATTTGGTGAAAAGTTGCCTGTAGTAGTTACCAATTTCAGCTCCTAGTTCTGCCTCAGTTTCTATCTAGCTCCCATCTTCTTTTTGTAGTTTCTACATTCTATTATTCTTCCTCCTACCATTCACCTGTGCATGAAAGAAATGAGTATTCTTGTCTCCTTCTTGTAGCCATTTGAGTCTAGCTTTTTGGTTCCAAAACATTTCCTCATCCCTGTAAACTTCCCTCAGTTGCACTATGAGTGTTGCCTTTTCCTTTCTTTTGTTCTCCAATGATGCTCCTTTAATCTGGTCCAACTGCTCCTTGATGTTCTCGATCTTTTTTCTGGAATTCTTATTGATTTTGTTGCTCCATTTCAGGAGGGCTATTCTGTAGTTCCTCACCTTTGCCTTAACCTAAAACATTCTTGAACCCTCAGCACTCTTGTTCCAAGCTTCCTTTATTACATCTGAAATTCCATCCCTTTGAAGTCATCTCTTGTCAAAGAAAAATCTCTTCCTTCTGTTTCTTTCCAATGGGGTATTATCGACTAGTAGAGCACTGTGATCAGAAGCATGTGTCTTAATGTGAGTACATTTAGCATTTTCAAAATTTTAGTTCCATTGTGCATTGTTGAGTGTTCTATCTAATCTTTGTTTGATTTCACCATCCCCCTCCCAATTATTGCTCCAGGTCCAAGGTTGTCCTTCATACCCAATGTCTATCAATTGATTTTCATTGATGAAGTTTCTAAAGTCATTGAAGGTCCACTCTTCTCTGATTCTTCCTCCCCATTTCTCCTCATTGGAGCATATATCATTGAAATCCCTAACTATCATCCAGTTTCTGCCCCATAGGTTGTTAGGCCTGAAGACAACTTAAGAGAAGGGGTGAATTAGGTTGATTAAAAAGCTAATCAAGTTATAGGCACTTTTTGCTCAATATGAAATTTACCCTTTTTTCTAAGTGATCACCCAATGAATCAATCAATAAATGAACAATATCACTTGAGAGAAGTAGAAGAGATAAGCAATTTAAGGATCACAACATAACAATAAGTAAATGAGAAGAAAGGAATTGCAAACCAATTGACTACCAAGCTTCTCTTGAACTTGAAGATCAATTCAAACAAGTTTCTTCAAGTTAATGAAATACAACCAATCTTGTGTACAAAGAAAGACTCACTTCCTCCTTGCCCCAAACTCCACTCGGTCAAGCTAAGAAGTTTTACTATCCCTCAGGACAACCCTCACAGAGTTACACTATTGAAGTATTCACTAACAAATGAAAAGTTTACAATGAACCACTACAAGAAATTTGGTCATTAGTGACAATATTTCTCAATGATGAAAAAAAATCGTCACAGAATAGGATCCTTTAACCACAATACAACAAGTTGTCACAATTAAGTCAAGGAAGCCAACACATCAATGACGATCTTGCATTGTCGTCACAATTTGATTCCCGCTAGGAGTCATGGAGAGAGCGGGAACTGCAATAGTGATAACTTTCTAAAAGTCGTCAGTATTAATAGCCCTTTCTTTGACAACTTTGCAATTGTTGTCATTGATAACATTGTATAGCCTTTAGTGACAACCTAGTTTTGTCACTGTTTGATTTAAAATATTTATAGCTTTTTGCAATTATTACTACTAATTTTTTGTAATCATTATGTGTTCTCTAATGATTTTAACTGTTATATAGTTATAAGCCTCCTTATTAGTTTAATTTTCTTGTATATGTAATAACTTCATTAGAATAAAAAATAATTAAAAAATAAAAATTCATTAGTGTGAATAAACTTGTGACTACTTAACTTAGAATGATTATTAGTTAATTTGATATGAATATAAATAAGAGTTTTCAAATTGAACCAGTTATCGAAGTGGATAAATCCTAAACTCCATAGTTAATTAACTAATACACTTTATGTATTGGTTTAATTGTGCATTTTTTTCTTATTTGAAGATAATGGATTAATATTGAAGTTTTGTATTGGATGTTAATTGAATGTGCGCTATTTAAAATGTGCTTTGTTAATTGAATATGCCTCTATTTAAAATCTACTAAAATTAATGGCAACCTATTTAAAATTTTGCCACTCATACTAAAATTTTTAATCATACTAAAATTTTTAAAATTGTGACACAAAAATAATAAATAAAAATGAAATCTATATTTCAAATACAATTATAAAAGACAAAATTTCACAAATTTTTCTTGTGTAAAAAGGGGGGGATTATGATTTCCAAATCTAGTTAAAATTCAAGACAAAAACAATGTGGCGCAAATTTTAAAATTGAAGGCAAACAAAGAGGCGCAAATTTGTCTAAGTCTCTTATACGATGTAGATGCAAAACAAAAACTTTTCTAAGTGTTGAACTCTCTCTCAGACTCCCACAAATCACCTCACTTTTACTCAGACCGTCAGATGCCCACACTCACCTCTATCTCGATCTCCACTTCCACCTCCACCTCCACCACACTCTCGATCTCTCTGACGATTGAAGACGAGTGAAGTACCGTGGCTCTTTGGCATTGAAGACCAATTAATTCTCCAAGTCTCTGCAGCAAAGGTTAGTTCTTTCCCTCTCTTCTTTGTCTCTAAGATAATTTGCAAATATTTTAGCCCTACGCTTGTTTTTGTTTTATTTTCTGAAAATTTCTACTCGCATTCTTGTTGAACCTGCATTGAGGGTGTAATTTTATGGTTATTTACATGATTAATCTTTTCATCCCTTGAAATTTTATTGCCCTAAATTTTAACTTAGGGAAAAAATTAGGGAAAAATTTTTGCCTAGTTATCGTGAATCCCCTAGATTAATTGTATCCTTTACTTCTTGGCCCACTTGGGAAGGACTTGCTGCTTCCAACTATTTTTGTACAAAACCCAGCTACGGCTGGACTTGGAAGGGGGAGAATTTAACAAAAATTCACTAGCGGTTGGAAAATTCTGGTTGTTGTCGTTAGTAGTGTAAATGTTGATCACACTTTTTGCTTCTTTCCCTCATTAGACAAACCTATCCAACAAACTTAGAAAACATTAAATTAGATGTGTTTTGCCACTAGTTTTTGGGGTTGTTTTAGTTTATCTAACAAGCGAATTGGGGCTTTTGTATGGGTACACAGAACAGGAACAGATGGGATGTTATGTGCTTGATTTGACCCAGTTTTTTTCCTCCTAAAATTGAATATGATTGAGTAGGCTGGGTATGTGTCATATGGAGGGGTTGTTCATGACTAGAAATCTGCTTCGGTTATTCTTTTACAGACTTGGGAGTTGATGTTGTATAGTTTGAGATGTATAATTTTAGGAATGGCTTAAATTAATTGGCGCTTTCTTTTGCATCTTTTGTAATGGTACATAATCTATCTTGTTTTTAATGAATTATTGTTATTTGTACCTGACATGGACTTTAGTGAAAATGTGTTTTATTTGATTGGGTTTTCATTGTTGGTATTTGGCAAATTTAAGTTTCCACACATAGTGTCTGTCTTCAGTATAATATTATATGTTCTTATTGTTGATGTTAGGATAAAAGGCTGCATAAATATGGATCGGAGCTGGATGTCAATAACAATTACCAAGATCCTAAATATTTAGATGGAGTAAATGAATTTATTAGGTTTGCTTTTTAAGATAAGGATCCTAATTGTAAGCTTCCATATCCTAATTGTCCTGAATACGTTGAAGAATTTGATTGGCTGTACTTGTGCGACTACTTTTGTAGTCCAAAATTTAAGGTACTAGGACATATTCAATCATTTAACATATTTCAATCTCGACATGTCTTTGTTATTCTGATGAAGGTTTGAAATCACAAGTGTAGGTGATAAGTGAGCGAAATAAGATAAATAGATCAAAACAAAAAAACTGCTCATACAACTGGAACAACATCTTTTCTACGGCATAAAGCTGAACAGGTAATTAAATATACTAGCTGGTCTTTTATATTGCAAGTCTGGTTCATTAACTATTGCTGTGCTACAGAAAGCAAAAGAGGGAAGGTTAATTGGAACGATCGAGCTAAATGACATGACTCATTTTAGTAGGAAGAAGAATGCAATGGTTGACAACACATCAGCTCAAAACTCAGTAAGAAAAATACCACTTTTAGCTTCAATATCATTGTTTCACATCTCCAATACACATATGAACGTCATAAATATGTGCTTGTAGAGCAAGATGAAGGACCTGCAGTTAGAATCTCAAGCTAGTGGTGCGGCTAGGACTGAAGAAGACATATGTATTGAAGTAACTAGGTGTGTAATTGGATATGTAGGTGGTCGTGGTCCCTCCAAAGCTAGCTTAATTGCATAAAAACTGGCGGAGATAGATGAATTCAAGAAAAGAGCTGAACAGGCTGAAAAGCGCTTAGCAGAGTTGGAAATTCAAGTCCAAACTTAGCAGCGACTTATGCAAAGGCTGGAGAACCGACAAGCTAAAATGCAAAACCAACAAATTGAAATGCAAGACCTTCTTAAGGCTTTAAAAGTTGAATTGCAGTCTAGGAAGTAAGGCAATGAAGTATATCTGGCAACGATAAATGGTAAAATCTTTCTCATACATGCGTTTGAATTAGCCTCGCTTTTGTCTTTACTAAATTTGCCTCATGGCTGTAGAAACTATGATTAGATTCGTACCACTGGGTGAATTACTTAGAGATTAATGATATAAGCTGATATCATTTACTACAAGTTTGGAAGTTTTTATAATTGTTATCTTGACATCTCTAATAGTATGTATGACCTTGAAATAGCCTCTCCTTTGGGATATGTCTGATGAATGAAGGCCTTTAAATGTGATGGATGTCCATAAACATATGGCCAGACTATATGTCCAGATTGTCTTGATTCAAATTTCCTTTGTTAAAATTGTTGTGAAAATTTTCCAACACTGTCTACTTCGATGTAAAGCATCCTGGTGGTTTACTATGTTGATCAAATTCTGTAGATAAATAGATGAAAGCCGATGTCATCTATTGGCCCTGTTTTCATATATGAAAATGTCTTTGTTCTTTAATTTTGTTTCTTTTCTTCCTTCGGTTTTTTGTCATGGCCAATTATAATTTGCTCTTCCAAATCAATTCTGAAAATGTGCTATTCTATATGAAAATGTACTGTTCCATATAGCCCGTATACACTAACCTTTTGCTATAAGTGATGCTAGACTAATATTGGTCAAGAGTATTGATTACCTATTGTAAACCTTGATTGCTAATTGTGTACCCTTCGCTTAGAAATAGCAGTCAGATATAAGACAAATATTTATGTGCTTATTTGTGGGAAAGTGGATGGGAAAATTGATGGTTTCTCTCATTGCTTATATCTACTTAATATGCGGCTGATCACTTGTACTATGTTGCAAGCAACTTGCCTGGAAGCCTCTTATAGGGAGATAGTAAAAGATGGCTTTTGCCAAAACTATATTGTTTCAATTGCCTTTTACAATGAACTTTACTTGAATTGAAGCTATGTACACAGCCAATTGATTAACAATGATTTATTATGTACTTAATTTGTTATGTTCATGTGAATCAACTGCATTTTTGGGTAGATAAGCTAATCAAAGTTACTTTTACTTTGATGTTTTGCTCGTCTCCGTATTTACTAGTTATTTTTCTTCCTTAATGCAGAAAATGGTTGTTCATTCAACCTTTTTGGAAGATCAATGAATATTACTGAAATTTCCAACACTAGAGTCCATGCCTTTGACTGACCGACATTGGAGATGAATATGTCTTTTGTTCATGCAGCTCACTTACGAGTTTTTAATTTCTTTATTTCAGTAGTCTTTTGTAAAACGACCTTAATTTAATGTAAAATTTGGGACGCCTAGACCCGTTATCAAAACGTTTATTTTGTGATGTAGAACTTATATGACATTTGGAGATAATTTGTGGTATATTGGCATGGAGCTTCTAATGCAGTTACAACTTTTATTTGTTTTTTAATGGCATGCAAGATATATTTTTTTCATTTTTAGATATAATTGTAGCAGGAAAATCTTCAAATTTCATGGTGATAAAGTGTTGTCATTGAATCAGAATTCTCCATTGATAACAACCTGCTGTCATAGAATTAAAAAATGTTTAGTGACAACAAAAGTTGTCAGTAATTAGTCTATACCAATGACAACTATGAATTAGTTTTAGTGACGACATTGCTTTGTACATCATTGACAAGATACTATGTCATCACTAAAAGTACAACAATTATTGACGACACCAATTGTCGCAAAACAGTCCCATTCATTGATGACTTTTAGGGTCATCACTATACACTTTTACTGACGAGCCTCCAGTGACGACTCTATGACAACTAGAAAGTTGTCAATAAAAGTTATCAGTGACGACTTTTTATTTTTTTGTGACAAAAATGGCTTGTCACTGAAGACCAATTTTGTTGTAGTGAATTTCACACCACCAAGACTACAAATCTTTCTTGGAGAGTTTTTTCTCAATAAAACTACTCTATATCTTTTGTATTTTCAGTGTGTAAAAGTTGTTTGAAATTTCTGATCATGCACTATTTATATGAGACCAAAAAAGTGTTTCATTAATTTTTCCGACGGATAGAAGATAGCTGAAGAGTCAACTAGTCGTTGAGAGTATCGGACGTTCGGTACTACCATTGCTTGCGTCCGATAGCAGACAGAGAGTTTGAAAGATCATTTCAATTCTATTGGACGTCCGGTACTTCCGATACTTGCATACGATAGCAGACAGAGAGTTTGAAGGATCATCTCAATTCTATCGGACGTCCGGTGAAGATGTTCTGTGTTCGATATGATCTGCACTGTCTATCGGATGTCCGGTATTGTCTTTGTGAGCGTCCGATAGCTTTCATCTTCCTTTATCTTCTTTCAATTATTCTTTGAATCAAATTGCTTCAGAGCTAAAAAGCTTTCTTATTGAAAAGATATTAGTATTATCCAATTGTTTTTGTAAACATCAAAAGACATGGATCAAGATCATCATAGGTGTTTCCTTCTTTGTATGACTAACCACTGTTGTCTTCTTATTGAATCATCATAGCTTGCATAGATTCCAACCATCCCACCAGTCACAGTTGTTGACTTGATCCTCTATGTGAGCCTCTATAGTAAAAGCTGTGTGTTGCACTTGCACTACTTTAATTTATGAATTCCAGTATAGGACCATTCAAACCTGCTCTCTCCATTGCTTCCACTATGTAACTGTGTTCATAATTTATGATCCTTTGAATTTTTTCCATATATTGTTTTCTGTTTTTGGTTTCACATAAGAAAATCAAATCTAGGGAGAGGAGTTTCTTATACTCCTTTAGATGGGGAACTGTCAAGGGGCTCCCGACACCTTGATAATTCCACACCATTATCTTCATTTATCACTGGGGGGCCAGTTCAGGCTGGCACCCACCCCTTCCTCAGTTTGTCCTAATTCCATGTCTTGACCTCCACCCTTACTGCAAATGTTCAGTGTTCTCAACTTCTGCCATGTTTTCATCCACCAGTTCCAGTTTCCTCTTAGTCACTCCTATTTGGCTCAAACAGTTGCCATCAATCTATTGCAAAACCTTCCTTTCCCTACCTGTTGGTATCCTTGCTGCTCTTATTGTTTTCCTTTCCTGCCTTTGATGATGTTCTAGTCGAGAGTTTTTGTTGCTTTGACCTGCTGGTTGACCTTGTACCTCACTTGGGATGATCTTATAACTGCTTCCTTCTTGACTAGTTGGAACAGGGTTTTGGTTTGGTTCTTGCAATTGTGAGTCCACCATTACCTCGTCACCATCATTAGGTCCTTGGAGGTCAGGCTGTTTGCATCTCTCCATTTCCTATAAGAGCTTCCAACAATTTGCTTTTGCTGGATAATTGAACTTCTTCCTGGACTTCCTCAATTAGTATTTTCTCCATACTGGCAAAGATTGAATGGCTACTTTCCTCTTTTTCATTACTGACCAAACTTTGTATCTGGTGTTTCTCAGTCAACTTTCTTGGGATAGATTCCACTTTTTCCTTGATTCTGTTTACATCCTCATGGCTCCCTTCCTATTTTTTCTTTTCGCTTTGGACTGTGGAATTAGATCCATATTCCTGCCCCTTAGGGTCTTTTCTCACCAATTCCCTATTTTCTACTCCCTAGTATTGTCTTTTAGAAGGGGATCTATAGCTGTTATACTCCTTTTGAGGTGAAGATTTCCCATTGTTTACTCTTAACCAAGGTTCGTACTGGTTCTCCTGCTGACCATTTCCTACTGTCATCTTTGTCTTGCGGACCTTTTCACTATGTCCAATTATCCCAGAAGTGTAGCAAAAGTCAGGGCACCTTTCATACTTAATCCATCTCATTGTGCCATTCGTTTTGATTGTTGTTCCACGGAGTAAAGATTGAGAGGTGTCAACCATGGCCTGCACCTTTAAATGCTTCCCTTCTTTACCTCCAGTTTGTGGGATTACTACCTCCCTTACTTCCCTAAACACTGCCACCTACTTTCTTTCCAACCTCCTTGGAGATGCAGTGTATAGGAAGGTTCCACATCTGAACCCACAATGGTGCTATTCTGAAGGCATTAAGGTCATCCTCAATCTCCTCATACCATTTGCTCAACACAAGTAACTAGTTATCCAAAATCCATGGACCCCCATTAACTATCCTTTCTCTGGTCTCCTCCCCCTTTATACCGAACTGGAAAAAGTTTGGCCCCAGCTTAATAACTTTGAGGTCTTTGGGGTAACCCCACGAATTAGCCACAAAGATTTTTACCCCTGTAAAATTGGCAACCTTGTCCCCTCGAATTTTCCCCAGCAAACTGGTTTGGCATTCTTGCCTGCTTATACTGCCATCTCGTGCATCTAGGTCAGTGATACTGCATTCTTGGTTGTTTAAAGCAAATTTTTGCAAGATCTTAGTCAACTCTTCCGACATAGTAGGAATATGATTTATTAGAGGAATCCCAATTCTAAGAGTGGATGAACAGGATCTAACCAAGCTTGTTCAGATTAGCTATCATATCAACACCTTCTTCTAGGTAAATACCTTCCTGGAAGACATTTAAAGAAACAAAAAAACAAGAAAAAAAAATGAAAGGAATGCAGTGAAAATAGATGAGAATGAAGGTAACCTAAGTAGAGAAACCTGGCTTTAAGTAGGTCAGCATTTATGGCTGCAAGTTTCCATGCTGTTAAGTTCCAAACTCCAAGCTCCGGACTTTGCTTCCTTTTAAGATGTCCGAACTTCCTAAAGTCTGGCAATGCTTCTAAATTAAATGCATCTGCAATAACTCATGTTCTTGTTTGAGAGTGAAGACAGATTCAGGTTGATTGGTTGAATTGTATCTTTTAGTGCGAAGATTGTCTGGAAGATCTGATTTTTGGTTTTTGAAAGTTTGAAAAAGTTGGCACAGTTGAAAAGGTTTTTGGCTCCAACTATTGGGGGAAAAAGCTCTCGTAGAGAGAGAAAAGGCTCTCATAGGAGAGAGAAGCTTAAACTATTGAGTTTCTTAATTGTCCACAAAATTTGTAGAACGTCAAGTTGAGAAGACCCGTGGCTTAAATGGTTGGAATCAGAGTTTGGGTGTAAACCTATTGTATATTCCAGTTTCTTTGGTGGTAAGCAGGAAGAAGGTTCGACAACTGCCATTGAAAGCCGGCTCAAAAAGACAAATGCTTGTGAACTGGCTGCAATTAATGCAATTGCTGCTGGTGCTCAGTCTTTAGTTATTGTCATTGGAATCTTTCGTGGTAGATTGAATATTGATAAGCCATTGAGGTAATTAGACTAGAAAAAGATTTACAGGTTCTAGTTTATGTTGTTTTGTTTTATTCTCTTGCATCCCTTCCAAATATTCATAGTACCTCAAGTTGTTGCTTTATGGTGTTTCTGAAGGTAGACAGCTGGGGTCTAGTTGAAGGTGGACATGATATTGATATTGCAGATCTTATAGTTCAAGTTGCATTTACTACTGCTGTTTTCCTTAGACTTTTACGAGCTTTTTCTCTTCTAAGTACTAGGGAGAAAAGATAGCGCAACGCACAGGAGTTTAGTGCCTGTAATTAAAGATGGTTAATAATTATTATTTGGTATTTTGTAGTATAAGAATTGAAGCATGACAATTTCATTATGTGATATTAAACAGAAAATTCAAAGTTACATATTAAGTCAAAAAATATAATGTGCAATGAAACATAATTATAAAATACGATCAATCACATTGTGCCTAACCTAGTAGAATTAAATTATCTATTTATATCTGCTCATGCACTTTAGGGATATTAAAATTTGTTGTTTAGTTTGAATTTGATCTTGATATGAGGGTAATCCACCACATTATCTTGTCATATAAGTGAGATTTGAACAATTAGCATACTTGAAGAAATCATTGCTAGTGGAATTTTGGTTCTTGCAAGTCAAATTCTTGAATTTATATTGATTTTAAGGACATATCATCATGAGACCTCCACATTGACCAATTAATCAATTATGATTTATTGTATTATTTAGGACATATACCAAAAAATCTCCTTCTCGATAGGGGTTACAATCAAGAAACATCAGTTTTTGAGCTAGTTGTAAAGATATACAACAACTAACATGCTAATTTAGAGGAATAATTACCTCAAAAAAAGTACAAAAGCATCTTAATCCATTCAATTCAAGAAAACAATTAAAAGTAATGAAGTACATACAGATTTGTAGCCAAATAGCTTTAAGTAGATAGTTAAACATATTGACAAATCAAATGTAATGAAATAATTGTCTAAATGGAATCATCAACAAAGTAGCAAATGATTTGAATATCACCATAACTAATAGTTAAAACAACAAAAGAAGTAGATGCAATCTATAAATGGGATAATTTATGATGATAAACTTATTTTAAACCACAAATAACAATTAACAAATGTGATCTCCTCCCTATCAAACGTGTCTAACATGGACAATTGAATTAAAATACTAAAAAAATATTGCACATATAACTTGCAAGATTATAGATTTCTTACAACTAAAAAGTCGATTGGCTAAAGAAAATATACCTATTGAGAAAGGTGTTGCAAAATGGGGAAGAGGAGTAGCTAATGTAGCAACATTCAAATTCAATAGGCTACATGATTGTGGTGGAACAAAGCTATAAGTAAATGAAACGAAGTTGAATAGATGGGGTTACCATGGTAACGGCCAAGAAACCAAATTTCTCTACTAATTGCATTCTTTTTTTTTTTAATGAAAAACCCCTTTATTTATTCAAAACGATCGAACACGGATACAGATAAGGTCTGGGACTCCCGATTAAAACATCATCCTTCTATGCTAGCCTACCCTCTTCCTCCTGACCGAAGGTATGCCTGACCTATCTAAGCGAATTTCCTCATGCGCCAACCGTGGAATTGCACTGAACTGGTCATAAATGCTGAGATCTTAACCTCGAGCAGAAGCGCCCACATTAGCCAGACTGTTCGCCATCTTGTTTGCCTCTCTGTAGCAATGAGTAACCCGCGCTGCATCCGCAACCATGCCCCAAATCTGTTCGACCTTCCTTCGTACCACCCACGGGCACTGTAGCTATCGATGAAGAATCCCAACCAGGACTAGTGAATCGACTTGAATACTAACATTGGTAAACCCCTTTTGATGGCACAAGCGGAGACCCGTAGCCAGTGCCAATACTTCTACGCACAGACTCGAAACTTTCCCAAATAATGTCGAGAAAGCAAAAATAGGAAACCCTGATGCATCAAGAAATATTCCCCCCATCCCCAACTCACTCCCGGGTTACCCTTGGAGCATCCATTCGTATTTTACGTTAGCATTCCAGCCCCCATCGCCTTCCACCCCCACCAGCTGAAAACTATAGCGAGATGGCAGATGATTAGTCTACTCATATAGCTGAAGAAACGTTTGCACCCCAAGTCTCTAATTAAACTTAGCCTCAAACACCCCTTTCGCATCTAACAAGATGTCATGACAAACCTTCGCCACTCACATTTGGCTCCCGTCAAAGTATGCTTTATTCCGAATCTTCCAGATGTGCCAGCATATAAAACTAGGAAGGACAGAGAAAAGGACCTATCTTTTCGCCAACCTAGGTGACGCCATCCACCAAGCCATTAGCCAACTTGTCCCTTCGAGAAAACATGCTCCAACCGCTCATTCGCTCCCTCTTGGCAACACAGACACTTGGAGGCCAATTGGACCCCCACCCTCCACAAAGTGGTAGTTAAAGGTAGCCTACCCACTAGCAAGCGTAGCATGAAGAAGGAAATTTTCAACGGAATCTGAGGATGCCAAACCTGAGAGTGGATCATAGAAGAGTTTCAAGCCTGACGGATCTCATGAAAGGCCAAAGTTAACGTGAATCTCCCCGAAACCGTCAGTCTCCAGATCACCTCATCGCGGCAGTCTCTTGACGGGACTGGGTGTCGTAGTATCAGATGGATGAGCTCCTGCGGAACATGTTGCCCAAGCAAATTGACATCCCAATCTCCATTTGTGATGAAATCCTTAAAGGTGAGGCCCGGGTATACCGTAGCTTTTAGACATAGAGCTCCACTATCTAGCCAATTGTCATATCAAAAATTACACGACCCTTCGTTCACCAACGATATCATGGCTAGTTCCACTTGCCGACTTATGTTTAATATTTTTCTCAATGTCAGCGAGTCATACTGTCTCAGCTCCACCTGGCAAGGATGAAGACCCTTGCAGTACTTTGCCTGCATAAATTCTGCCCATAGCGACGTGCTAGTCCAAAAACTCCACCACAATTTACAGGAGAAGGCCGAGTATACCTCCCGTAGCCTCCTGAAACCCACTCCCACCTCCTCAACCAGGAGGCATAACTGAGACCATCTGATCCAGTGGAATTTTGTCCCTTCCCCTGATGAACTCCATAAAAAATTTGCACACGCCTACTCTATTCTCTTGAAGACCAAGACGGGACATACCGCAGCAAAAAGTAAGTGGACCAGAATGGACGACAGCACATGCTTTATCAGGACTATCTTCCCCCCCTGAGATATCAACCTTGACTTCCAAGACATGATTCGAGCCAGGACCGCCTGGAACACCTCTCCGAAGAACGCAGCTTTGCTTCTACCCGTATACAAAGGAAAGCCAAGATTTGGAAACTGTTGTCTAGTGAAATGTGTAACCCGCTCAATCACCCCCTCCAAGCTGGTGGAAGCGTCTCATGAACCAAGTAGCCACTCTTTTGAGCATTTACCAGTTGACCCGAGGATTGTTGATACGCCTCAAGCACCTGCATAATGCGCTTTAAAGCAGCGGAAGACCCAGTCGTAAAGATGAGCACGTCATCAGCAAACGCCAGGTGCGTGACGACATGGCAGCCTGCTGGGATTTTAAACCCTACAAAACTCTATTGCCTTGCGAGAGCATTGAGACCATGCGAGAGCATCTCCGAACCACTGGTGAAAAGTAATGGGGACAAAGGATCCCCCTGACGTAACCCCCTGCCAGATTTGAAATACCCGTAGGATTTACCATTGATGATAATTGAAAACCAGACGTTCGAAATAAGCCTCCAGACCAAGTCAATAAACTGCTCACCAAAGCCAAATGTGCGCAACATGGAAACAATGTGCCACCAGGACATCCGGTCATAGGCCTTGGTCATATCAAGTTTCAATGCTACATTCCCCCCTCTTGCCTTCTTGCCTATGCCCGAGACCAGCTCCTGAGCCAACAAATAGTTGTCCATTATAGTGCGGCCTTTGACAAACCTCGATTGTTGGGGGGAGATAATTCTCAGTACCACTGAGGCCAGACGACCCACCAAAATTCTGGATAACAGTTTATTGAAGAAGTTGCAGAGGCTAATCGGTATGTACTTTGAGAAATCTTGGGGATTCCAAAACTTTTGGAAGCAACACGATTGAAGTGGAGGTAATGAATCTAAGCAGCTCACTTCCACAAAAGAAACTCGCCACCGCTCTGTGCATATCCTGAGCAATGACGTCCCATGCAAATGTGAAGAACTTGCCTGTGAAACCGTTCGGACCAGCCGCACTCTCCTTGTCCATGGCGAACACCAGGTGGCGAACTTCTTTCATGTCAGGCACTTCTGCCAATAACATCTATATATCGTAAGTTTGCAAATAACTGATGAGATGGGCATTAGGTAAGAGATTTGTATATTAATACAATTAATAATTAGAAGAGCTTTCATGTAATTCCACTAAAACACGACCTGAATTCAGTTGTACCCAATGTTCAATCGGATATCGAACACTGTCATATATCAAACCTACCCCTAACTTTAAATGTTTGAAAGGACATCTAAGTAATTACATTAAAACTAAATTAGATATAATGGCTCATATTCAATACTCCACTTCAAACATTCTTACACTCTCAAAATAGCCCCACCCTTGCGGTTGAAATCCAAAGACCATTTTCGCTCTAAACTCATACTTATATAGTATAAGGAAGCGTATATATTTTTATTACTTTTGATTTTCATGCGGTGCTTCATCAACACTGCCCCACCCCACCCTCCCTTCATCCACCCACTGATGGAGCCAAGGGGGTTTAGGGAGTGAGTGGGGTACATGACCCTTTTAAGTTTTGAAAATTTTAATTCATAGTACGTGAATATATGTATAAAATAAAGTTAGCTCTCCCTAATTTTTTATAATTTTAATTTATATAATAAAAGTATATATATATATATATGAATTAGTTACCTTTGAATTATTTTTTCTTCAAAAAAAAGTTGTTTATTTTTTATTGTGCTAATTATTTAACTTTCAAAAAATTAAACATATAATTTGATGATCCATAATAAATTGATCCAATTTGATATATTATAATAAAAAGACCCAATTCATAATTATCGATGAACTAAACAAATAATAATTACTTTATTGGCCCATATACAAATATACAACTCAACCCTATTGATTAGATTTGTTCTCAATCTTCTTCCTATATCAACTGCAACAACAAAAGAGGCATTGCCAGTTATGAAGATAATCAAGACAAAATTCCGATACAAGATGAAAGATAATTTCTTGAATGATTGTCTAACTGTGTACATAGAAAAGAAAGTTACTAGAAAATTTAGCATTGATTCAATTATAGATGAATTTAGTTCTATGAAAGAATGTAGAACTCATTTTAGTTTTAAGAAAAGAGGTTGACATTTCAAAGTATGTTACTATAACATTTATCTTTTTTTTCAAATTGAAAATACTTATATTTATATCATATATATTATATATATATATATATATATATTGCATAAATGACATATTGGAGCATCTTCTCATAATGTGCAACTTGGATGGTTGGTGATGTTATAAATTATTTAATTAAAGGTACTTCTTATCCTAATTTTAATTATTACTATGCTGCATATTTATAAAATAAAAATACCTTTATAATTAAGTTAATATTTGAATATTTTTAGATGTCATATATTTCTGTTTAGATGCCATTGTATTAAATGATTAAAAGTACTTATTGTGTTTAATATGTATAAAAATAGTACATTTTTACAAATTTTCTTTTGCTTTTTTTTATTATTTTTTTAGCATATTTTTTTATATTATTAATAATTTTTAAAATATTAAATGCTTCAAAATTTGTGTCTCAGCGAGGACCGCGATTGATATGTCGAGATCGATGTGAAACGTTCTGGGCCACGACCATGACCGCAAATCGCGACTTTGAAACCATGCTCTTAATCCGGGTCTTGACATTAAGCCAATTTCCTTCTCCTCCTCTTCTGCTTCTTCTCCAAATGAAAGCAAGTTCAACTTTCTATAGCAAGCACCCAAAAAAACATGGGCTGCAGCAAACAGTTAAATTAGATAATATACCTTAAAGACGGCAGTTATCATACAAAAGGGAGGCAAGGAAACTTACTTTGTCGCTTTCTGCTTGGTGGTCTTTCTTCTCAGTTTCAACTGTTAGAAGAATGCAAGGACTTCGAAGATGCACCCGGGAACGATATCCTAAAATGGATTCCACAGTACCAAGACAGCCATTTAAAGACAAATATTAGGCAATGAACCAATTAGAAACAATATTTTACAATGAGAAGGAAGAAAGTCCATTGATGAGTATCTTTCCCTTCTTTTTACTCAATTATCACCTATTTGGATGGACAAATTAATACAGTACACACAATCTTTCTATAGAGACATTTTACACGAGAGAAATGTCGAATGAAATTACATAGTCAACAATTAGATTCTACCAACATTTTAAAGCACAAATTAACTAGATAAAAAATGCTAGACTTGCCAAAATTACCAATAGAAGGCAAAAAATCCTAGTTAGGCGCAAATTTTCATGTTGCAAAAGCATCGGATATCCATGATGATTATCTTTCCTTTCTCCTTATACATCAAGCAAGCTATTCAAAGTTGTTATGATAAACTAAACACCAAAATCCTTTTAACAAAAAAAGGACTACTACAATAAGATTAGTGCTGGTCTGTCTTTACCCAGATTCAAAGGATCAATGACTCATCTGATGGCTCGAATATCTCTGGTTTCCCAAGATTGGTTGAAGTTTTCCTTCTTATAAGGAGAGAGCATTAGGGTTTCTTCCCTTGGCTCGTTGTCATCCGGGAATCATGATCTATCATACAATCTCTCTTGGCGTACCTTGAGTGACCCATTACAAGTATCTTCCAGGACTGTAAGGAGGCATCTTAAAGCACTGGGCATCACACATATTAAAATAGTTCTTTCAAGTTAATTTCAACCCATAGAAATGAAAAATGAAGATAAAAGAAAATGAACATAACCTTGAAGTTTTACTTTAAACTCAAAATAATTTTCTTGCTCCTAATTATACAGGTTCAAGGAACTTGATCGTTGACATCTTCAAAAAAATTGAGCACATGTAATAATCATAAAAGTCTAGAAACTCCCAAGTATTAAGTACATGTAATAATCTCCAATTATACCATAAAGGAAATGAGTAAAGTGAAAAATATCACAAAGAAATTGAGCTTAATTACCTTGCTTTGAACCAAATAGCTTGCAGAATTGCTGGTTGAGTTGTCTCAAAGCTACAATTAGTTCACTGATGGAGAACCAAATCAACCGAGGAAATCCAATTTATTCACCTTTCGCAAAATGACCTAAAACTGAAGAGAAATTTCAGTTTAGTATTTGCTGCAGAGATAAATTTAAGAAACAAACCTAAGAATCTATTAAGAAACAAACACAAAATTGAGATTGCTAGGTATATGCCTCACCATTTTCCCTTTGAGAATCGACTTATGCTATTTCTACAATAGAGAGTAAAGATGAAGGAGGTGGAATTAGGCTTTTAGAAAGAAAAAGAAGGATTAATTGATCAGGAATTAGGAATCAAAGGTATTTCTACATCATGAGGAATCGAAGGGAATTGAGAGATGGAAGAGAGAACATCGTTTGCTTTCAGATTTAGGATTGAGAGGTGGAATTGATTTAGGAATTGAGACTTTGCTTTTAGTTTGGCATTTAGGTATATTTAGAACCTCGTTTCTTTTTCTTTTTTTTTTGGGCTTTATTAAAGCTATGTCATTTTTATGCAAAAATTATGAACATTGTGAAATTTGCTGCACTTTCTCCTTGTGCTGCAGCAAAAGCATAGCAAAAAGCCTGTCCTCTTGTAGTTTGGTCTTGATTGTGCTCTCAAGGAAGCATACAGCATACATTGTACAGATCCCTCTGCCGATTCCATCAATGGTTTAAGGCCATATCTGGGGCTTCAACCTGGACTAAGCTCTCAAAAACTGGGGGAGGTGCTGGAAGTCTCCCTGACAGACCAAACTATAGCCATCAATTACCCCACTTTCTCAAATCTGCTCAGTGGATAGGCCAATCATTGATGAGTCTTTATTGAAGAGTTCCTTTCTCAAGTTCCTTTCTTTGTTTCCAGAGAACACAACAAACTGATGCATCTTGGATGTGGTAATGCCCTCCTAAAATTGATAGATGGCAGTCAACAGATCTTTTCTGGTTGCACCTTAATGTGTAACAGCACCACAACAATTACCGGCTGCTATGGCATCAATTGTTGTCAGGCAAGCGTTCCATACTACCTCAGCCAATATAGTTTGCGGTTAACTACCTCGCAGAACTTTACATCTAGTACCTGTGTTTATGCCTTCTTGGTTGACCAAAATTGGAAGTTAAAGAGTTGTATCAACCCTCCAAAAGTACGTCTGATAAATGCTCCTGTTGTGTGGTCCTGGCCTCTGAATCATTCTGAAATTAAAACCATCTCAGGGTGCAGTCCCAAAGATAGCTCCCTTCAGCTAGAAATCCAATAGTATTACCACTTAATCAGTATGAATGCAATACCTTAGGAGATGATATTTGGTTTTATCAAATCAATCCATGCCAAGATGGCGCCTGTAAACATGGTGAGTATTTAAGAGAATGGATTTATTATTATTATTATTCCTCTCCCTAAAAGATTGTCCTTTTTTGAATATTCTCTAAAACTTGTTTTCTTCTGAATCTTTGTTTCTTTGTCAAAGCTGTTTAGGTCTAACCCAAGAAATTGACGAAATGGATTTTTGACAACCCCAAAAGACAAATAACAAAGCAAAAATAAATAAAATAGGAACACACGAATTTAAGTGATTCGATCAAATTGATCTACGTTCATGGGCGGAGGAGAAGCAATATTTTACTATGAAGAAGAGAGTACAAAAATGTCTTAAAAAAGTGTTTCCATACCCAACACACCTAATATTTAAAAATACAAGAGAACCCAAAAATATTTTACTGAACAAAAGGTTTAATGACCTAAAGGCCCAAATAGCCTACTAAATCTCTCTTGTTTGGTGCACTCAATTCCATCACATGCCCATTATATTTATAAGCAACTAAGGGAAATGCTCCCTTATACAAATGGTGATGTGGAACAAAGCCACTTTAACAAATCTCCACCTTGGTATGTTTCCAATATCGATAATAGCAAATCTGCTCTAACTTCTCCACATAAGTCCCAATATGCCTAAATCACTAACAACGAAGTCCAATCAAGTTCCTTATTTGAACTTGTAAACTGGAAGAGGTTTCACAAATATGTTAGCAGGATTCTCTTTAGTACTGATTTTTGAACAAGGACTTTTCTCTTAGTAATAGTATTTCGAATGAAATAAAATTTTATATCAATGTACTTCATCCTCTCATGATACAATTGATCTTTAGTCAAATGAATGGCATTTTGACTATCACAATAAATAGTAGTAACACCTTGATGTAGATTGAATTTACCAAACAACCCTTCAATCATGAAACCTTTTGATTGCCTCGGTCATGTCTATATATTCTGCCTTGGTCATGTCAATCATGAAACTTCTAGATAAAGTTACAATAGGTTGTAAAGTAGTTTTCCAACTAACTGTATAACTATCAATACAAAATATATAACCTAAAAGTGATATTCTTTTGTCAAGATCCCTGACATAGTCAGAGTTTACAAAACCAACCAAAGTATTATTATTTCTCTCAAACTCCAAACAATCGTTAGAAGTTTCTCGCAAGTATCTGAGAATTCACTTCACAACTTGCCAATGCATTTTTTCAGGACAAGACATATAGCTGCTAACTAAACAGACTGCTTGTGTAATATTTGTATAAGTACAAATCATTGCATACATAATGCTACTGACTACACTGAAATAAGGAACCCGTGCCTCATACTCTTCTTCTTTAACTAGTTATGGTGATTGAGTAGCAGATAGTCGAAAATGACTAACAAGAGGAGTAATCACAGGTTTTGCATCTTTTATGCCAAACTTTTCCAACACATTTTCAAGATAATTTCTTGGGTCAAGACTAACTTTTCAACTCCTTGGTCTTTCTTGATTTCCATGCCAAGAATTTCTTTTAATTGCTCCCAAATGTTTCATTTCAAATTTGCTACTTAATTGTAATTTCAAAGTGTGAAAATCTGACAAATTCCTAGCAGCAATGAGCATGCCGTCAACATAAAGTAGCAACTAAATGAAAAGAACTATCATTTAATTTTTAGAAATAAACACAACTATCAAACATACTTCTTGAATAATCATGATCTAACATAAAAGTATCAAACCTCTTATACACTGTTTTGGAAACTGTTTCAATCCATATAAGGATCTCTTCAGTAAACAAACATGGTCTTCCTTTTATTCAACTTCAAATCCCCGAGCTTGTTTCATATAAATTTTCTCTTCAAGTTCACAATGTAAGAAAGTTGTCTTAACATTAAGTTGCTCCAATTCCAAATCATATATGGCAACTAAAACAAGCAAAACACGAATATAGCTATACTTAGCAACAGGTGAAAATATTTCATTAAAATCAATATCTTGTACTTAATTATAGTTTTTTGCAACCAACCGTGTTTTGTACCTTCCATCTTCGACCCCTGGAATATCTTCTTTATTCTTGAAGACCTATTTGCATCAAATAATTTTCTTATTCGAAGGGCGTTTCACAAGAACCCAAGTCCCATTTCGATGGAAAGACTTAATTTTTTCATTCATTGCAATCAACTACTTAACAAAATTAACACAAGAAATTGCCTCTGACTAGGTAGTAGACTCACTAAATACATCAGTTTTTTCTGCAACAAACAAAACATATGCAATCAAATTGCATATCTTTGTGGTGGTCGAATATCCCTTCTTGATCTATCTTTGGTAATGAAACATTCTTACTCTTCTGAATTATTTTCATCAGTAGAATCAGATGCATTTACTGGCACTTGTTGAGTAGAAGGACCAAAACTACCAATCTCAAACTCCATTTGCTTTTGCATACTATCATTTGCTTGATAAGAACTGGAGGACTCTTTCTTGGAAAAAATATAGAGAATTCATCAAAAGTAACAGTTCTACTGATTATAAATTTTAAAAATTTGAGATCAGGATACCATAATCTGTATCCTTTCACCCCAAAAGCATACCCAAAAAAGATACACTTTTTACCTCGGGATTCTAATTTTTCATCATTTATATGCATATATGCTGGACATCCAAAAAATTTTAAATCAAAATAATCAACAAGAGTACCTAACCAAACTTTTTCAGGAGTTTTTGAAATCAAGAGCAATAAAACGAGTACGGTTGACAATATAACAAGTCATAGAAATCACCTCTATCTAAGAGTCTTTTATCAATCCTACATTAAAGATCATGTACCTCGCTCTCTCCAAAAGCATTTTTGTTCATACATTCAGCCACACAATTTTGTTGAGGCGTCATCCGAACAATCCCTTCATTCTTGCAAAATTCATTAAATTCTCTTTCACAAAATTTCATATCATTATCTGTTCTAAGTCCCTTGATCTGTTTATCTATCTGTTTTTAAATCAACACTTTTCATTCTTTGAAAGTAAGGTAAACATCATTCTTATGTATAAGAAAATAAACCCAAACTTTTCTTGAATAATCATCAATGAAAGTCAACATATACCTGATACCATCCTTTAGATAGAACATTAGGTGGATCCCATATATCTGAATAAATATAGTTAAGAGTACCTTCGTCTTATGAATTACTGGTGAAGTAAAGCTAACTCTTTTATGCTTTTTAAAGACACAGTATTCACAAAATTCTAGTTACCTAGTACTCTGACCACAAAGAAGTTCCTTTTTGTTCAGTATGCCCAAACTTTTCTCACTCATATGTCCCAAACGCATATGCCACAATTTGGTGATATCAAAATCAGATAAAGATGATGATGACGAAACTGTGACCGAACCTGTGATAGTAGATTCCTGCAAAATATATAAAGAAATCTTCATAACGTTATATTCAACTGTGTATTTGCACCCAAGAACCTCCAAGGTACCCAAAGAGATGAGATTTTTTTTCAAATCAAGAACATGTCTAACATTAATGACCGTTCTCACAATACCATCATACATTTTAATTCAAATTGTACCTTATCAACAACATCACAAATGGTATTATTGCCCATCAAAATAATTCCACCATTACAAGATTCATAAGTGAAAAATAAATTTCTATTAGGACACATGTGATAAGAGCACTCCGAATCTAAAATCCATTTATTTTTAGACATTGTCCTGTCATCAGTCACAAAAAAAATATTTCCTTCATTCTCATCAACTGTAGCATCAATTTCGGCAGTCTCAATTTTTGTTTCACCAGGTTTTCCAATTTGTTTCAATCTATTTTTAATTTAGAACAATTTGTCTTAATGTGCCCCATTTTTTGACAATAATTGTACTCCAAATTTCTATGCTTGAATTTAGATTTAGTTTTAAATCTACTATTGTCAAATTATTTTTTCTCGATTCTACTCTTAATAACCAGACTTTCTGCCTGATCTCCACTAAATTCTTCAATAATATCCCTGTCTATCTACTCCTTAAATTTTAATGCAGATTTAATTTTTCGATACAAAATTGTTTCTTTTCCATAAATCATAGTATCGCAAAAATATTTAAAGGATTGGGGAAGGGAATACAAAAGTAACAGGGTCTAATCCTCATCATAAAAATGGAATCTATGTTCTCCAAGTCCATAATAATAGAATCAAATCTATCAAGATGTAAGAGTATAAATGTAATTTCAGTCATATGAAGCATATACAGATTTTGCTTTAAATAAAACCTATTCTCAATTGTTTTCTTCATGTAAAAGGCCTTAATCTTATCCCACATGGCTTTTACTGAATTCTCAGTGGCTACCTTCTGCAAAATTTCATTAGAGAGATTTAAAATAATATTAGACCGAGTCTTCTTATCCATCTCAGCAAAATTTCCATCTGTCAAATTCTCTGACTTTTTCTCAATTCCTTGTGTCGCTAAATCAACTCCGTCTTAAACCAAAATGGCTTTCCATCTTGAGCTGCCACATCCCGAAATTGATATTTCTATCGAATTTTTCGACAACAGTCTTTGTTATTGTCATTGTTGTCACAAAATTCAAAACCTCCGAAGAATCTCTAATACCAATTTGTTGGATATAGCCCCAGGAAATTGATGAAAAGGATTTTTGGTAATCTCAAAAGACAAATAAAAAACAAAAATAAATAAAATAGGAACACAAGAATTTATGTGGTTCACTTAAATTGACCTACATCTATGGACAGAGAAAGAGCAATATTTTACTATGAAAAAGAGAGTACAACAATGTTTTAGAAAAGTGTTCCTAGACTCAAAACATCTAATACATAAAACACAAGAGAACCCAAAAATATTTTACTAAACAAAAGGTTTGATGATCCAAAGGCTCAAACAAACAACTAAATTTCTCTTGATTTGGTGCACTTATAAGGCAATGTGGGACAAAGCCACTTTAACAAAAGCCATTTCCGAAATCAAGTGCAAGGGGAACAGGACAGCAATTATTACTGGTAAGTCATCCATCCCTTTTGTAATTTCATTCATAGTACTCGAAAAGTAGTCAGAAAATGGTCTTCCATGGAATTAGTGGTTAATGTTATCTTTTATAGTGATGGTGTTGCAGATGATGATAAGGTGTCTGTTATGTGTGTCTTGATTGTGATATTTAGTATTAACCTAATCGAGAATTTACATAGATACTACTGTACGAGCTGGCATGTTGATTCTTTTGATCACTACTTTTTGTTTGTACAACATGGTGAAGATGATACACGAAAATAAGCGCAATGAGAGGCTTCTTAGAAAAATGTTGAAAGTGCTAAAACAGCAGTTACCTGCCGAGGATATTGAAAATGCAAAGCTTTACACTACTAAGGAATTGAGCAACGCCTGTAGAAAACATTTAACCAAACATTATTATATTAGTGTAGCCATATCATTAATTAATTGGTTAGTGGAGTTGGAGTTGCATGGGATTATTCCTTTACTACTAGTGTTAGAGGTCTAGTAGTGTACTAGTTAAAAAGCCAATAGGGCTTATGGTGCCGCAGCTTTGTGTCGTTTTCTTTTCATATGAAACCAAAAAGCCGCAACCTCATTAGATGAATAGTTGAAGAAATTCCTTTGCCTCTATATTATTTTTCTTGATTCTTTCTGTGGGTTTAAGTGTGTTTATTTGTTTGAATCCATCAGAGTGGTATCAGAGATATAGTAAATTGAAGTATGGCAAACTCTAATTGCAATATTGTTTGTTCTGTCTAAAAACTCAAAATAAAGGTGAAGTTCAATTTTTGACACAAACAAATAATAGTTCATCTCAAGGCATGTAAATTACATCAATATATTGAATCTACACTTGCTCAGAACGCTAGTGAGAATGATAAGGCGAAAGATAGTTTGACTTTAAGTGTCTTCTTGAAGCATGCAGATAATTTGTAAATAGACTTTATAAACCATTTATTGGAGAAGATTTCTATGTCTATACTTGGTTGAAACCTCCAAAAGTCAAAGATTGTAGCCTGACCACCCAAAAATGGCTTCACTAATTCAATTTGTTTGACTATTCGTTAAGATACTTGTGCTGAGTAGGTCAAAAATTTTAAACTAGTTGATTAAATCATCTCCAAACTTGAATATCAATTAGTGAAATTTCTATCAAAAGCCGAAATACAGTCAGACAAAACTTTTGTCAAAAGCTGAAATAGGGCAGTGACTAGTCAAGGTATTTTGATCATTTTTCATCTTACAGATATCCAAATGAGTTGATTCTTGATGCATCGGAAAGCTAATTCAAAGAACTACAACTTTTATGTTTGGTGTAAGAGTTAATTCAGCTTACATCATCAAGAAAATTGCCGTTCAAATTAGTCCAAAAATAAAATAAAATTGAATTTTGAACAGAAAGTGCAAAACTGCAAAAGAGAAAGAACCACGAGGCAGATCTACGAGGTATCGTAGATCCACCTTGCAGATCCTTGAGTATGTGCTACAAGTTGATTCTACAACTTGCACTTATTTTACACTACTTTTTGAACCAATTTTTCTCATAAAATCCGACTAGATCCATCAAACTTGAGTTGAAAAAATGAAGAACAACTTTACGACAACATTATGAGTACATTTTCTTTTTCAAAAACATCAATAGATACCTCTTATATCTCATTGATTTGAAGTATCTTATGGCGTCTTCTAAGGATGAATTAGTATAAAGAAGTAGAGTAGAAGTAGAAGTACAAATTAGTTTTAACTCTAGTTTCATATTGTGAGTTTCAAAATTAGTTTAAGAGTTTTGCAAGGAAAGTAAGAGCATTTTTGTACCAAACTTATTTGTGAGATTAACTTATGAAGGAATTCAATGATTCAACTTTCAAAACATTGAATAAGAATTCTTCTTCCTAAACTTTGTTCTTGTTCTTATTTGTCTTGTTTAGTTACAAGTTTGTTTTATATTTAGATGCTTTTAATTGATAGATGTCGAGAGTGTATAATAAAAAATGCCTACTCGAAAAAAATATGAATTTTGTAAATAGTGGTGAGCAGGGTTGAATCCATAGAGATTGGAGAGAATTCGTTTTTTCTAGAGTTCAAGGTATGGGGGATTTTTATAAAATGGAAATAATAACAATAAAAAAAACTAAAATAACAATGTGCTAAAATTGAATCAAAATAACTTTGAAAATGGTTCACTTAATTGGTCATCGATGCAATGATAATTTGGTCTATTAACTAATAAATAAGTTATAACTACCAAACAAGCGATGGTAGTTAATTTCTCCTTACTGTGTTGGTGATTAAAGTACGGCCATTAACCACTACCCTAATTAAGAAATAACCCTAAGTACGATCTTAGAATTCAATTTCCTAATTGCCTTAAGAATTAGAGAAATCCTGTTCTAACCAAATAACGCGCTATGAGGGTTATTTTAAATTAACCCATATATTCTCCTGACACAAATTCAATCATATCAGTTACTACTAATTTAAAGCAATTAAATAATTACGAATTTAACTGCTTTAATTGATTTTAGGTTATTAGATTAATTTAAATATCGGACCTAAATATTCAAATAATATAAAAATTATAAAAAATTAAATCAGAAAACATACGAATACAAGTAAATAATTAATTTGATCTCACAATTTTAGATAAACCAAATCTTCCGTTGTTTCTTGACTAGGAAGGGAAGTTTAGTTATTCGTCATGGAAAAAAACCACGCGCAAAATATTTGAGGTTATTCCTACAGCCATTCTCCAAAAATGCTATGAAAAAGAAAAGGAAAGATGCATGTTTGTTTCTTGCGAAAAAGAAGAAAAACTACCTACTATTAGTCTCCTTGTTCCGAGAAAAAAGAAAAGATAAAGCAAACGATAATGCCTTTCTGCTCTTGTTTCCTATTACTACTAAACTACTTCTTCCAATTTCTAGTTTATGAATTCATCAACAATGGAACACTTTTTGATCATGTGCAAAACAAAGCCAAGGCCTCGGTTCTATGCTGGGATACTCGTTTGAGGATAGCCATAGAAACTGCAGGGGCGCTTTCATTTTTGCATTCTGCTGCTTCTCCTCCTATTATTCATCGAGACATGAAGTCGGTCAACATACTCCTAGATGATAAATACACAGCGAAAGTGTCAGACTTTGGAACATCAAGATTGGTACCCATGATTGAATGTGAGATACCAACAATGGTGCAAGGAACAATTGGCTACTTAGACCCTGAGTACCTGCAGACTAGTCAATTAACTGAGAAGAGTGATGTCTATAGCTTTGAGGTTGTTCTTGTGGAGCTATTGACAGGAAAGAAGGTACTGTGCTTTGATAGATCTGCAAGGGAGAGAAGTCTGGCGAGTTATTTTCTTTCTTCAATAAAGGATAACCATTTGTTTGAAGTTCTGGATGATAATATCGACACTGAAAGAAATGCTGAGCAACTGAAAGAAGTTGCTATGCTGGCTAAAAGATGCTTAAATGTCAAGGGGGAAGACAGGCCAACCATGAAAGAAGTAGCATTGGAATTAGAAGGATTGAGTCTATCAACGAGGCATTCGAGGGTTCAACATCCTGCAACAGATTTAGAGGAGATGGGATCCCTTCTTAGTGATGTTACAATCATTGTTAGCCCAAAAATACATGTTCTTTTGACGATAAATGATGGCAGATGAGAATTTCTTGCCAGTATCAACATATTTATTGTCCACAGGAAACTTAAGTTGATTTTTATTTATTTATCTTTGTCTTTTACAGTTCCCTGTTGTCCTCTTTCTTCATGGGGAACTAATTATGAATAGCTATGCCTATAGATTTTGTACAGGAGGCTGGCAATTTCGTGAAAGCTACTGACTTGCAACATTTTTCAACATGTTTGATGGATTTTGGTGACCTCGTAGACCAAACAATTCAAAATTTTGATGCTCGAATTCACGTAAAGCCTGATTTGTCATTTTCCTGCTGTGATTTTATTTTTTTTCAAAAAAAGGAAAAAAAAAAAAAAAAAGCACTTGGTCCTTGACTGACAAGCGCTGCCGTGACACAAAAGAGCCTTAGAGCCAGAGGTTCCTACTACAAAGGCAGTTCCTGTCCAGTCTTTATATTAAAAAATATAGCAATAAATTCACAGATTTTAAGTGGATTCAAGCAGGTTCTATGGCTAAGGAAGAAAGATGGAGCAAAATTGATATTGAATCTGATTGCAAATATATCATTGACAGATTACAAGGTAAAGGGCTGAATAATAGCATCATAGGCACTATCCTGGAAGATATAGCAAAGCTGAGGATGTTGTTTCGACTCTGCGGTTTTCCTTTACGCGTAGAGTTGGAAATGATTGTAGTCATAGAAATGCAAAATTTGCAGTTAGACTCACTGAAGATGTTCAATGGGAATCAATCTGATTTCCCTGTGGCGCTTAGAGAAGCAGCACAAAATGACAGAAGAGCAGTTGCTCTGTTTTGTAACTAACTCTTGTATTTTCAAGTTAGTTCTTTTAAATACAAAATTGACGTTTGACCAAAAGAGAAAAAAAATGTACGTGCTATTGATTGATATTTTAATATGCTAACCTGCTGCAATTGACAGATTTAATGAGAGGAGCAGACCGAAACATTATAGTAGTTCAATGGCGTATATTGCAATTAACCGTTTTTAAGTGGCAGGCAAGAGTAAGCAATTACAATTGACTGAATGAGTCAGAGATGCCGCAAGGAAAACCAGGACAGGGTACAAAGCATTTATTTTTCGTCTTTTTGGAGTTTTTAGTTTTTTAATTTTTAGAGAATTAATAATAGTTCTCCAGTTATTTTCTTAATTATTCGATTATAGGTGAAGTATCTTATTAACTAGACTGTACTTTGTTGTCATCTTTTTTGGAGTTAAATAGCGGAAGATATCTCAACTAATCAAGTCAATCAAATTGGGATGGAGATACAGAAAGAGAAGTATCCTTATACTACATAAATAAAAGGGTCGTTTGGTTTCACCTGCTGCTTGTGCTTTTAACGTGTGTATGTAAGGATGGCAATGCGCGGGCACCCGTCCCGCGGGGGACTAATGGGGCGGGGGTTGGGGCGGGTGGTGGGGCGGGGGCGGGGGGAATTTTTTTCCCCCCGCTTAGAAACGGGGCGGGGGATGGGGGAGTGTACCCCCGCCCCATCCCCCGCCCCGCCACCCGCTTTAAAAAAATAAATATATAAAATATATATGTATATAAATATATATAATATATAATTTAATTAGTTAAAAACTTATGATAATATATTAGTAGTTATATGTATTATATAATGTATATTAGTATATGTAATATAATTGATATTATCAATTATACTAATAATTATATATGTGTATTAATACAAATTATTAATTGTTATACTAAATTTACTAATACATTTATACTAAATCTCGAAATACACTTAATACAATAACATTTTTTTTTTAAAAAAAAAGCACACACACAATAATGAATTAGTGATTGTATTGATGCCAAAAGTGAAAACTTGACTACTTTAGTTGTATGTATTTCATCATATTGGATTGTATTCAACTAAATTTTGTTTGATTGTTTTTATAAGTTTCAATTATGAATTACAATAAATAATAATTTTGTGATGTGTTGATATTTTAGTACTTGATTATTTGCTAAAATTTAACTATAATAAAATTAGATAACACATTTTTATTAACCCCGCGGGGGCACCCGCGGGGGAAGCGGGGCGGGGCGGGGGGAGCGGGGGACGGGGGACGGGGCGGGGGTGGGGGGAATTTATAGGCAGCGGGACGGGGGATGGGGGAGAGGTCCCCAGCCCCAACCCCGCCCCGTTGCCATCCCTATGTGTATGTACATGAATACATATTGCATTAAGAACAAGTCATTGACTCTTGAACTTTTGGTAGAATGACATGTTCACCCTTCTTATCTTTAGCTTTAAAGACTGGTTGGGCTTTTAGTAATTTTCTATTAAGATTCCATTTGGGGTTGCCGTAGCTTGTCTAAAAGCATTTCAATTAGTAGAGCTTTTGGTCAAACTATTTATTAAGTGTTTAATCATATTTAGAGCTGTAAACGACTCCAATCAAATCAAGTATCTCATGTTTAAGTTCTGTTCGTTAAGCGATTCGAACAAAATTCGTGTTCATTCGTTCACTTTCGAATTCCAAACCTGTGTTCATGCTCGGCTCGTTAAGCAAAATTTATGTTTGAGTTTGAGTTCATGTTCGATTCATTTAATATAAACGAGCCATTCGCGAACATACTCAAAAAGCTTGAATCCAGATTATTTTAAGTCTTAACATGCCATACAAATCATTAATCATCCTCAAAAACAATTAAAGCACTAAGTGACTAAATTCTATTATTCATTAACTATATAACTAATATTAACATAAGAATAACAAATAAAACAAAGCAATTTGGCCTCCAAATATAAAAGTCCAGCCATAAAATTTGTCAAATGATATTTATGCCTATGTTCGCGAACGTTCGTCAAAACTCGCGAACATGCTCATACTCACTCGATTATTAATCGAACAAAAAAATTCGTTCGAACTCAATTCGTTTAAGGTTTCGAACGAACCTTTCACGAATATGACCGAGTTAAAATAAACTGAGTTACCAAACAACTCAATTCATTTAACAACTCTAATCATATTATTTAGATGCATACTTGCACAAGTACTTTTTCAATTTGATAATGTACAACTTAGAATTTCAAAAACATATTTATCCCTTTATTTAGTTCAAAATTTATAATAAAATTGTTAAAGTTAGTTTTTATTTTTGCAATGTAAAAGTTGCTTTAAAAGCACCAATTTTGAGTTTATGCTAAAAATGTCTTTAATGACCAAATGGTCAACTTTTAAATACTATTTTTATCCTCGAAAAACACTTTTTTTTAACAAAAGTACAGCAGTCCCAAATAGGTCCCAACGGATGTTCAATGGCTGGCTTTTTCTTTTTATTCCTTTAGGTCTGTCATCCCATCTTCAAATTTCAAAGAGCCACTAAGGGTTAATTTTGTCACTTGGAACAATTCTGTTAATTTGGTTAAACTTGTTGTACAAGGGTCTGATGCAGAGGTTTGTCTAAAACGGCCATTTGAATCTTTATGTGTTGGTGGAGTGTGTTCACGATGGAAAGAGTTATTAATTAACTGTTGGTCATTATGCCAATTTACTTTCTTTCCCTTAAATTTGCTTGTGAAGTTTCCTATTTATCTTAAAAACTTGCTTGTAACTAATCATTTAGTAGTTTTTAATGTCCATTAGTGAAGTGAATTATTTCCTATTGTTACGACTATATAGTTTTTTTTAATGTCAGTAATTTGAGTCTATCATTTTAGACTTTTGTAGCACAATGTACAGCTTAAATATGTATACACATTTTAAATTTATTTATCAGACCTTAATGCAGAAAAATTGTCTTGGGGTTCGTGGAAAGACAGCCTTGATCTGTTTTTCAGCCTTGAACGAATTTTGTTTCTGCAATACTTTAACTTAATTATCTGAGTAACTCAGCAGCCCACTAAATCTTAAAATTCTTGAGAAGCGGTTTCAAGAATTTTCTCCTTATTTACAGCCTTCTTTCTCACCCAATTCCCAGATTTTAGCTGGATTTTTTTCTTCTGCCTTTTCTCCATCGTAATACAATCTAAGTATCTAACAATGGTCATCACTTGTCTTTTCATCATTCTCTGCATCATTGACTATGCGTTTCTAAAGTTCACAGTACATATCCGAAACAAATTATATATTTTATCTTGAGCTTTTAGATTTGCTTCTAATCATGTTGTCCTATTTTTTTATTTTTAATTCACAGTCTAGTTGTGTTTGAATTTGCAGTTACAATTATCTGCAGGCCCTAATAATGTTCTCGAGATAAAGTCTTATTCTCTTGTGCATTGAGAAATGGCCTTGTATGACATTTTTCCTTTTTTATTTAACCTTTTCAAGTAGGGTTCTTCTAATGAGTGCTCAATTGACACTCGTCAACGCACCTACATTTCGCCTAATTTACTATGTATATACACACATTAACAATTACTAACTTCCTTTCCATTTATTAATTAATTAATCCCCTTGCATTTACACACTTTCTCTTATTAATCTTAACTTTTTAAAAATCTAGCACCTGAGATATATTTTAACGAGTGTACTCATGAAATAGAACCTTTCAAGTAAGAGGCTACTCTATATTTGTGGAAGCTAATCATCCATTGAAGGGAAGATATTTGATAAGATATACAATAAAATGTAAATAGACTTTTGAAAGTGTTCCAATGGCTAAAATCTCTAATGTACTTCTACTTTCTCATTTGTGCCGGCTCTTTTTATAGGTTCAATGGTTTATGTTTTTAGTGACTCTATGTTTGCATAGGTGAAGTACTCATAGAAGATGTAGACAAGTATTATTCACCGCTTTTGCTTGCTATTGGCCAGAGTCACACACAAAAGCTCTCCAACAGCTGTAGTTGACAAGCACATACAATTCTATGTTGTGTCTTCACTATAATTGTTCTGGAAAATTATCATGTACATAGCATGTAATAGTTCTTAATGGAATTAACAGTTGTAGATGGAATTTTGTGTTGGCATTTTCAATTATTGCATGAATAATTCATATTTTTTGACTTCTATTCACACTAATAAAGGTTAATTTTCCTGATATAAATCCTATTGGATTTATTGAACAAACAATAAAATCATATCATAATATTTATATACTAGAAGAGAATTAAGAAGTTATCATCTCAAAGCTTCTTGAAATTGTACGTGTTTGCTGATTTCCATTATTGCTAATCCTGTTCTTTTTGTATCGATACTAGATGCAACAAATGATGAAGTTGTTGTTCAAAAAAATTAAACTACTATCGGAAAATTTGTTGCTTGAAATTCTAAGTAGAATAATGAACGTAGAGACAATGTCATTCGCTTTTTGTTTTGGTGAATATTTTGAACGCTTCTGATCTTTAGTCAACCTATCAAATTGTTCACTTGTCTTCCTTCATGTTTTACTTTGCCATAGAAGTGCTCAGGATCTAGGGTTTGGTTATGACTGAAAAGATGAATATTGTGGAATCGAAAAAAAGTAATATGGCCTTACTGGTAATTAGGATTTTATGAAATGATTGAGTTCCAATGAAGTATATCATTAATTTTGTATTTTCTTTTTCTTTCTAAAGATAGTTTGGTAATTCAAGAAGATTGTTGTCATATACCTAAAAAGCTTGGTAACTTAGGATATAGCATGGATTGCCAATGACAGAATGGCAAATGCCAGTAGTCCTTAGCATCTTTTATTTTTTTTAATTATATGTGTATATATATATATATATATAAATAACGTAGAAGCTCCAAAACATCCTCCATCTAGATAAATCATTGCAGTCCAATAGATTTGTGCATATTTTCTAACAATCATCTGATAAAAATGCTTAAAACTCAAAGAGAAATTTAACTGTCATAGGAGATGTGAGAAATTCCAAAACTAGTAAATAATATGAAATCTCAATCTATCTATTGAGCAAATAGATATTAATGAATATGAAAAACATTAAATCTCCAAAACATCTTCCATGCATCAAGGTGAATCACTATACTCAAAAGATTTGTGCATGTTCTTAAAAATAACATTTGTTAAAAAATGATTGAAGCCCAAGGAGAAATTCAGCTAACATGGTAGTTATGAAAAGTTTCAAATCTAGGAAACCATATGAAATCTCAAATCTCACAGAAAAAAAGAGAAAAAAATGAAAAAAAAAATTCTTACAAGGGAAATCCTAGGATAGAATAAAATTTTCACTAGAAAAAATTAGGAGAGAAGAAATACTTACCAAGAAATGCTAGCAAAGAAAATTTCTCACTAGAGGGAATTTCTTTTTAAAAAAAATAAAAGTTATAAACAAGGTTCCTGATAGGTCGTAATTTTGTTATTTATTTTGTAATTAATTTTCCCTATTACTTTACCAAATGTGGATTAATTATCAGATTCTATTCACTTTTGGTATTTATGTTTATTACAGGGAGTTGGAAGAAAATGTGATAAAACTGTGCAAATTTCCCACTCCAATTGCTGTTTGGCATAGTCACATCAAATCAAGCCTTAACGTGTTCAGAAGATGAGGGAAAGACGAGTAACACCAACTATCAATTGGAAGTGCAAACATGGGGCCGCAGACATTCCTTTAGCTGTTTACTTAATTTGGATTAATAAAGGTAGTTTAGCACGAATGGAAAACATGCCAACTAGGAGATTTCCTAGCTTGATTGGTGCGGATGAAGAGCAAAGTGGAGTCAAAGTGGGGCTCTTTCCTCTAGTTTTCGTATGGCCGTATAAGACAAGGAAACAATTAGGAGAAAAAGGAAGTAGACTTAGCTTAGGAGATTGATTCCTTTCTTTTAGCGGGCTGGCCTCGTTTTGCCGTTTCTTGGTTTTTCTTCTTTTCCGTCTCTTCTATGAGGATGACTGGAACATAGCTTTGTTTTGGAGAATGACTTCTGCAATTTTGCATGGGATTTCCTTCATGAAGATGAATCAACTCCTTTTTCTAGTCAAGGGTTAATTTGAAGACGCGGTTCCAAATATCTGTGAGATCGAATTATTTTACTTATTTCTTTTATTCATTGGTATTCGTATGTTTTCTGATTTAATTACTTATGATTGTTTTGTTATTTGAATGTCAAGGGTCCGATATTCGAATTAACCTAATAATCTACTATCATATTAATTAATTGAATCCGTAATTGTTCTATTGATTAATACCAGTGGCGACTAGCGTGATTGGTTTTATGTTAGGGAAACATATGATCTAACTTAAATGAACCCTCGTAGCATGTTTGTTGGTTAGGTTTGAGTTTTTCTAATTCTTATTGCAATCGAGAAATTAAATCCTATGGTCGTACCTAGGATTATTTCTTGATTAGGGAAATAGTTAACGGTCATACCTTGACTATCGAAAGAGTAAGGAAATGTTGGTTGTTTATCGTGTGTATGACAACTATAACCAAGATAGTAATGAATAATTAAATTATCTTTGCATCGATGATCAGTTGAATGGACCATGTCTGAAAAGTTGCACCTTTGGCTAGAGTCGTATTGGTTATTGATTAATTCCTATTATTTTCATTAGTTGTTTCATTAGTTAGTTAATTAGTTATTTTATATTTTTCAAAAATCCCCCATCTCTAGACTCTAAAAGAAATAAGTTATCCCCAGTCCCTGTGGATTCGACCCTACTCACCGCTATATACAAAATCCGTATTTTTCTCGAGTAGGTATTTATTATTGTACAGGCTCGACACCAGTCAGTTCCCTTCTATGGAGAATGATTAGATCTGAAGGCCTTTTTGTTTGAGGAGCCTTAAAGAGAAAAAAGAGAGAATAAATTTTAGAGAGAAATACACTGACACACAATTACTGAAATATTGGATTCCACATACTAAATATTAGAAGATGTGCATTACAAACATATATCTTAATGACTTTCATGACATACGTTGTATCCAAAAACACATTTGTGAATTTTTGGGCATATCAAGTGAAAATTATGTATGAAGTATGATTAATAATTTTTTTAAAAAAAAAGAATAAATGGGAAGACTAGAGCGGACTTGGAAGTCTTTCCTTGACAGCTTCATTATGTCATAGACTTGTAGCATGAGCAACCCCTTGAAGATGTCCGAGGCTACTGTGACAACTTCTACAGTAAACACCATGCGCAAATCAAGCTCCAAATCATAGACCAACAAACAATTCTTCATTTCTTGTGTTAGCGAAAAGAATCAATTTTCATCAGAGGATACAGTAGCAATCATGTATTAGCCAATAGTTCAATTTCAATTGTATCAATTGGTTAGGTTTGTTGTTATAGCAGTTAGTTAGATCCTACTAATGGAAGAGAGTATACTAGCCTATAAATAGCCATCGTACGAAGAAGTTGTAAGCAGCTACGGAGTGAATGAAAGCCCCAATCCTTTTGCATTGAATATTCTTCCATCTCTGTTTCTTTCTTTCATTTTCTTCTTCCTTTCTTGCTTTCCTATTATTCTTGCTTCTTGCTTCTATCTCTTCCTTTCGTTCTTTCTACAGTCTATCTAATTATTCTCAATAATCCCCTAGAGATAACTAAAATCCAATTGAAATCTTGACAACTATTGCATGTCAACCATCCTAAGTATTTAGAGCGCTTCACATGCCCTCAGCTAATGCATGTGCAGGCTGCATTTATGCTCAAGGCTAGCAGTCTTTATGAGACTAGAGTGTCCAAGAACACAAGTTTATTCACGATTGCATCGACTAATTAAGATGTGGTGAACCAACTTAGGGTTATTTTATAGTGATAGGAAAATGAAAAAAAAAAACAGTTTTAGTCCCAAGTATTTCGCACGTGTGTGAATTTAGTCCTCTCCAATGTTTGGCACCAGTGTAATTTTAGTTCCTAACTTTCAGCAAAAATAAATATGGCTCCCAATATTTCCAATTGAAGCAAATTTAGTGTAATTGACGGATTTTCCCTAATTACTAATGAAATCATGTTATTTGCAGTCACATGTTCACTAGATTGAATTAAAAAAAGAGAAAAAAAAATGCACCTGACTTTAGACAATAAGAATATTAACTTATGTGATGACACGTGAGTAATTAATTAACCACAAAAATAGAAATAAAATAAAGAAATTTGTGAAATTATGTACCAAAACCTGTAGGGATTTTTTTTGCTTAAGGGGGAATGGGGTTGGAATAGAGAGTGAAAATGAGTTCTGGATATATGAGTTAGATACTTTGATTGGTTTCAACTGTTGTAGTTTAACTAATTTCTTCTTTTTTTCCCTTTGTTGTGATTAATTAGTTACTCCAGTGTTAGTAGGTGAGTTATTAGTTCATAATGTTCTTATGTAAAGTTATTTGTTACTTTCCTTTTTCATTTTTAAATTCAATTTAATGGACATGTGACTGTGCGTGACTGGAGTTGGACAATAATAGGGGAAAACCCTTCAATTGTCCTAATTCTACTTCAGATTAAATACATTTGAGACCAGATTAGTTTTTTATTGAAATTTTATGGACTAAAATTGTACAAATTCTAAATATTGAAAACCAGATTTATTTTTATCGAAAATTTTAGCTATTAAAATCACACAGGTGCTAAACATTTAGGACCAAAACTATATTTCTTCTATGGGAAAAAACAACTCTTCCATCGGAAATTTTCATATTATCTCGACAGGTGATAGATGAAAAAGTCAATCAATTTTTCTCTTCGGGTTTATTCATGTTCAAAACAGAAAAGTTGGTAGAAGTCCCTGAAAGAGACTGACTAGACTTATGGTAATACTTGATCGACAGAATAAGTCATCCTATGTTCCTAGAGTGCTCGACACGGCCCGATCAGCCAATGCACAAGCAGCCAAGGTAGAGTGGCAAAGAACATAAGTTCATTCACGATTGCAACCGCCGAGACGTGGTAAATCTTAAGGTTATTTTGTTCATATACTATAATTGCAATTCTTCGTTCATTTGTTTGGTAGTGGTGGTAGTAGGGTACATGCTGGGAAACTAATGGGACAAAAAAACCAAGTTTTCTACTGGCGATTTTTCTATTATCTAGAGAGGTGATAGAGGGAAAAGTCAATCATCTGATCTCTTCTTTATTCCACAATTTTCAACACAGAAAAGTTGATAAAATTCCGTTCCCTCGACCACGATGACTGGAGTTTCGTGCTCATATGAATTGATATTGCAATTGTAGCACAAATGACGAAAAATAAGTAAAGAGTCCACATACAGAAGATGGAGTAGTGTGAAAAAGGAAATAGTGCTGAAATGCAATTAGTAACGTTCAGGATCCCATACCACACGGTATCAGAATAATTCAAGTGAACTTGCCAAGTCAATTTGAGGATGAGTGACTTTCTAATGTTGGGGTGGCTTTGCTCAGGGAAGGATCTATATATTGAAATATGGCCTCCTCCAAGAACACCAAAAAAACCTCATTATCCCAAAACTAAGCAGCCATCTCAGTCCAAAGCTTCCCCAGCTATGAAATTTGCTCAAGTTATACTTTTCTTATTGATGGTGTCCTTAAAGCCAGCTATCACCCCGGCAGCAGCATACCCTCATTTACGCATAGCGAAGGATGGCTGCAGTGATACCTGCGGAAATATAACGATCCCGTACCCATTTGGCATGACAGAAGATTGTTATCTGGAGTCCAACTTTTCAGTCACTTGTAACCATTCTTATAATCCTCCCAAATTATTTCTGCAAGACTCAAACGTTAACGTCACAAAAACATCCCTTTTAGGCCAATTGAGCATTCTGAAGTTTGTAGCTCGCAAATGTCCTGATCAACCGGCATCTGATGATCAACCCTCTTTCCATCTAGCCAATTTCACAATCAACAGTACCGTTAACAAATTCACAGCAGTTGGCTGCGACACCTATGGTTTTCTCCAAGGCTACCAATCTGTCAAGGGGACTACTGTAGATCAAACTATTGGGTGCATCACTATGTGTTCCAACCCGTCTGCTGTGGTTAATGGTTCCTCGTCCGGCGGTGGATGCTGCCAGACATCCATCCCGAAGAGAATGACAAATTTCGAGTTGAAAGCGGAAAGTTATCACAATCATAGTTATGTTAAAGAGTTCAGTCCTTGTAGTTTTGCCTTTGTGGTTGAAGAAGGTAAGTTCAACTTTACTTTCGACAACCTTACCAATTTACAGTGGGTAGACAAACTTCCTATGGTACTTGATTGGGGGATTGGAAATGAAAATCAGACGTGTGAAACAGCAAGAAAGGACTCGACTACTTATGCTTGTCAGCAAAATACCTATTGTGTAAATGGAACAGGTAATTACAGGGGATATCGTTGTTTCTGCAACGAGGGTTATGAAGGTAATCCTTACTTGCCAAATATTGGTTGCCAAGGTACGTATTTCATTGCTACCTTTTTTCTTTTTTTTTTTGGAGCATATCATGATTGCTACTTCACTTTGGACAATCAAGTTTTGGCGCATCACATTCATTGTCCATTTTACTTTTGAGTTAGTTAACCTTTACATCGCCCCCCCCCCCCCCCTCCCCAAAAAAAAACAAACACACACACACCACCCACTTTTTCCCAGATAATTACATCAATATTTGCACACATTAAAAAAGATTATTTGATTTGTTCCTTTTTATAAAATTAAGATAACCCTTTTACTTTTTGACTTTGTGCCATCCAAAAAAGAATTTGGTTAGGGTTATTTGGAAAAAAAAATATTATTCACAAAACAAATTTTCTAATCTACTTTTTATATCATATACATCACATTTAAAAAGTATTATACTAAATAATACTAAAAAAAATTTTTCCAATGAACTTTCAATCCAAACAAACATGGTCTGATGTACTTTTGAAAAATGAATTTTACTTTTTAAAGAAAACATTAAAAGAAGAAGGAAAACAAATCCGTGATAGATCCAACATGATTTTTTTCTTCTTTTGGGGTAACATTATGCAGATATTGATGAATGTCAAAAAGAAGAGACCAATAATTGCACATTCAAAAAACTTTGCAAAAACGTCGAAGGAGGCTATAACTGCTCTTGCCCGAAGGGGTACATTCAGAAAGATGATGGAAAAGGGAGTGAAGGTTGCATCCCTAAACCTAAGAAAAGTTATCAAGCACTT
Organism: Coffea humblotiana; assembly: GCA_023065735.1. Lineage (NCBI taxonomy): Eukaryota > Viridiplantae > Streptophyta > Magnoliopsida > Gentianales > Rubiaceae > Coffea > Coffea humblotiana. Next base: position 10,591,604 of record CM041217.1, read on the forward strand.
GTGGCTGGTATTCTTGCAGGTAATAGTTTGTCCTTTGTGTTACCAAAGTTCCCAAGTACAGTATTATACAGATAGGCACAAAGACCAAGCTTGGCCAAAACGCAAATTACCGTTCTCAGATCAGCTTAATTTGCATTTTGTTTATAAACACACATACACATACGATCAACACAAGCCCCACTTTTCTAATTTTTTCCATTTCTTAAGGAATTATTGTTCAGAAAGCCAAGATTAATGGTTGAAATTCCACGTAGGGATATTAACTAAGCTTGGCGATTTTATGCTCATATTATGAAAACACACACAGACTCACATGGGGTACTCCAAGCTTTTATCCTCCTTCATTGAAGTGACATAAACATTATAGTATTACTTGTGATGTAAAGTGATGTATGTAAAATATAAATATGATTGAAAATATAAAAAATGGTCAAGAAACGTATTTATGATCTGTGCAAAATAATTCTTACAAAAAAATTGTATGTAGACAAGCCTATTGCTTGTATATTGCTTCAATTTTTATCCTAAATAATAAATCAATATGTTGTGGTGACATGGAAAATGGGTAGTACATATGATCACAAACCACACATAGGTATCTTCATGTCTTTGGACAATTACATAAGGTAAGGATTATTGGGAGCAACCTGAAAAGGGCTAGAGCCTAGAGTAGACCGAGTCAAAACTACCTAACTGAGTCAATGTCCAAAGCTCGACCACCTCTTAACCAGGTTTACTTTTGACCTCGAATTCAGCCAAAGCAAAGTCAACATATACCATATCCATGATCCATCACATATGTATACTAAAGAGAGTTAAGAGTATGTAGCACAAGACCAATTCGATGATTAGACACATTAATCAAGTGACGTTATCTTTTTAATTCGAATTCAAGTCTTTTCTTTTTTTTTGCTCCCTTATTGTACGGTTTGAAGTCTCCATTAAAGTGAACAAGAAAAAAAAAATTCTAGAGTAGACATTTTTTCACACTGCCTATTAGTTAAAAGTATCACATATAGAGAAGCATTCTATTATTGCCGAAGCAATAAACTCAGGGACAAACTCTAGCTTAAATCTTGTTGCGAAATGTAATCAACAATTTCACTGATATGAACTTGGTAATAATCAGTTGTTTTATACTTCGAAGTTGAATATTGCTTTACCCCTGCGCATGTTCCTTCTCGTTCCTTCCTTTTCTGGGATTTTTCTTCCTCTAAATATGGTAAAAAAACGCTATCTTAGGTGTTGCTGTGGGCAGTATGGTTCTGCTAGTGGTCTGTTCTTGGTGCTTGTACGTGTCCAAGAAAAGAAAGATGATGTGGTTGAAGGAAAAATTCTTTCGAGAAAATGGAGGGCTACTTCTACAAAAGCGACTCAATGGACAAGAAGAATCCTCAAATACCCCAAGAATTTTCAGTGCCAGAGATCTTGAGAAGGCAACAAACAACTTCCATGAAGGTAACATTATTGGTCAAGGAGGTTTTGGGATAGTCTACAAAGGTCGTCTAATAGACAACAAAGAAGTTGCTATCAAGAAGTCCAAAACAGTTGATCCCAAACAAATTCAGCAATTCATCAATGAGGTTGTGATTCTGTCACAAATTAACCACAAAAATGTAGTTAAGCTCTTTGGTTGTTGTCTCGAGACAGAGGTACCTTTACTCGTCTATGAATTTATCAGCAATGACACTCTTTTTAACCATTTACACAACAATAAGCGGGCACGTGAAATTGGTTGGGACATCAGATTGAAAATAGGTGCAGAAACTGCAGAAGCCCTATCATATTTGCACTCCGCTGCTTCACCTCCAATCATCCATAGGGACATAAAGACCATGAACATACTTCTGGACGAGGAATATACAGCCAAAGTATCTGATTTCGGTGCTTCAAGATTGGGCCTTCTTGATCAAGATCAACTATCTACAGTGGTGCAGGGAACTCGTGGATATCTGGACCCTGAATTCATCCAAACATTTCAGTTGACAGAGAAAAGTGATGTTTATAGCTTTGGAGTCGTTCTTGTGGAGCTACTAACAGGGAAAAAGTCCGTATGGTTCGATGGACCACAGAGTGAGATAAGTTTAAGCAATCATTTCCTTTCTTCAATGAAAGAAAATCGACTGTTTCAAATTCTTGAAGATTCTGTCGTGTCTGATGAGAATATTGACCAATTGAGACAAGTTGCTGTGCTTGCCGAACGATGCCTAAATGTAAAAGGCGACGACAGGCCCTCCATGAAAGAAGTGGCAATGGAACTGGCAGGGTTGCGAATCACATCAAAGCACACTTGGACTCAAGGTTCTCAAGCTTTAAACCAAGAAGAGATTGAGCCCCTGATTGATCATCAAGAACAATCCAATCCCTCCGGTGGTGGTGATATTATGTTGACAACTACATATTATAGCCTCCAAAATCAAGAAATACAGCCAATTGCCCATGGGAGATGATCATTTGATCCTGCAGTCATGGGATGGACTGGATTTCATTTTTACGTGATCATTACTTTTGTTTTTTATATTACTAGTGATTATGTTATCGCGATATGTTAACATCTTTTTAACGCTAAAGTTCGCTATTATATTTTGATTGTCAACCTCACAACAACATATAGGTGGAATCCATGACACATGAGCCGCAAATTATGTTGATTTGTAGACCAAAAAAAGTTATTGTGAGTAAAATGAAACTCAAAAAAATTTGATGATCCCCAATGCTCTTTTCGGGAAAAATGTTTGGAAACTAAAGAAAATTTAAAAAATAATAATAAATAACACGAATAGTTTTTGCATTCCCTCTAGTGACAGCGATATTATGTTGACAACCGCATATTATAACCTCGAAATCAGGAAATACTGCCGATTGCTGATGGGAGATGATTGTTTGATCCTACAATCGCGAAAGCCCACTAAAAACAATGTCCAGGTGGCATTTGAAATAATCACTATAAAATATATAATCCCACGTAATTGTGGTTGGAATCGTAGAAACAAAGGAATTTGGTTAAATCAATTTGCACCATGTCTTTTCATTTGGAAGCTTTGCAACTTAAAGGCAGTATGCAATGCAGTGTGCCCTGATGGGGGCTCTTTTCTTCCCAGTTTTCCTCTATTCTTTTATTTCTTTTCATAGTTCCACACATGGTGGCATGTAGTTCTTGGGAAGGAAGTCAATGGGTATTGATCTAGTGGTGAAACACTAAAGTTGAGATTCAGGATTTAAAAGTGATAGATTCAAGTATCATTCCTTGTAAATTTGATCTAGTGGTGAATAATAACTTTCGTAAGAAAATTTATAGAAAAAATATATATAAATTTAGTTCTCAATGTTTTGGAGTATATTAAATTAGTTCCCAATATGTCAGTCAAAATAATTAATTGTAGCTGCTAAAATATTTTATTTTGACAAAATAAGAAATGTTTCAACTGAAACAAATGTAGACTCTAAAGCATTCAACCTCAGTGAAATTGGTCGCTAATGTTGCATAAATATTTAAGAAAAATCATTGAAAACTATAAATTAAAAAAATGTATGATAAACATGAGGTATTGTGTTCAAATGAAGAAAATTGATAGATGATGATCGTATACTAACCCGATAAATCATGTACAGTGTATGCATTCCATTTTTACGTTTTTCTTTAACTTTTGTTAAGGATAGGGAACTTTTCTTAATAAGTTGTTGAATTTGTTGTACATTCTTACAAGGCCTAAAATTTAATACCCAATGCTTTGAAAAACTATACAATTTAAACAAAAAATGATATTTATAATTTTGTTGTGTCTTTCTACAATTTATATAATTTTTCTATGTATTTTAGTAAATCCTTATACAACATTAAGGATCAATTTGAATAAAATTAAGTACTTTAGAAACTACATTTGTTAAGCTAAAATATTAAAAACTAATTTGGCTCAAATTGAATATCTTTTTAACCAAAATATTGAGAACTAATTTTTTCTGATTAAGTGGAGGCCGAAGCCAAATTACACAGCTAGACAGCTACTATATGTTCTAGCCAAAACTCAAAGCTGCCTTCACCGAGTCCAGAGGATCATGAAAGAAGGTCATCCCTGGTCTTCACGCAAAGTTCAGCCAAGTAAACAATCACCATAGCTAATATTCTAAGAAAACTATCAAAGCCAAACTCTCTTGATTATTTCGAAGAAGACCACCACAACAACCTGCTAAGTTAGGATAAACCGTTGAAGAACCTTCTATATTCAACTTGGTTCAGCCCATCTTGTGAAAATTCCATTTTAATAGAAAATTTTCTCCGATTTCAGCAAATTATTGTGAAAAGCAATCTTTGCACGAGAATGGGTTCAATATGAAGTGAGGTGGAAAGATTCAGACCTTTGTGGATAAATTAATTCAAAAATGATTTGATTCAAACCAAGGTTTAAAAATCCAGACTGTTTAGTAAACCGAAAATCTTACTAGGTCAAGGGTCGCTAGTTTAATCATTCGGCCAATCGTAATCGAGTCATTATTGACCTGTGATGTCATAAATATGTCATAATTAATTAATATGTTATTTTTATTATTATATAGACCATTTCAAACTAAAAAAGAAGTAATTTTGCTAAAACATGAAATTTTAATAATCTTAAAAATAAAAAACTTGTGAATTTATGAATAAAAATTGAAAGTTTATATAAAAATTAAGGTACAATATATATATAGTATAATTGTAATTATGGTTTTTAGTTAGGAATATAAAATTTAGAAAGATATTTTGAAATTTTAAATAATTTAGAGCTAAATTGTAATTTTAAAAGGTGAAATGACACAAAAATAAAATATTACATAAATTTGGGGTAGCTTTGAAACTCAAATAAAATATAAGGATTAAATGAAAAAAAAATTAGAGGAGTAGTAGTACGGCTGGCAATTGCAGCGTGTGTGTCCAGATATGTGGGGCCATATTTTTAAATTAAAATAAGGTTCCAAATGATTTAATAAAAGCTATTCCGATTCGACTGTTCATTGATTAAACCAGACGGTTCAACTTATTCTTACAATTTAAAATCCAACAGCTATAAGTCTCAATCCAGCTCGAAAAACTACTCAATCAACAGTTCAACCAATTCAATTAAGTGGTCTGGGCTAGGTTTCAAAGCATTGAATCAAACTTCAGACACTGGACTCAAATTAAAAGAAGAATCATCCCAGAAGTTAAGTGTCAAATTTGTGCTAGGTTGCCAGTGAAAGGATGACCCCAACTTAAAAACTGCAATCCAAGAACCCTCGTGTCTATTTGATGTTGTGCATGGTTTATCTATATGCGGACCCCTCAATAGTAGGTGTGTGTCCTATTCTTGATAGCCGCCAGATTGGGCAAAAGGTCCAAGACTAACTCATGAGATTAGGCTAAAATCTTTGCAAACTCGAACCAAATCGGTCAGTCCAATTGGTTGAACCGAAAATCGGCCAAGCATCCCGTCCGAATTACCTCATAAAACTATCTCTAACAAGAACTTGATCAAACTCGGTCAAAAATCGGATTCAGTCAAAAATCAGTAAAATTGATAAAAACCCGGTTTTTCCTTTTTTTTTCCCTTTTTCTTCTTCTTCTTCAGCTTGGTTTTGCATTTGCCAATATACAAATTTCACCCTTTTGCAAAAATCAACTTTCTTTCCATCAACCAATCTCCAACCCATCAAAAAATAACCTTTAAACGTATTTCTCAAACAAGATCTAGTTGTAGATCTCATCTTAAAGAAAATAGTGAAAAGACAAAAAATGGGGAGATGGAGAATAGAGAAGTGTGAAAAAAAATAAGGATTGAAGTTTTAGGTTTGTAATTTTGAGAAGAAAAAACCAACAAAGACAAAACTAAAAAAGGAAAAAATGAAAAGAAAACAAAAGGAAAAGAATAAAATCTAACGCCATCGTAGAGAAGTTGGAATAGGAAGAAAAACTAGGGAAAGATATGAGGCATTACTAGTATAAGAGGAAACGCGGGAGAAAACTAGGAAAAGTAGGCTTAGGGTCAATAGTTTTATCAATTGTATGGTTTGACACCTAAAGTACTAGAAAACTATTAACACACCTAGAAATATTTAGAATTTATAGCTATAGCCCTAAATTGTTGTATTACTTTCCAGATAAGCCCTCCAATTTGATTCTAAATTTGTTGAATATGCATTAAATTGCAAAATGCATAAATTGCTACTTAATTATACTACCTAATTTGTGTTTTCTTGTAAAGTATCTTAGAAACACCAAACATACATTGAATCTACCTTTCTCAGTATTAACATGTTTTTAGAAATTTTACATAATATATTCATTTTTAAAATTAAATATATTTATGAGATAATGATGATGTCATCCGATTCTTAGATGGTCAAATCCATTGACCCCTAACCCCTTGACATCAAACATAATATTAATTTTTATCCACTGATCAGGAGGAAGACACCATCTAATGTAGACCTCTTCTTTGCTTCCTCCAGCTTTCCCTTGTGTTAAGATTTTCTTTGCTATTTCCCCTTGGGTAATGAGTTGACTTGGATTTACCCTTAACAACTTGTCATTTCCTTCACAGATGAATGCATTTCTAGCCTTCCATGCACGATTCAAAACCATCTGAAATAGAATTTGCTAGTTTGTTCTCTCCCTAAGACCAATGTTTTTCCCTGCTACCCACCAGTCAATCCATTCTTTCAATTGTTTATTTGTAAATAAGTTCTAGCAGTTAGGATTAACCATTTTTTTCCATATCTGTGAAATCCATCCACAATCTCTGACTGCATGTAGGGCAGTTTCAATGTGACTACTAGATATAGGACAGGTTGCAACTGTAGTGAGCGATCTTCTTTGCTTTTCCTCCTGTGTTAACAGTCTATTATGTCTGATCCTCCAGATTAAGTTCTGCCATCTCTGGGGTCCTCTCAGCTTCCAAATCTTAGTCCACCTAGGGTTGATAGGGTGTCTCACTTCATTCTTCCAGGCTAAACCATATGCAGAGTTTGTTATGAAGACTCCTTTATTATTTGGTTTCTAGTAGAATGTGTCTTGATTCTCTTCTCCTCCAACCAGGCATTGAGCTCTTAGATGATTATGTATGATATATGGGATCTTATTCTGTAACTCTTCCCATTTCCAGTCCCCCTCCTATTTCCAGTAACTGCTTACTGTTCTATCCAAGTCTTCTTCTGGGATTGCGATTATTACATCATCAAGTAGGGGGTGATCATCTAGCCATTTATCCTTCCAAAAAAGAATCTTCTCTCCATTGCCAACCCTCCACTGGACAGCTTTCTCCAAAATTTCACTACCTTGTCTAATGCCTTTCCAAATTGCCGACACCCCTTGTCTTCTAGGGGAAGTCTCCTCTTTGCCTCTGTAGTACTTGTCCCTTAGGATCTTGGTCCACAAGGCATAGTTTTGCCAGGTAAACCTCCAGTTGTTTTTAGCCAACACAGTTTGGTTTGATTTCCTCAATCTCTTGATACCTAGTCCTCCACTATCTTCGGGTTGAGTAATGACCTCCCAGCTGATTTGATGTAATTTCTTTTTATCCTCTGAGTCTCCCCATAAGAAAGCTCTAACATATTTCTCAATTTAATCAACTATTGAGGCTGGAAGGAGTGCAGTCTGCATGTGATATGTTGGGATAGCCTCAATGATTGATCTGATCAAGGTGAGTCTTCCTGCAAGGGAAAGGTGCCTTTTTTTCCACCCTGCTAGCCTACTTCTCACCTTATCTAGCAGAGATGCATAGGTGTTTCTTGAAACTCTATTGTATACTAGAGATATGCTTCAATATTTTCCCAAATCATTGGTGGTACCCACTCCTATTTTTTTTACTGATTCTTCTAGTGAGTCTCCTGGGTACATTTGAAGAGCAGAAAAGCTTCAATTTTTGCATATTAACTTTCTGACCAGACAAATTACAGAATTTCCTGAGCACTCTTTTCACTCCCTTAGCCTACTGAAAACTGGCTTCAATGAATAATATGAGATCATCTGCAAACATCAAATGAGTTATTGTTGGGCCGTACCTTGAAGCTTTTAAACCCTTCCAGTTTTTGGCCGTGACCGAATGATTGATCATGTGACTTAACCTTTGCATATAGAAGAAAACAAATAGGGAGAGATTGGGTCACCCTGTCTCAGACCTCTAGTAGGAGTGAATGCCTCTGTTTTGCACCCATTCCACAATATCTGTGTTCGTTCCACTTTAACACATTCCATAATGAGAGTAACTAGCTGTTGGGGAAATCCTGCCAAGTTCAGAGTTGTCGAAGAAGGTCCCAATTAACCCGGTCATATGCTTTCTCAAGATCAACTTTCAGAAATAACCCCCCTTACCTCCTCTCTTCCTTCTCAACGAGTGGATCATTTCTTGAGCAATGACAATATTATCATTGGTGAACCTTCCTGGTAAGAAACTACTTTGGCTCTCACTAATTATTTTATCCAAGACTAGTCTTAGTCTATTCACAATTAACTTGGTCACAATTTTATAGCTCACATTGCACAAAGAAATGGACCTGAATTGAGAAATAGTCTCTGGATGCTCTACCTTGGGTATTAAAGAGATAAGAGTTTCATTCATACCTCTCGGAAGTTTAAGGTTGTTGAAGATATTCTGGATACAGCTCACCAGGGAGGACTTGATGGTGCTCCAGCATCTAATATAGGCTTGTAGGTACTTCATCCGGTCCAGAGGCCTTTTCTCCATTCATCTCAAATAGTGTTAATTTGATCTTCTGTTTCGAGACTGGTTTCATTAAACTTCTTACATCCTGCTGCTCAATCGCCTTAAATCCATGCTGAGTGGTGATTGTAGTTGAGTTCTAGTCTTTCACGCACAAATGCTTGAAATAGTCCACCACTAGTTGCTGGACTTGGTTGGGTTCTTCCTGCCAATTCCCTTCCTTATCCTTCAAACTCATGATCCTGTTTCTCCTCCTTCTAGTTATAGTGGATAATGAAAGAATTTACTGCTTCTATCCCCTTGCTAAAGCCATTGAACCTTGGACTTTTGTTTCCAAAACACCTCTTCTTGTTCAAGGATCATGTTATACTCCAACATAAGCTCCTTTTCAAGTTTTGAGAGGAAGACCGAGGAACTGTTGTTTCGATTTCTTTGGCTACCTTCTAGTTTGGCTAAACAACATTTCCTTTTTTTTCTGAATATATTTCCAAACACTTTTTTATTCCAAGTCTGTATCTTCTTAGTAACGATATTAATGTTCTCTAGTAGTTGTCCTTCTTGATTCCAACAATTTTCTATTTCCTCATAGAACTTGATATCAGTAAACCATGAAGCCTCCACTTGAAAAGGCTTTTGGATTTTACCTATCTGTATCAAGTTACATTCCAACAAAAGTGGGTGATGGTCTAAGTGGGTTCATGTGAGGTGTGTCAATATTGCATTGGGGAAGTCCATCCTCCATAAGTTATTACAAAGGGATCTATCTAATCTCTTTTTGACATTAGCTCTGCCATCCCCATAGTTACTCCAAGTCAATGCCGGCCCACTGAATCCCAGGTCAATTATTTGGCAAACTCTAATGCATTCAATTAGGCTTATAGACAGTTTGATCGCTTGGATTGTTAGACCTAGGCTCTAGTTATTTGGTACAATACGAGTGGCCATATATTTTGGTCTAGAGACATCTTAGTATGGAAAACTTCTTTCTTTTTAAGAGAGCCATTTTTTTTGGGATTTATTATGGCTTTCCACTTGGGGAAATAAGATAGAATAGAGTGTCAAAGAACTTGGTTTAGGAGTGGTCACGATTTAGCTTTGAATCGAAACCGAACCAGAATCGACTTGGCAGTTTGTTAAACTAGAATTGGACCGAATTTTGAAAATCAAAATCAAAATCATAATTGTGATTAAAGGTTCAGGTTTAGATTCACCAAAATTTTGAGTCAAAATTGGAATCGATAGTTTATGACTTGTTCAAATTGTCTAAAAAATATTTGCTACTTAAACCTATTTGGCCAATTCGAAATTCAATATAAATTATTAGCACCTACTACCAACTATTCCAATTCTAACCCAAAAACTCATTGTCTCATTCTATTAGTAAGTCTATACCCTATGAACAACCTATAGTCATGGCCAATATAACCTAATCAACAATGAGATATTTTTCATAAAATTTGAGTCATTTTTTATTTTTCCTTGCACATGATAATACAAAAATTTTTTTTTTATTTTTAACATTCATTCTCATATTTTCTTAGAATCAGTTTTATTACAACGAGTGATTAAGCATAGTTAAAAAAATTGGAACTATAACTGAATGAAACCAGAACCATAACTAGAATAAAATCGAAATCGAAATTGAACTGAAACCAGAGGTTTAAAAACCTTAACCATAACCTTTCCTATAAGCGTCACTTTAAGTTTCACCTTTTAGAAGAATTAGAACCATTGATTTTAAAACCAGAATCGACAATTTTGGAAGCATAACCATGTCTAACATGGTTTGTATCCCCAAACCAATTCGTAGTGCAATGGCCATATATTTTGGTCTAAAGACATCTTATTATGGAAAACTTCTTTCTTTAATTTTAAGCAAGCTAACTTTTATTTGGGGGATTTGTTATGGATTTCCCATGTGGGATATAAGTTAGATTAGAGTGTTATAGAATTTGGACTTCTATCTTCAAACCAAATGGTTGTACGTAGGGTAATCTGGGATCATTATTAATTGATTTAAATAGTCTTGAATAATCAAGATGAATTTAGTCTTTACCCATTTCTGTACTGGTCTCCATATGATATTAGTATCTCTTGTGGTTTCTGTATCCGAAGCAGATGTGCTATGCTACGCAACATGTAACTTTTTCTCTCTATCCCTTAGCCAAATGAATTGGAGCATTAATATAGTAGAAACTCTATGAAGTCCAACCTAATTTGTAGAATAGTCTAAGTCATGTGCGGATGGGCAATGATACACAGTTAGTTTTGGTATCATGTTAAAGAATAGGGCAAAAAACCATGTGGTTACTAAACTATTGGTCGGATCATGTTTTGACCATCAAACTATTTTTGTCAATCATTGGCCACTAAAAATTTAATTAGTAAATCCGTGACCATTTGATCGATAATTATTCTTAATTTGTGAAATTAGCAGTACACGTGACAAAGCGTGGGGGTAATTTTGTCGAGCAACTACGTGACCTTATTCTCCCCTTAATTTCTTTCCTCAAACAATCACTGAATGGAACATTATGTGGAGAAAAAAAAATAGGGACTCAATTGGGAGACCTAAATCTTCAACCACAAATCGAAGAAGGCGAAGAAGAAAACGAAGAATGTCGAAGCGCTCTTCTCAACCCATACCTAGATGCTCCTGCTGATTAACAGCAATGATGAAGACCTCATGGACAAATTAGAACCAACAAGAATATATGTGGTCTGCCATTTAGGAGAGGTAAGATGTTAGATTTGTAATGGAGATGTTATAACAGGAGGATTTAGTCTTGGAATTTAAATTGCAGGATGAGGGATGTGGCTTTTAGGAATGGTATGATCCAACAATGCATGAAAGATCAACTCAATGATTGTGGGAACCATTGGAAAGACAACCAAAATTTAGAAGCTAGGAACCACGCTCTGGACTTCATACATGAAATTGGTTGGCTCTTCCATAGAAGTCAGTTGAAGTTTAGATTGGGTCAACAAGACCCCAACTTGGCTTATAGGGTTCTCAGTCGAACATGACTGGTGTGCAGTGGTCAAGATGCTTTTGAACATTCTGTTCAACAAACTCATGGGTGAAGCAAAATGCTTTTCAATTGAAGATGCATTGCTGGACATTGGGTTGCTCCATAGAGCTATTCGACGAAATTGCAGGTCCATGGTTGAAGTCCTCCTAAGATACCATCCAGATGCAAATCTGAATAAATTAAGTCCAATCCGCTATGTATTTAGACCTGACGTCAAAGGCCCAGGGGGCTTGACTCCTCTGCACATAGCAGCCAGAAGCGATGGAGTTGAGTGTCAAGATGGGGAATAATTGTATGATGGAATTTTAGCAAAACGGTGTAGTTTAGAATTAGCTTTAAATGTCGGTTAATAACTAACTATCAGAGTTGTTATGAATTGCTATAAGAGTGGGACCCACCATGGGTTGTAATAACAGATTTTTGAGTAATAACAGATTCATTACTTTCTCTCTCTATTCATCTCTCTAATCTCTCTTCCCTCTGCTCTTTTCTTTCTTCCTTCTTTCCATCTATTTCTTATGGATTGATCAATTGCAAAGCTAGTATCAGGCATTTCATTTGAGTTCCTGACAATTGGTAATCAGAGCTATAGATCTTTGGAGTTCATTGCGCAAAGCCAATGGCAAAAAGCACTCGATTCAGAACATTGGAGGAGCAAGTAAAAAAACAAGAGTTCAAACTTCAAGAGTTGATGGAATCTCTGCATTCATCTCAATCGGAGCAACAACAGATTAGGAACGAGCTGAAAGTAGAGCTCGAAGAAAGCAACAAAACGAATGGAGAATCTTCTAACAGGAATGGAGTAGAATTTCAATAAAATCCTGGAACAAAAGTTCAATACTCTTCTGCTAAGGATGACCCCTATAAAGGATAAGGTAACAGAAAGAGATAGAAGAGTGATCGTGGATCAAACACTAATTCTGCCAACTCCTCCAGCTCATCAAAGGCTGCAAACGGAAATAAAGGCTCAAAAAACTTCCAAGAAAGACTGGAGTATATTTCAAATTCCAAATCCTCCTAAAATTGATTTTAAGTTGTTTTTTGGAGAAAATCCTAGAGATTCATTGCGCAAATGTAACAAGTATCTTTTGAACTATCAAGTTCCAAAGGAACAAAAAATTGAAGCAATTGAAATGTATTTAGAAGGTAGAGCTAACAAGTGGTTTCAAGGGGTAAAAATTGAGAAACCTAAACTAAGTTGGGAAGAATTTGGGGAACTACTGTTCAGAAGATTTAATGATAGAACTTGCAGAGATGTGGTGGAAGAGTTTACTAAGCTACAACAAGAAGGTAATGTGGAAGACTATCAGGAAAAATTTGAAGAACTAAAACCCTTGATGATGATCAAGAATCGAAATCTTGATGAAAACTATTTCATTTCCAGTTTCATAAGTAGATTAAAGGAGGAAATCAAACCTATGGTTAGGATGTTGAAACCTACTACATTGACTGAAGCCTTCGAGTTTTCGCAGTGGCAAGAGCACTCATTAAGAGTACGGAATAGGAGTCCTAAAGAAAACACCAAAAATTTGGGAGAGCACAGATTTGGTATGACAAGGAGTAATACCACAATTGCAGGAAATCACTTGTATAAGATGTCTGTCAGTAGTAATTCCAAAACATCTTAAGTTTAGAAATTGTCAAGAGGATGTTAGGGATTCAAGAAAGATTTCAACACAAGAAATGCAGTATAGAAGAAGTAATGAACTATGCTTCAAATGTGGAGAAAAGTATGGGGTAGGCCACTGATGTAAGGTAGGTCATTCAAACTGTATGTTCCTGGAAGAGGAGGATGATTCCGCATTTGAAGATACATTGGGAGAACAGGATAAACAGACAGGAAATCCTGGACAGACGATGGAGATGTCCTTACATGCTTTATTTGAGGCCTTAAAAAGAAAAACAATCACATTGATAGGTATTCTTGATGGAGAAGAAGTGTTAATACCGGTAGATACTGGAAGCTCAGACAGTTATATTAGCAGTGAATTGGTCATTGGCATGGACATTAACTACCATTGGGTTGATTAGCCATTCTTTGTTATCATGGGAAATGGCATATGTGTAACCAGTAATGCTATTTGTCCTAATGTGCAATGGAGGATTAACCAGCACAATTTCAGGTTTAACCTTAAGGTAATGGAACTTGGGGGTTGGGACATAATATTGGGAGTGGATTAGATGATACACTTCAGTCCCATCACATTTGACTTTCAACAGCTCAGAATATCCTTACACCACGAAGGGGATGAGATTTATTTGCATGGACGAGCAGAAGATTGTGATATGGATCTAATCAGGGGAAAAGATTTGAGGAAGTTCATTGAGTACAAGAAGCAGATGTGCATGGTATTGGACTCAAAACATGATAAAGAAAAATGAGTAGAACCTACACCTCTGGAAGTAGCTAAATTACAACAGGAATATGAAGATGTGTTTTAGGTTCCAAATTCCTTGCCTCTAGGTAGGAGTGTAGACCTTCAGATACCCCTCAAACTAGAAGCACAGCCATTTAAACTGAAGGTTTATAGGTACCTCATTGTCACAAGGAAGAAATTGAGAAACAGGTTACTGAAATGCTTCAGAAAGGCATAGTGAAATACAGTTACGGTCCCTTCGCTTCTCCTGTTTTGCTAGTCAAGAAGAAAGAAGGAACCTGGAGATTTTGTGTAGATTATAGAAAGCTAAATGAGATCACTGTCAAGGACAGATTTCCAATACCCAATGTAGATGAGTTATTGGATGAGCTAATAGATGTTGTATTCAAAACCAAGTTGGATCTCACAGCAGGGGTATCACCAGATCAGAGTTAAACCCCAAGATACTTCAAGACAGCCTTTCAAACTCACTGTGGGCACTTTGAGTTTCTAGTCATGCCTTTTGGACTCACAAATGCTCTTATTTGAGGAAATTTGTCCTATTTTTTTTTATGATATACTGATATATAGTCCTACATTGGAAATATCATGTTCAACATCTAAGGATAGTGTTTGGTGTTTTGAGAGACAATCAACTATATGTAAAGAAGTCTAAGTATGCATTTGCTCAGAAGAAAGGGGATTACCGGGGGCATACTATTATTGATAAAGGGGTCAGCATGGATGACTCTAAGGTCAATAGCATTTTACAGTGGCTAGTACCACAGTCTGTTAAAGAATTAAGAGGATTTCTAGGCTCACAGGCTATTATAGAAGGTTTATAAAGCATTATGATAACTTCAACTGGAACATACAAGCACAGGTTTCTTTTGACTAGCTTAAGAAACTGATGTGCTCAGCTCCAGTTCTTAAGTTGCCAGATTTCAAGAAGGCTTTTATAGTTGAGACAGATGCCAGTAAGGGAGGCATTGGTGCAGTTTTAATGCAGGAAGGACACCCTATTGCCTTTCTGAGCAGGGTACTTTCAGTTATAAACTTGGGTTTATCAGTTTATGAAAAAGAACTACTTGCTCTAGTAATGGTAGTTACAAAATGGAGACACTATTTGGTTGGGAACCACTTTATTATCATAACCGACCACCAGTCATTGAAGTATCTATTGGATCAAAAACTGAACACTGCACTTCAACACAAATGGATGACTAAACTACTGGGGCTAGATTATGAAATACAGTACAAGAAAGGAAGTGAGAATCAGCTGGCAGATGCATTATCAAGGAGACATGAAGCTGCGTCCAAAACTTCACTAAATTCCTGTTTGGCTATTATCATTGTTAAACCTGGCTGGATTGAAGAATTGCAAATGAGTTATGAAGCTGATCCCTACTGTCAAAGCATCATAGCTAAATTGTTACTAGACCCCAACTCTCACACTGACTATACTTTGGTGGATGGGATATTGAAATACCAAGGTAAAATTTACGTTGGGAATGCAGGTAACATTAGGAGCCAAATTATCCAAGCTCTACATGCTTCAGCAATAGGTGGTCTCTCTGGTCAAAGGAACTATTGGTAGAAAATCAAAAAGTTGTTCTACTGGCCAAGCATGAAACAGGAGATGGTGTCCTTTATCCAGAATTGTGATGTTTGCCAAAAGAACAAGTCTGAAAATGTTTCTTACCTGGGTTATTGTAGCCAATTTCAGTATCTAAACAAGCATGGTCTCACATTGCTATGGACTTCATTGAGAAACTACCAAAGTCATAGGGGTATGACACTATATTGGTAGTTATTGACAGGCTCACCAAATTTGGTCACTTCATCATGCTTACACATCCATTCACAGCAAGGGAGGTTGCTCAAGTTTTCTGGATAACATCTATAAGCTACATGGCTTACCAAGGTCCATCATCACTTATAGACACAAGGTCTTTACCAGTGGATTCTAGAAAGAACTCTCCAATCTAGTTGGGACTGAGCTACATTACTCATCATCTTACCATCCTCAAACTGATGGTCAGAGTGAAAGAATCAATTAGTGCTTGGAAAACTACTTAAGATGCATGATAGGAGAGCATCCCTCCTAATGGAGCAAATGGCTATCCTTGGCTGAGTGGTGCTATAACTCCACCTATCATTCCAATCTTGACATGACTCCCTTTGAAGCATTGTTTGGTTACAAGCCAGTGCCTTTACCATTGGGGCCGTATCTAGACTCAGTGATACCTGCAGCTTCCAATATGGTGCAGGAAAGAATCAGAATATCAAATTGTATCAAGGAGAACTTAGCGAAGGCTCAACAAAGAATGAAACACTATGCTAATCAGCACA
Source organism: Coffea humblotiana (assembly GCA_023065735.1). Taxonomy (NCBI): domain Eukaryota; kingdom Viridiplantae; phylum Streptophyta; class Magnoliopsida; order Gentianales; family Rubiaceae; genus Coffea; species Coffea humblotiana. The sequence goes on from CM041217.1 coordinate 10,608,017, forward strand.
AAAATAAAAGGGATTTTTCTATGGGAGATTGGGTATTTCTGAAGCTTTAACCTTATAGGCAACAAACCATGGTTGTTAGGAAATGTCTTAAGTTATCAGCTAGGAGAAGATTGGCTCAGTAGCATATAGACTGAAATTACCAGCAGGCACCAAGCTACACCCTGTGTTCCATGTGTTACTGCTGAAAAAGAAGTCGGGACCAATGCAAAATAGTTCATCTAAACTACCAGAGTTAGACACACAGGATCAGTGTCCATTGAAACTAGAAGCAATCTTGAAGAGAAGTATTATTCTGCGAGATGAGAAGCCCGTTATTCGTTTCTTGATTAAGTGGAACCATTTGAATTATGAGGAAGCCTCCTGGGAAGACAAGTCCTTTATTGAACATCAATTTCCTAAATTCCAGACTTGAGGACTAGTCTGCTTCTATGGGAAAGGAATTGTCAGGATGGGGAATAATAGTATGATGGAATTTTAGAGCAAAACGGTGTAGTTTAGAATTAGCTTTAATTGGAAGGGTTAAGTCAGTTAATAACTAACTACTTGAGTTGTCATGAATTGCTATAAGAGTGGGACCCACCATGGGTTGTAATAACAAATTTTTGAGTAATAACAGAGTCATTACTTTCTCTCTTTATTCATCTCTCTAATCTCTTTTGCCTCTGCTCTTTTCTTCCCTCCTTCTTTCCATCCATTTCTTATGGATTGATCCGTTGCATAGCTGGTATCAGGCATTTCATTTGAGTTCCTAACATTGAGCAAGTGTTGGATGCATTAACTGATGATCCTGGATTGGTACGGCCCTTCCTAATATGCATTTTGTTATTAGTAGAACATTAATTTTGGAAATGGAAAAATATTGCTCAGATCCCCTAATGGAAAAATACAGCCCTTCCTAATATCTTCAATTTGTGGTTGAAGATTTGGAGCTCCCAATTGAGTCCCTATTTTTTCCTCCATATAATGTTCCACTCGGGGATTGCTTGAGGAAAAAATTAAGGAAAGAATAGGGTCGTGTAGTTGCTGGACGAAATTGCCCCTACGCTTTGCCATATGTACTACTAATTACACAGATTAAAAGCAATTGTTGACCAAATGGTCATGAGTTTACTAATTAAGTTGTTTAGTGGTCAATTACTGACGAAAAATAGTTTGATGACCAAAACATGATCCAATCAATAGTTTAGTGGCCACTGAGATATTTTGCCCTAAAGAATATGGGCTTCTATCATAAAATCAATGGCAATAAATGAAATAGGAATCTTTATTAATTGATTTAGTTGGTCTTGACCAGCCAACATGAGATGAATTTCTTTTAAGGAAATTTATAGTTTTGGAAAATTAATGTTTGACCTTTGTGTCAAATTGGTTCCCAATATTTTAGTCAAAACAAATTTAGCCTTAAAGTTTGTGATTTTAGACAGATTTAGGACAACTAAATGGAAACAGAACAATGACTAACAATCAACATCATATTATCGCTAGTCAACAACTTTGACTTTGCACTTTGATCCATAATATTTTGATTTTGAATCATTATATGTTCAAGCTTTTAAATAGTGATATTAAGGATTTTAGCATGAATTGGGATGCAAATTAGAATAAAATAGTACTAAATGGGTAATAAGAATTCTAATTAAACTTCTTTTTCTTCTTTTTTATTTTTATTTCATTTATTCATGCTAATAATGTGCCATATCTTTCTTTTCTTTTGTACAATTAGTCTCAAATTTAGTATAATATATGTATATTATTCTTTCTCACTATTAATAATTAACTGATAATGAGTTTTATTATTGTTATTTCTAATGATAATTAGTATTAAACTTAATAGTTTGCAGATATTTAATGAAGTTTTTTTAATTATCATTAGAAATAAAAATAATAAAGCTCATTATGCTTGACTTAACTAAGATAATAAACTCAATTAACCATTAATTTTCAATTGCAAGAATAGTAGGAATTCCATTACCCTAGGAATCTCTTTTTATCATTTTATTAATTTTGTTGCATTATAATAATTCATATTTACTTGCTTTATTTGTGATTACCTAAATAATAGAGGGCTTCCAAAACTATCAATAATTGACAAACAACCCAAGAAGATTGGCACCTAATATCCTCTATGTTCGATAAATGATTTGTATAACTTAAAAACAAGGGGATATTTAGATTTTTAAAATTTGGAAGGAAGGAAAACCCTCGTCAGTTAACCCATTTTTTGGCATCATCAACTTCAACATATTGGTAACCTTGGGGCTTAAGCATTATGGGAAGGATGAACTCAAACATCACCAATACTTTATTCTGGGTATTGAAGAATGGTTAAGCACAAATGAGCAAATAATAACTGATCATCCTTGGAAAGAAATGCGACACGAAAAATTAAACGTTTTCATTACCGCAAGAATAATTTGCTCACTCCTCAAATTGGAATTCCCAACACGTTACTTGGTTAAATGCACCCTTTACAATAAGTCTACTGCCACTTTCCTCAAGTACAAAAGGAAACAGGAAACCATAACGTACAATTTCCAGTCATATGCACAGCTAGTCTTAACATTGTTAATCTAGGTTCAACACAAATGGTAATCCAGTTAGCTGATATCTGCAGATGAACGGAGGACTCGCAACTTCTAGGCAGCTTCAACTTCATCTGAATATGTTTCTCCTGCTGAGATCATAGAAGTTGATTTGATTTACCAGCATGTTCTAACCGCATCAAAATTACCCCTCTGCCTGGAAAAAAAAAGGAGAGAGAAAAAAAGATCAAAGTTTAACAACAATTATTGTACTCTTTCTCAAATGAAATCCATGGCATGTCACAGAAAATATAATTTGCCAAATATGTCACAAACTTCAAGTGTTGATGATTGAAGATCTAAACGTTAAAAAAGGAGACCACAAAAAAAAGGGAAAGACAGAAATTGAAACAGCCAATAGCAAGTAAATGCGCAAATAGCTTTTCCAATGTTTTAGAAAGCGAATCTCTGTTTTGTGTAAAACCGGATGACAAATTATAAAATTATAAACTAAGCAAACGATAATCCCAATTAATATTATCCGAGTGTGCTCTAGGACTTAGAGGTCCTGGGTTCTAATCCCCCTTCCTTCCTCCTCTCAACTTCTTAAATCTCAACCCTCCCATGCTAGAAAGTGACAAAACAAAGGTAAAAGGTAAATCTTAGGAAGAATTAATGAAGAGAAAAAAGTTAACTATCTTATTTTACTCCCAAATTATATTTTGGACAACAAAAATATTACAAAAGTATATGATACTGCTGCCCATGGAAAAAGCTAGTATCACAACTACCATACTCTGAAGCCCTCATAAAAAACCTTTATCTGTCTACTAAGTAGCAAATTTATTGCATGACAAGAACCTTGTCATCTTAGTCAGACGAACCTCATCCATTGATCCTCTAATTCTTGAGAAATTGTATATATAAATGTCACCACATGTTCTCTACCTTATCCCACATATTTTTCACTCTATACACTTTCAAGTCCATTCTACAACTTCATTTCAAATCTAGACCTATCTGCTAGAAAAGGATCCAGACAAAAGCATCAGAGCATTAGTTCTTTAATTTCTAAGTCTCAGCCCAACAGATATATGAGTTGTTCCTAGATCCTTCACATGAGAAAGTTGACTATTCACCCAAACTGTTGTTTCGCTCCCACCAGGCAGTCCATTTTGGATCTAGCCTGAAGCTTTAATATTAAAACTCACTAACAATGTCAAGGAGAAGAAACAGTAACTACCAATTAAAACAGCTCAGAAAACAAACTATACAGTAGACCTTAATTAGGGTCAGTAACACAATAAAAGACAAACATTAATCATGAAAGAGTTCATGTCAAATTTGTTAAACTAACTATGTACGTGTGAATGTACTATGCAACGGAAATCTAAATACACTTACCTCTAATCATTGTTATCAAGTACAAGTTGATCTCTTCTTGTGTTTTTTATTCCTTCTTGTCTATTCTAACAAAACAAAATATGTAGAAGAAGGAAAAGTAGAAAGAGAATTTAGAGTAAGGATCTTCTAGCTTATGCCTAATCCAAAAGTGTACAATTGATGGAATACCACAGACTATTTATAGGCTAGGCTAGGGACCCTTATTAGCAAATACAAAAATTCCTAGGGTTTCCTTCCATCAAGGAAATCTTGCCAAAATTCATAACTGAAGATAATATCTTCTGACTAATTGATTGATTTTGTTGATTAATCGATTGAATAAGATATCAATTAACAAAGATATCAATCAATCTTTAACAAATGAGAGATACTAATTAACTATTGACAAAATGTCAATCAATTAATCAAAATATCAATCACCAATCATTATCTAATGGAAAATGCTAATTAATTATTGATAAAATATCAATCACTTAATTATGATATCAAAAAACAATAAAAACTTGGGCTTGGGTTTTCTTTTCTTTGCATTCCGTTTCTTTCTCTTTCCATCTAGTCAATCCAGTAACAAGTAGCATGCCTTGTAACCTATTAAAACCTGTTCGGTTCAACAGTGACATCCGGAAGCTACTAAGAGAAACTCTCTTGCCAAAACCACTTTCAGACACGAACAGCAACCATGGGTCCGTCATTCCCTTGCAAGTTGCAACTGCTCGCAAGTAACCATAGCAGGCAGGAAAAATAGTTTTGATCAAACAGTTTTTGGTTAAAGATTTCGATCAATGAAGAACTAACACATTGAGAAAACAGAAGCACTTAAATGTTAAAAACAGTTGAAGGATAGATCAGATAATTTATATCCGGTCAATAGAGGTGTTTATCCTTCACACAAACGCATAACTGCAGTCAAATAATAAGAACAGAAGTTTGTGCTCATCATTCACTTATATGTAGGTACCCTAGGGAAAAAAATAAAAGAAAAGCACAATCATGATAAAAGCTACAAAACCTTTCAAGTTATCAGAAGAAACACAAAAGAATGGGTCCTCACTAAAACATTTTTACATGCATATATGAAGACAAGCTATGAAACATAAGAAGCCAGAGAATTAGTTTGACAGAAGTATGGTTAAAATAGAAAAGCATCATATACAGCCATCTCAACTTGAATTAGCCAAAGTAGCCAAGATTTACTGCCTTCGATGGGAATGATTATCCAACTTTTGGTCAAACCAGCTGGTATTATGTCCATGCTGGACACTTTATCCTCTCCTTTCAGCCTCTTGGCCACTGATCCTCTAGTATTTCTTCCAAGTGCTCTTATCTAAGACAAATGAAAATTGATTAATTGAAAGATAGAGTCAATAGCGTTTGGAATCATCCACATAGTAGCTATGTATTTTCAGTATATTGATCATGGTCAAACCTGATGATTTCACTAAAAAAAATTACGGTCTACTTTCCCATTAAAGGCAAAATAAGTGCCTGAGGTTTCTCAATTGGGATATTTGGTAAGGCCTAACATGAGCATCACATTTGCAAATTAATAGACACAAACTGTTTCAACCTAAGCAACTCAGATAAAAGGAATAATATCAGAAACCTCCCTTGAGGTTTATTCTAGTATCACTTAACACCCTTGAGGTTTTAAAACACCACTTACCTCCCTTATTAATTGTAAAAAAACTATATTAACCCTCAAGTCACTTTCTTCTCTTTCTCCTTTCCATCATTTTCTCTCTTACTCATTTTTGTTTGGATGGCTAAGCCATCTTTTATTTGTAAATTAATAATAAATTAAATTTTATTTATCTTTTACTTTTTTGTGATTGTGATAGAGTGGGTATGATTTCTTTATTTATTTTGAATTGATTTTTATAATGATTAGTGCAAATTTAAAATCTTGGGCACAAGTTAAAAAGAAGTTGAAAAAAAATAAATTTGAATTCATGTTAAATGGTAATAATCTAAACCTGCTAGTGTAAAAAAAGTTACCCAAGTTAAATTGGTGCTAATATATTTCTTTCCAAATATATTTTTTGTTTTCAAATTTACATTTTATGGACTATAGCACATTGTGACATTGTAGTACTACTAGAAATTGTTTTTTAGGTGATGATTTTCTTGGAGTAAATAGAGTGGTTTAGGAATATTTTTATTTAGAAAACAAAAGGGCAGTTTCAGGTTTTTCAAAATTTTGTTACATAAATAACAAAAGTAAGGGAGGTAAGTGATATTTTTAAAATCTTAGGGGTATTAGGTGATATTAAAAGAAACCTCAAGGAAGATTTCTGATATTATCCCCAAATAAAATTAGAGATGAATCAGCTTCTTTGGGACAATGGATACAAAGCAAGAAACAGGCAACTGCCCTTCTTATCATGATCAAGGATGATGAATTCACCTATGATAGTACCAGAAGATCGGTCACTTTTCACCGTGACAACTATAATAGTATTAGCAGCGGTGACCTCGGAATTGCTAGTATTATTCACCATGGGCAAGTTCCCTTGCACTTGACAAATCCCAACTTAACAATTTTTTCCTCTCTTGTAATATATTAGTCAAATCATACCACATCCTTTTAAGTTTTCTCGATAATAAGAAGCAGTAGCACTTTAACATTGTACGGCTGAAAAAAGAGGGCATATTCTAGACAGCAAAAGCTTAACATTTTTTTTTACATCCATGAAGTCAGGTCAAACAAAGATTCGCATGTTAAAGTTCGGTCAGGAGAAATAAAAGAAGAAAAATAGTTTAAAAGAAAAAGAAGAGAAATGCTAGACTGTTGATCAAAACCCAACGCTCACACTATCTTAATGTGTTCCTATCTATAGGCACATATATACACACAAATGTCTACATTCTACTTGCTTTTGTGTATTTTATGATAAAGTATATTAGCAAGCTTAGTTCAGTCAAATTAATCTCATACATCCTGTAGCAATTGCCTAAAGGAGATGAAAATCAATCTCAATCCTGTATGCTCAGTTTTCTATGTAAACAAGTTAATTCGGGCGCCGTTTCCTACTACTACCTCTCTAATGCACTATAAACGACTCTTCATTAGATTCCCCATCGTGAAGATCCTCAAAAAAGTACTGTCCCACATCTACCCAGGGTCCCCTCCACACAAGCAACAAGAGCTATAACAATGTCCCTTGCAACTATAAGGAGCACCAGAAACTAAGCTTTAACAGTTTAGTATCAAACCACGTATCACAAACCTATCTTTTCAGCATCACCAAGTATATCTAGCAAATTGTTTGTAAGCTTTGATAGTTTCTCAACAAAGGGATCAACAACATCCTATTCAGACCTCTTGAGCATAGAGCTAGATGCCCGCACGTTTTGTTTCATTGGCTGTAACAAACACATGTATTTTGTTTAACGATCGATTGAGTGATGTAATATATATATATATATATATTTTATTACCAACTAAATTCTACCACTAAGAAAATTCCCATGGTAATACCTCTTTCTCACAACCTTAATCTATTACCACAAAGAAAACAAATGAATATCAAGGCCTGAGTGGAAAAAGTAAACGTCATATTATGAGGCACCAGAATTGTATCTATTCAAAATGCATAATTCATTCAAATGAAAATATTGACAAACAACAAAGACAAATAATTACAGCAATAAAGACTTTCTCGCAAAGTCGGTAATCAACTCACATCCAAACAAACATTTCACCCATATGATAATGGGGAACTCTTCGGGCATATGATCAATCAATCAGCACTAATAAACTCCAGACACATGAAAGTTTGCAGGAAGGTTTCAAGGATGGAAAAAACATGTCAATACCTATTTTATCTTTCCAGCCAAACACCAATACTTAGTATCTTTGTAGTTTCTCCTTCTGATGCTTGAAGGATATTATTTCAGAAGAACAATCACATTATTTTATAAGCATAGAAAGACAAGAAGTCATCATTGTCAATTCAATTTACAGAAGCATTGTTATGTTATTATGCTCAAAACAAAATATCAAATCATTTTATTATATTATAGCCACTTTAAATGCTTAGAGACAAAAGAACCTGCGTAATATTATTATGGCCCTCAAACAAAATGACTTCTTTTTAGAAAGAAAAAGGAAATAAAAATGGAAGGAAAGAAAAAATAAAAGCAAAATGAATCTGATTATATGTTTCAATTTGAAAGCTTGAAATAAATATGCATAACCTCTACTGTTGCTGCTCATCAGGTGGGAAGGTAACTCGTATATCTCATATTAATGGGCTTTTTCATGCCATTTTGCAAACAAGAGAAACAAGAGAACTTACATTCTCACATGAACTTAAGAGAACCATTCCACTTAAGAGAACTAATTCAGCTGATTCTAGCTCCTCTGCCTTGGAATGTTCTCAATTGCTTTTGACATCCAACTTCAAATTAACTCTAGCCCGAGAAACTGATTCTTAACTTACAGCAAAGGATTTAGTTTTCTAAATCCAGAAGCAATTCTATCTTCACTAGATAGAATTTAGTTTTCTAACTTACATATTAACTCTTGCTTGCGGAGTTGTTCTTCCATAGATTTCATCCGTGTACCTTCCGCCATAATTTCCGAGATTAAGCCTCCTAGTCCAAGGACCGGAGGCTCTGATACCAATTTGTAATGAACCAGAAATCTAATTAGAAGAGGAAGAATAGAAAGCAGGAGAGAAAGAAGAATGGGAAAGTAAGAGAAGAATTTTATTCATCCAAAATCCGTCCTCATCTGAAAATTATCCACACATTATATACTATCTGCTATCAGAAGGTTCCAGATAAGAAATGAAATGCTAAAAATGCTTATTTTCTCCTATTGCGTAACTGCCATGCAACTGATTCCTAAACAGAATTGCAACTAACTCTCTTCACGCACACAACCACCTGCCACATCAGCCATGCAGCCATGCAGCTGCTTACTCCTATCCTTCTGGTTTGCACCTACATGGCCATGATGATCATGACAACACTCCCCCTCGAAACAACCCTAGCCACTAGGATTGAACTGAAAATCAAGGAACTGAGATTGAATGACTGTGGCATCTTCCCAGGTGGAATCATCCTTAGTTAGGTTCAGCCATTTGACCAGCACTTGGAGCACCTTCTGCTTCCTCCGAACCACCTCCCTTGTTGCTAGTATGTTTTCAGGCGCAATCTTGACTTGGCCATCATCTGTTGTCAAGGGCAAGTCCTGAGTAGGACTAGCTCCTTTGGTAGAGAGTTTAAGCAAGGATACGTGGAAGACAGAATGAATGTTCGATCCTTCTGGTAGCTCTAATTTATAAGCAGCACTACCTATCTTTTGCAAGATCTTATAAGGGCCATAGTATTTAGAGGATAGATTCAGATTCCTTCTTAAGGCTACTAACGATTGTCTATATGGTTGTAACTTCAGATAAACTGAATCCCCAACATTAAAGCTTCTCTCTGTCCTCCCCTTGTCAGCAAACTGCTTCATTCGATTCTGTGCCTTTAAAAGGTTGTCCTTGAGCATCTCATTCCACTTCACTCGATCACCTAGCCATAAATCCACTGCTGCTACTAGAGATTTTACAGCATCTAGGCCTAATTGTGATGGAGGGTAACCATACAATGCCCGAAAAGGAGTCATATGTAGAGCTATATGATAGTTAGTATTGTACCACCATTTTGTTGCGACTAGCCACTATTTCCACTTGTAAGGCTGTTGGAAGCATAAGCACCTAAGATAGGTCTCAAGGCATCTATTCAATCTCTCTGTCTGGCCATTTGTCTGTGGATGGTAAGCAGTAATAGCTGTAGCTCAAACCCAATTTGCTCATCAATTCCTGCCAGAAGATGCTTGTAAAAATTCTATCCCTGTCTGAAACAATGCTGAGTGGCAAACCAAGTAGCTTGTGCACATTTTCAAAGAACAAGATGGCAACTATAGTTGCTGTATATTTAGGAGTCAGTGCCATGAAATGCCCGTATTTAGTGAACCTATCAATGACCACAAATATGCCATCATATCCAACAGATTTAGGAAGCCCTTCCACAAAATCCATTGAAATGTGCTGTCATGCCTGTTCTGGAACAGGTAGAGGCTGCAACAATCCGCGGTATTTGCAATTCTCAGGCTTGTTCCTCTTACAGCAATCACAATTTTGTACCCACTCCTCAGTGTCTTTTTTTGATTCCTAACCAGAAAAAATGTTCCTTTAGCCTCTGATAAGTGCCTAAATTCCCAGAGTGATCCCCAATGGGAGATTCATGAAAACAAGCAATCAACTTTCTCCTCAGCTCCCCCATAGCCCCAATGTAAATCCTTCCCTTAAACCTCAGTATCCCCCAATTCAGAGAGTAATCAGAACAGTATCAGGATGGATGGCTAGTGTTCTTAAGAGTTCTGCAGCCTTATCATCTCCATGGCCTCCATTATAACTATCTATGGCCTCCATTAACCATGATGGCCTAGCCACAGAAAGTATATTCACAACTCCCTCCATGTCACTTTCCTCATCCTCATACCCCCTCCTAACAGGGCATCTGCTACTAGATTCTTATTCCCCTTTTTGTATTGTATCTTATAGTCTAACCCTAGCAACTTGGTAAGCCATTTCTGTTGCAGAGGGGTGGAAATTTTCTGTTCAGAAGGTATTTAAGGCTCTAATGGTCTGTTCTAATGATGAAATGAGAACCAAGAAGATAATGCTTCCACTTAGTTATTGTTGTGATCAGGGAGAGTAGTTCCTTTTCATAAATTGAAAGTCCTTGATTCTTGGGTCCAAGAGCCTGGCTCAGAAAGGCAATTGGTCATCCTTCTGCATAAGCACTGCTCCTAAGGCTTTGTGACTAGCATCTGTCTCTAGAATAAAATCTTCGGCAAAGTTTGGCAATGCCAACACTGGGGTGCTACTCATTACCTGCTTTAGCTTATGAAAGCCACCTCAGCATCCTGGTTCCATATGAATCCATCTTTCTTGAGTAGTTCTGTTGAAGGTTTGGTTAACAGTCCATAACCCTTCACAAAACCCCTGTAGATCCAGTGAGTCCAAGGAATCCCCTTAATGACTTAACTGATTTAGGAACTGGCCACTCCACCATGCACTTAATTTTTGCAGGATCTGCAATCACTCTTTCACCACTGATAATGTGGCCAAATACTCTACCTGGACTGGCCAAAAGTGCATTTGGAGAGCTTGGCAAACAGTGATGTTTCCTAAGGATGTCCAGTACTATTTGGAGATGATTGAAATGGGAGTTCAAGTCAGGGCTATATACTAGTATGTCATCAAAGAAAACAAGGACAAAGTGTCTCAGTAAGGTTCAAAGATTGAGTTCATGAGGCTTTGAAAGGTGGCTGGGGCATTGGTGAGGCCAAAAGGCATAACAGTGAACTCATAAGATCCAAGATGTGTTCTGAAGGCAATTTTGTGCACATCAGTAGGGTACATTCTGACTTGATGATAACCAGTCCTCAGATCAATTTTGGAAAAGAACCTTGCCCCATATAATTCATCTAGTAAGTTGTCAATGATAGGTATGGGAACTTATCTTTGATTGTTAGGTCATTTAACTGCCTATAGTCTACACAAAACCTCCATGTCCCATCCTTTTTCTTGACTAACAGAATTGGGAGGCAAAAGGGCTATGACTGATTTGAATAATTCCAGTACTAAGCATTTCTTTGACTTGCTTCAATCTCATTTTTTTGAACATGGGGGTACCTATATGAGGCTAGTTTGAAAGGCTTGGCACTAGGAATTAAGGGTATTTGATAATCACAAGTTCTTGAGGGGGGCAGGTTTTTTGGCTCTCCAAAAATATCTTTATAGTCTTTAAGTAAAGTGTCTAAGGAGTGTTGAAAAGTGTCATTTACCTGAGTTTCTGACAATCTGAGGCCATAGGATCTCTTCCAGAGTCTGGTACTCCATTCCTTTCCTTCAATAGGGTCTGGTAGGAGCCTGAGTGTTGTCTCTGTAGTGTCGCCCTGCAGTAGCACTTTGTCCCCTTCCTAATCAAATACCATACTCAGGCTCCTAAAATCAAAAGTTATAGGACTATGAACAGCCATCCAGTCTACCCCCAAGATCATATCATATGGCTCCAGGTTGAGCACAAACATGTTATAGTTAAAAGTTCTTCCTTGCATCTTCCCATGTCATCTTGGAAATCATCTTCCTGCATCACAAGTATTGGCCATTGGCTACGTTGACCCTGAAGGCTTTATGTGTTGAACTGACTCTGGACAAACTTGAGTTACAACATTAGTTACAAAGCTGTGTGTGCTACCTCTGTCCACCAAAATTGACATCTCAGCCCCCTTGTATTGTTCTCTTAATTTGATGGTATTGTGCAGCATCTTTCCTGTCAATGCATGAATGGCAAATTCGACATCCTTCTTCCCTTGATGCCCTTGGTATTCAATGATCTCTTCATTCTCTTGATTCCCTACAATCTCATCCCCCTCATCAACTGTCAACAGAGGTGCAGCTCCTTCTGTTTACATTGGTGTCCAGGTCCATATTTCTTACCACATTTGAAACATAAATGATGGTCCCTTCTATACTGTATCTTTGCTGGAGATTTCTCTTGAAATTTTGAACGTTAGGTCTCTTACTAGCCCCATTAGTAACTGATTTGCTAGGGGTGCTGCTGGAAGTTGGGCAAGTGCTAGTTACACTGTGAGTTTTATGTATATTAGTTACCAAGGCATTTTCCTGTAGCCTTGCTAACTCACTCAAAAGCTTGAGTTAGAGTCTCAGGTTTGTGAGTTTTGACCAAGGACCTTAATTCTTCTGGCAATCCACTCAAAAAACTAGAGACATAATAAGATTCTGATAAGTGAGAACTCTGATCATTACCTCAGATCTTAATTCCTCAAACTTCTCCTGGTACGCCAGAACCATAGTGGACAGCCAACTTGTTGAACTCCTCCACTAGATCCATCTGTCCCAGCTTTTCAAACCTTCGATTCAATTCTTCAGAGAAGCTCTCCCATTCGATATTGTCCTTCCCCATCTTGAAACCCTGATACCAAACATTAGCCTTGTCTCTAGGTAAAATTCTGCCATTCCAATCCATTGCTCCTTGGGAATGTGGTGCAGTTGGAAGTATTTCTGTGCCTTTCTGATCCACTCCCTCGGTTGTTCTCCCTTGAAAACAGGTAACTAGAGCTTAGGATTCCTTGCAGAAAATGAAGTCTTGGAGGTCCTTTCTTGTTGCCCTTGGCCACCCGTTTCGGTACTCCTGTTTCCACTAATTTTTGGTGTTCGCAGGAGTCCTCTATCCTTATTGCTGATTTGAGCTGTGATTGCTGCCATGAATGCATCCAACTTGCTGCTCAACTCAGAGCTGACTGCATCAATCTTGTCTTCTAAGCTCCTTTTGTCAGTGACCATGGAGTCCAGAATCCCTTGGATCTTGAGCTCTTGCTTGCGGAGTTGTTCTTCCATAGATTTCATCTGTATACCTTCCACCATAATTTTCAAGATTAAGCCTCCTAGTTCAAGGACTGGAGGCTCTAATACCAATCTGTAATGAACTAGAAATCTAAATAGAAGAAGAAGAATAGAAAGTAGGAGAGAAAGAAGAACGGGAAAGTAAGAGGAGAATTTTATTCATTCAAAATCCGTCCTCATCTGAAAATTATCCACACATTATATACTATCTATTATCAGAAGGTTCCAGATAAGAAATGAAATGCTAACAATGCTTATTTTGTCCTAATGCGTAACTGCCATGCAACTGATTCCTAAATAGGATTGCAACTAACTCTCTTCACGTACACAACCACCTGCCATGTCAGCCATGCAGCTGCTTACTCCTATCCTTCTGGTTTGCACCTGCATGGTCATGATGATCATGACACATTCCTTGAACTCCACTCAGATCCTGAAATTGATACTTCAAGAAAAATGCAGAGAAACTCTAACAACTTTTTTCCAAGCAAGTTCAGACAAACTTTTTAGAGTATGCTAAGGTCCAGAAAGATAATATCATACAAGAAATAAAATATAAACCTACTTCCAGTAGGCACTCAGTATAATGCATTGCAGCAGGAGGATCAGCATCAATAGAACCAAAATTACCATGCCCGTGAATGAGTGGGCATCGCAAGGAAAAATCCTAGAGACACATAAACAACAATATAAGGAATCAAAAAACCAACGTAGAAAATAGAACAAGAAGAATTGATAGAAACCAAATCCCTCTACAATCTACAACCCAGAGTTACATAACCCCAAGTTTCAGAAAATGTGATGCACCGACTTCCATTACATATGCAAGCAGGATAGAAAACACATGACTACAAGACTAAAAGTCATATAATTTGCTTGCAAAGATAATAAAAGCAAGAGGATGATAAAGAGGATGCAAACAAATCTATGTTCAAAAAGACTACAACAAAGTTTTTTTGCATGCCTTTATCACAGCTCAAGCAAGAAAACACATCTAAATGCAGAACAAAATTTTGAATGAACCAAATGTGAGGTCATATTTAGCTGATTGCTAAACCATGTGGACAAATAATGGAGATAACAATTCTATTAGCGAGTGGAAGAATGTATATTATAAAATGGAAGCAGGCTTTCACCTCGATTGACAACATAACAAGCCATTGAAGAAGCGGCGATAAATACCGATTGACAACATAACCAAGCCATTGAAGAAGCGGCGATAAATTTTGGAATGCAATCTTACCTATGCCATTCGAACCATGGAATCATACATAGCAGTGTCTCCATGGGGATGAAACTTACCAAGGACCTGTAATTGTACCCAGGATGATCAATACCAAAGACTCATTTGTCCTTTCAGTCTAAAGAAATATCTATTCAATGCTCTCATATAGCCTAAGAAAGTAAATAGCGGATAACCTCTCCAACAACTCTTGCACATTTCTTGTAAGGTTTCCTTGATGATAGACCCAATTCATGCATTGCAAATCTACAGACAAATACCCAAGCAAGAAACTCAATCAGAAGTGATCTCAGTAACTTAAAATTGTTAGTTCAAAACTCATGCAGAAATAATACATTCAACAACATGAAATTGAAGAAATTCTTAAGTGTAGCATCTATACAAAAAATAATTTTTCTTGAATCAATTACACAAAAAAATAGCAGGACAAATGCAACATCATGGAAGCCATAACATGCAGCTAGTTATGATTTAAAAAAAACTTTTAGTTATTGACGGCTAGAAAAACCAATCACAGTTCAAGGGATTAATAATTGCATGCATCATCACGAAATCTGTGAGATATACATAAATAACAATCCCTTGGGATATCTACCATCATACTGTTAAAAAAAATATAAGTACTCTTATAGATAATAAATTAGTAAGGATATTCTTATTAATATTTTGTTAGATTTGTACTATTATAAATACTAGTTGGTCACTCATAATACAATGGTTAGATGTTTTTCTCCCAAAATACATGTTATCATGGTACCAAAGTTAAAATCCTAGGGTTAGGGTTAAACATCTAGTAAAAGTTCTGTTCATACGATCTGTTCATCGCATACTATTCCAGGGTACTGTTCATCACGAATTTTGATTTTTTTTTGTTTGAAATACTATTCATTATGACTGAAAGTTTATCAAAAAGTGTCATAGCGTCTACTAATGTTATAATAATGGTGACGCTTCAAATCACAAATTGAAAGTTGAACGATACTAATTATCAACAGTGGTCAAAGTTGTTAAGATTTATTTGACAAGTTTAGGAAAGCAATGACATCTCACAAATAAGTCTCCCACGAAGGATAACAAGGGACTAATGTGGACTGAAGAGGATACCCAAATTCTTGGATCACTATGAAATTTTATGGAGCCGCGAATTGCTTACTTGTGTTCTCATTGTGAGACAACAAAAGAAGTTTAAGATTATGTCCGATTATTATACTGCAGTAATCTTTCACGGATGTATGATATTCTTTAGAGTATTTTCAGTTGCAACGAGATAACAAGACAGTAACTGAATACTTTGCTGATCTTAAGCAAATTTCAGAAGAATTAAATATTGTAATGCCTCTCTCAAGTGATATTACAGTTATGCAGAGGTAAAGAGAATAAATGTTTGTGCTCAAATTCTTGGCTGGCCTTAACCCAGAATTTGAACCAATCAAATCTCAAATTTTAGGCAGTGAACAATTATCATCCTTTGTCGAAACGTATGCTCGTGTCTTACGTTCTGCATCTAAAGATAATGTACAGGGTGATGGTGCTCTAGTTAATAACAAGTCTACTTTAGTTGCTAACAATAATCGAATAGAGCAACTTTGTTTTGGACGTGGCTCTCATGGAGGAAAAAGTAGAGGAGGTCGTGGGGCTCGAGGAGGTTGTGGGACATGTGAGTGCACTCATTGTGGTTTGAAAAATCACACTCATGATACGTGTTGGGATTTAGTTGAAAAACCTCATCGATTTGCTAATGTGGTTATCAATGACCAAACTGAATTAGGTTCTTCAGTACAAGGGCCTCAGAAGACTTTTATCATTGTGAGAACCCAAAAATTTTCACATTTTTCAAGTATTATTTTATTTCCTCGCCCATATTTTTATACTGTCCTTGAAAATATTAAATGTTTTATACATTTTACAAGTAAGTATAATTTTTAAATCATTTTCCTAGTATAAATTAGTGTACGTTAATTCGAAGTGCATTTTTCGACGTGGGACCCGCTAGTGCGATATAATTTTGCCGATTAGGCGCTGAAG
Organism: Coffea humblotiana; assembly: GCA_023065735.1. NCBI lineage: Eukaryota > Viridiplantae > Streptophyta > Magnoliopsida > Gentianales > Rubiaceae > Coffea > Coffea humblotiana. The sequence continues at coordinate 10,624,639 of CM041217.1, forward strand.
TATTAAGTGATATTATTTTTCATGGTACTAGGAGATGATTAGAGGTTAGATAGATAGATGAATTATTGGAAGTGAGAAAATAAGCTTAAAACCATTCAAAGGGCCAAGTGTCGCAAACCGATTGGGAGTTGGACTTTTGACCAAGAAGATTAACCTTTTCCAAAACCAATTTTTGACCAATTTTCCTTCCATTTTTCCCTTGCCTTGGCCGAACCTCTTGACAAGAAAACAAGAGAGAGCTTCTTCCATTTCTAACTTCCAAATTCACTCAAATCTTGAGTTCCAACCGACCAAATCGCAAACCCTTCCATACAAGTGACCACTAAGGGAAACTAAGGGCTTTGGTGGAGTTGATTTGGAGGAGAAAGACTAAGCTACCACTTTCCTTGAGGTTCTAAGGTAAATTTGCTAATAACACCCCTCTTTGCTTCTAATAGATGGAAATTAGTGGCTTGTGGTTGCCACTTTGGTGGTTTTGTGCATCATTTCTTGGTTATGAGTAGTGATATGTGGATTTTTAGTTTATAGTGAATTTTTCTGCCCTGTTCTGACCAGTGTTGTTCGGCCATGATGGAGGCCGACTTGGACTTAGCTCAAAACATGAAAGTTGTAGAGAATTGAATGTAGATTATGCCTGTAACGTTTCAGCTCAATCGGAGCACTGTAGCCTGTGAAATGACTATTTTACCCCTGCTGCCCTGTTTCTGCCAAAACTGGAAATCAGCATCTGTAATTGGCTCTTTTGGCTGGGAAGATGAATGAATTAGCTTTTTATGCCTTCTTAAGAATTGTAGCCTTGTATCTTAGCTTTCGAATGGCTTTGGAATCAACTGAATCGGAGTTGTGTGTGCTGAGATATGACTGAATAAATCAGGACTGCTAGTTGAATTTCACAGTGAGCTTTGAACTGGAATATTTGGGTCTGTTTGGGTAAATTTGACTAGGTTACGTTGAGAACTGGATTGCGGTGTCTTCATAAGAATTGTAGAGCTATGTCTTAGCTTCGAAACGGTATAAAGTTTACCTCAATCCGATAGGTGTAGCTTCGAGTGTGACCAATACGCTAAAAGATGTCAAACCTATCATTTTGTTCCTTGTCTTAAACCTTAATCCCGATCCCTTTTCTAGTTTGGTTTTGTAATTGAATGACTTTTAGCCTTTTTAACGGCTATTTTAATGAGATTATTTGTATGTGATTTTGGGGGCTGATTGAGGAAAATAATGAAGCCATAAATGGCTGGAAAATAGATAAATACAAAGGGCGTGCTGCCCAAATTTGCACTCAAATGGCGATTTCAAATTTTAAGAGCAGACATAAGTTTTACAACTATTTTACTCATGTCTTTTGGACTAAATGCACTCTTTTTACTTCCAAAATCATACTTATACATTGTACTATTAGTTATTCGGATTTTCTTTGATTCACCAAACATTTTGATGGTTGAACCGTAATGTGTTTTCTTAATTACTCTTAGGGTTCCTTGGTGACTAAGGTGTTATCCGGAAGGAATACTTTGGACGTTATTTTGCTTGTTTAGGTGAGTGTTCTGTATACGTTTTGTTTCTTATGATTATGTGAAGTGTTATGACTATTTGGATTGTTTGATTAAATGTTAAATGGTTTCAATAATTGCTAAAATGATTTTTTTGCTAGGCGAGTGTGTACTTTATCGCACTCGACCTAAGCGAACATGAAATTTTCAATGATTGAATGATTAAATGTTAATTGTGCATGAATGTAAGCCTTCAGGCTGAACTGAGCCCTGCCCTTTGTTACTGGTCGACTCGAGCCAGAAGCGGACTCGGTCGGGCGATTAGTGACCCTGGGTGAATGTTTGGTCTACTCGAGTATGACCACGAAGTTGGCGGAGATTGGGGAATGAAATGAATGAACGAACAACAAGAAAATGAAGGAGTTTTCACTTACAAACAATGTTTTAATGATCGGAGAAATAAGGAAAATATTAGGCGAATGAATGAACGAACGAACGAATAGCTCCTCGTGAGCATGTATCCTTTTCTTGTATGTGTTACTATTGCTTTATATCGTAAATGTTATTTGGATTACTTGTTATTACATGCTTACTGTCCTTGTTTAACTGCTTGGTTGTGTATATAGAATCTCGCTGGGCTTTTAGCTCATTCCACGCCTTGTGTTTTCCTTACAGGAGTAGCAAGCATGGGCGAGGGGCCTGTATAGAATAGAATAGCCTAGTTTTGTTTTGAATTGTTTTGTTTTGGCTTTTATTTCCGCTCTAGTGCTTGGATAAGGTGGACTGTATCGTGAATTCAGAGCTTTGGTATACATTTGGGACTGTACTTGTGGTTGAGATTGAGATGAATGTATTTATATGGTTCAAGTTTGGGTATTGTTCTCGTTTATTCTCGAGGCTTTTCTTATTTTATTTTATGTGAATGAACGAGTCCTGGCGAGAGTTGGGCAGGCGGTCCGCTGAACCCTTTGGTTCGCCTTAGGGGAAGGTGGGGCTGTCACAATCATACCCAAGAAAAATTATATTAAATTATTGAAGTACCAAATTGCAAATCACCCATCTCTTCCCTTTGTTTCTTTAGCACAAAAAGGTAATGTTATGCGTGTCTCTCCACATCCCCTAATTCTGATGCATAGGTTATTGATTTCGAAACTACTAATCATATGTCAGATACCTCTAGACATTTTTCTAATATTCAAGAGTCTACTTCCTTTTCTTATATTACTTTAATTGATGGATCTACAGCTAAAGTTAAAGGATTAGACACTGTAGAAATTAACTCATCTCTTCTACTGTTCTATTCGTTACGTACCCAGTTTGCCTTTTAATCTAATGTCTGTTAGTAAACTTACTAAATTTCTACAATGTTTAATTACTTTTTCTCCTGATTTTGTTGTCATTTAGAATTTGAAGACAAAGAGGATGAGTGGTGGAGAGCATGAGTAAAATGGTCTTTATTTTCTTAATTCCAATGGTCCGATTGCATGTCCTACTATTGTTTCTCCTCTTGAAATTCACTGTCATTTGGATCGTTCGTCTCTAAAGAAGTTGGTTCCTACTTTGAGTCAGTTGTTTTCATTAGAATGTGAGTCTTGTCAATTAGAAAAGTATCATCGTGTTTCTTTTACCCCTAGAGTCAATAAACGGGTTTCTGAACCTTTTTTGTTAGTTCATTCTAATGTTTGGGATCCTAATTGCGTCACTTCAAAGTTAGATTTTAAATATTTTGTAATCTTTGTTGATGACTTTTCCAGAGTTACATGGATTTATTTAATGAAAGATCGTTCAGCGTTATATTCCATTTTTTGTGTATTTGTTATAGAAATAAAGAATCAATTTTATGTACCTATACGTATACTTCGCAGTGATAATGTGAAAGAATATTTTTCCACTCCTTTTGATACTTTTATGACTAAATCTAGTATTATTCATCAGTTCTCTTGTCCCCACACTGCACAATAGAATGGAGTTTTTGAAAAAAAAATTGGACATTTAGTCGAAATTGTTCGAACACTTTCGTTGCACATGAATGTGCCCAAACAGTTTGAAGTGATGCAGTTTTAATTGCATGTTATTTAATTAATCGCATATCATCTAATATTTTTGGAGGTCAATTACCTCACTCCATTTTTTTTTCTCATGAATTTGTATTTAAATTACCTTCTCGTATTTTTGGATATATGTGTTTTGTTCATCAACTTGACCTCAGGGTGGATAAATTAGATTCTCGTCCTATTACGTTTATTTTCTTAGGATGCACGAGTGCAAAAAAGGTATAGATGTTAGAGTCAAGTTTTAAATCGATTTTTTACTTGTGTTGATGTTAATTTCTTTGAGTTTACTCCTTATTTTATGAAACAAGGTATGTCTAGTGAGTTAGAACATTGTTCCTCTTTTCCTTCTCCTGTTTTACCAGTCCCTTCATCTTTATTATCTGAGTTATACAATCCACCAGATTTCACAACTCAGTTATTTCGTCCTAATTTTCAAATTTATTCTCGTCGTTTCGTAGTTGAGAAAGCTCCTGATACGCCACGTACTTCACCAATTAACTCTCAAATTTCAAATCCAGGTATAATACTCTCCTGTGAGTTAGATCTTCCTGTTACTTTACGCAAAGGTAATAGGCACTGTATTTTTCATCTTATTTCTAATTTTGTTTCTTATTCTCGTATCTCTCTGTCATATTCTTCTTTTATTGCTCACTTGATTCTATATTCATTCCTAAGTCTATTACACATGCTCTCAATCGTCTTGGTTGGAGATTAACTATGCAAGAAGAGATGTTTGCTTTGAAACAAAATGGTATTTGGGATCTTGTTCCTCTTCTTTCTAGTAGGTCTATTGTTGGTTGTAAATGGGTATACACTATAAAAGTGCATCCTAATAGTTCTATTGATAGATTGAAAGTTCATCTGGTAGCTAAAGAATTTACTCAGGTGTATGTAATAGACTATTTAGAGATATTTTCTCCTGTTGCAAAGATTACCTTTATTCGTCTTCTTATATCTTTAGCAGCAACTTATAATTGACCATTACATCAATTGGATATGAAAAACGAGTTTTTACATAGAGATTTGGAAGAAGAGATATATATGAAACAACCTCTTGAATTTGTTGTTCGGGAGAAGAATTCGCGGTTGGTTTTTCGTCTAAAAAAATCCTTATATAGATTGAAACAGTCTCCTAGGGTTTGGTTTGGCTGATTTAGTAGTGTTGTCATGGAGTTCGGTCTAATGAGATATGGAATAGATTACTCTGTGTTTTATCGGTATTCTAACGATGGTAAGATTTTATTAGTTATTTATGTGGATGATATTATGATTACAGGTGATGATGTTGTAGGGATCCAGAAACTTAAGTCCAATCTGCGGGCAAACTTTCAGATAAAGGATTTAGGTTATTTACAGTATTTTATGGGTATTGAGATAGCTCGATCTAAATATGGGATTTATTTATGTCAAAGAAAATATGTACTCGATATGCTAAGTAAAGTTGGAATGCTAGGTACCTGTGGATGCTCCTATAGATCCTAATTTGAAATTAGTAGGAGATCAAGGTGTATTAATAGATTATCTTAGATAAAATTGAAAACTTGTGGGTAAATTAAATTATCTCACTGTAACGAGGTTTGACATTTTGTTTACAGTGAGTGTCGTGAGTTAATTTCTTGAGACCCTTCGTACCAGTCATTGGGATGTTGGTATATGAATTCTCAAGTGTCTTAAGAGTGCTCCTGAAAAAGAGTTGCTGTATCAAAATCATGGACACGTTGATATTGAAGGATACAGTGATACAGATTGGGCTGGTTCTGTCTCAGATCGAAAATCAACCATAGGATATTGAATGTTTGTTTATGGTAATTTAGTATCGTGGAAGAATAAAAAATAAACACTTGTCTCCAGGTCAAGTGCAGAATCTGAACACCGCGCTGTGACTCACACTGTGTATGAGTTTATTTGGTTGAAAAGCATGTTACTTGAAATTGGATTTGAGTATAAACAACCTATGAATTTAGTATGTGATAATTAGGCAGCTGTTCATGTTGTGTTTAACCCAATGTTTTATGAAAGGACAAAACATATTGAAGTTGATTGTCATTTCATTCGAAAGAAATTACTTGATGGAGCCATAATACTAGTTGGTCGAAAGAAATTACTTGATGAAGTCATCAAAACATCTCATGTACCGTCTGTAGATCAATTGGTTGATTTGTTTACTAAGAGTTTAGGGGACTCTAGGGTGAAATACATTTGTAACAAGTTGGGCAATTATGATATATATGCTCCAACTTGAGGGAGATTGTTAAGAGAATATAAGTACTCTTATAGATAATAAATTAGTAAGAGTATTTTTGTAAATAGTTTGTTAGACTTGTACTACTATAAATACTAGTTGGTCGCCATAATACGATGGCTAGATGTTTTTCTCCGAAAATACATGTTATCACATACCATTGACCGCATATCTGCAATGAAATCTTTGTAAATCATTCACTCTATAAGAACGTTGTCGTACATTTCCTCAAGAATTGGTAACAAGCAACAATTAAGTTTGCATGTATTGGCTGAAACCACTTAAAATTTAAGGCACCCATATCTCCTATATTCCTCATCACAAATTCAAGAGAATGTGGATAATAACCCATAGATCTGAAATTAAAAAAAAAGCATAGATCCTTCATGTAACTATTAATAGTGACATTTTCAACTAATTGTGTATATGCAGTTTGCTGTTGTCAGTTACGAAGAATGTTCTCAGTTTTTCCCCGCCAACAATAGGCAAGAGTATAGATAGTTATTTAACTCTGTACCAGGCAAGCACTCTAACTCCATGACCAATCAAATTTCCTCCATCTTCCTTAGGACATCAGCTTTTACCAAAATTTATTACTTTACTTGGGACAATTTTCATGTTAATTAAAGCCCCTAAACCAATGACAGCACTTCCAATCAGTAAAAGGAAACCAAATGATCCACACGGTATCCATTTAATGCACTACCTAAGAATAGGATCAAACACAACAAAGTGTAATTAATAAGAGGAAGACTATGACAAAGAATTAAAAGTAGAGTTAGTTTGACTTTATGCCCCTAAACCTTTACCCTCCTGCAAATTGTGCCACGAGTATTCAACTGCATTACTTAACTAACTTAACTCAGTCATCTATCTTAAGTTAATCAAATCATTGCACCAGCGCTAAATTAATATCTAACTTTAACAGTAATATAACTGCTGTTAGATTAACATTCACCAAAGTTGGGATGATTTTCTTTTGAAGACTCTGTTGATTGTACAAAGAATGAAGTACAACACCCAGCAAATTGACGAAACTTAATAACTTCAAAAATACTTGAATAATTTCATACAGAATAGTACAATGTACAAACTCATACAGCATAATGTACAAGTTTACCAACTGTTAATCCCAAAAAAATGCATAATAATTTTCTAAACCAAAAGAAGACATAAATAACTATACAATTAACACACAAAATCCTGCGGTGGACCGGTTTCAACCCGTCTCGAACATTAGGCAAGGCATGGCCGAGCAATACAAACATGGCATAAGCCATATAAGCTTCAGTAGCTTCTTTATGAAGCTCCGAAACTACAATCTTCCCCTCGCCTCCTCCTCTACTACCACCACCAATTTTTTCCCTAGCAGCCAAAACAACACTTCTATTATCTCCTCCTCCTCCATTATCCAAAGCTCTGTCCTTAGCTTCTCTCAGCTTGGCTTTCACAATTGATAACTTCTCTCTAGGCGCCGAGGAGGACAAAAATCGGAACTCCAAACCCCTAACTTTACGGAGCCCCAAGAACCGAGTGGAGATAGGCCGAGAGTAGCAGCGGAGTAAGCAAAGTCCCATCGTCATGATATTGAGGGGCATCGATTGATTAAATAAGGGGCTTTTGGGTGGGCAAATATGTGACCCTATATTATTTCTATAAAACAAAATAGTTTGAAATGAACAACCAAAAAAAGTAATTTATTTAAGTCAAAATTTAAAGACAATCCACCTTTGCATTCATCCTTAACATTTAAGCAATGCTTCATGCAACCTCAATTAATGCTATTTCTGCAAGAAAGACTTTTGACTGATCTTTTGTTGAAATAATATGATTTTTCTCTCTAGCACTTTTGACTAATATTACTTGAAATAGAGTAGTGGCCATGTTGATACAATTTTTTATATACACACTGAAGTATCTTATTGCATTATTCTCCAGCTTGAAACCTGACAAAAAGAATGCTCAGAAACATTATTACAAATAAAAGAAAAAATATTTGAAAAATTAATTATTTTCTCTCCATAAAATTGAAAAGTTAAGTAGTTTTAAGGAAAATTGGAAACAAAAAAAAAGATAGATAAGTCAAGTGTTGAACTTAGTTTTACAAGTGGACCAAACCGAAATCACATTTTGTATCAGCCAAACCAATTAAATTGTTCAAAACGATAGCTAAATGGAACATGTAAGCTATTAGAACCTATTAATTAGCTATAACAATAAACACAAAGCAAGAACTTTACAATCAACCAGTTGGCTTATACCAAAGTTCAATTGATGAAAAGTTACAACTCTTCCATTTTCCCCCTTGGCAAGGGCAAGAGCAAGAAGAGATGGTGCTAATGGGACTACCACAGCTTGTACAAGCCTACTGTATCTCAAAGAAATTAAACATCTTTCCGGGTTGTTTCTTCCATAGGATAGATCTTCCCACTTCAAATTAAATGAGCCTGTTCATCATTATAAAAACCTATCATATAATTCATTAAAGGAGTGGATGAAGCATACCACACCTAAGATATCATAATTATCAATTTCCACTTACAGCAATTAAATGGAACTTTCAGCTATTACCCAGGGTCACGTAATAGGAAAGTTGAACAACTTATAAAGTTTTGATGGCTTGCATGTACCCTTTAGCTATCATTTTCATCAATTGAATTGGTTCGACTGATACAAGATGTAACATCTCTTTGGCCCACTTGTTATTCCTAGCCTTAGTAAAACTTCATTGTTTGAGTACTAAACGAATGGTGGTCTGACAATATTACAAATACAAACATTTAGCTCAAGATTTTGCTTTGCCATTTTTACAAATAGTTTTTGGGCATTATGCAAAATGGAACTTATTTCTTTCAAATTTGTTTCTATCCTACCCAAATTTCCAACTAATGTTTGATCAACAGAGAAATTAGAGAGAAATCAACAAATATTCTACCATTATTAACTTCAACTAAACTCACAAACAAGAAAATTTCAATTCAATGATTGTAATTACCAAAAAAAAAAAAGTTAACAAGGAAACTTCACTGTGCTTTCCTGCTAAAGAAATTCAGTATGACAACAACGGTGGCGGTGGTGGACTCTGGTTGGCAGATAACAACTCCTCCTTCTTTGACTCCCTTTTTTTTCTGGCTTTGCTTTTACTTTTGTTTTCTTCTATGTTTCTTTGTTGCATATAATGGGACAAGGTTAGAGAATTTTTTGGAAAAAAAAAATCAATTGGCAACATGGCTGATAATTTAGGGAATTTCTATGCTCTGTAGTGTCCACAAGCTTATTGTGTCTAAAAGTTAACCTAGACGGAAGAAAGAGATAACTGGTCACAAACTCCATCCAACTAACAAACCAAAAAGCCCTCAGAGTTGCTCAAAATTATGTTGCAACCAGTCACAGAACACTATTCATAAGGGAATTGGCACTTTAATTTATTATAAGATAAGATTAAGTAGAAAAACCTAGCTTTAATTTCAATTTAGACAGCATTCTTGCGCGCCAAGTCTCTTCTATTTTTTCATCTTTTTTGGCTCCCTCTTTTCCCTGTTATTCTTAGGGATGGCAACGGGGCGGAGGTCCCATTGGCCAATATTCCCTTGCCTCTCGCCCCCACCCCACCCAGCCCCACTTCCATGTAGGCACCTGCTAGGGCTAATAAATAATGTCCTGAATCTCCTTCAACAACAATTCAAAACAATCATAAGCCAAAACAATCAAACTAGATAGTTCAAGTCTGCTGTCACAAGCTAAAACAATCATAACCAGACACCAATTCAAGTCTTCAAATATAGATAAAATGAAGAAAGCAACAAGCAAAATTTTCGCAATTTGCATTATATGTGGGATTCAACGATTTTGAAATGTAGGTAAAATATAAGGCAGTAAAGGTCATGCAAGAAAAAAATGGGAAAAACAAAACTTGGGAGTTCACTGTTCGAACCTTTTCAACTGGTGGAGAGTTTGAAATCAAGAAGATAAGAAGTTTCGCTGGTCGCAATTTAGCGATGAAACTCCAAGAAATTGCTGAGGTTGTTGGCTGTGGTTGCTCAAGAAGAAAAAACTCCAAGAAATTGAACGCTCCAACAGTCTAAGAGAAAGAAACAAGAGTTGTGTATTGTGTGTGTGTGTGTGTGACTGAGTGAGTGAGTTTTTGGGGGGTCGTCGACCGATGGACAGCGGGCAACTAGGCTTAGAATGTCTTAACGGCTAGTTTGGGAGTTCAGGTTAGAAAAGAAAAGACGGGAAATATTTTAAGTTATGAAAGAAGGCAATTAGGGATGGCAATGGGGGCAGGCACCCGCCCCACGGGGGCTCATTGGGGCGGGGGTTGGCACAGGGGGGAATTTTTCCCCCGTTTACAAACAAGGCTGGGTGCGGGGGTATACTCCCCGCCCCACCACCCGTTTGAAAAAATATATATATATGTACATAATTATATATATAATGATATTATCAATTATACTATTAATTATACATGTCTATTAATAAAAATTATTAATTATTTATACTAAATTTATGTTAAATTCCTAACTACACTTAATACAATAACACTTTTTTCTAAAAAAAACATAATAATAATTTAGTGATTGTATTTGTATCAAAAGTGAAAACTTGATTATTTTAGTTATATTTGTTTTATCATATTAGATTGTATTCAAATAACCTTTGTTTAATTATTTTTATGAGTTTCAATTGTGAATTTACAATGAATAATAATTTGGTGATGTATTAATATTTTAGTACTTGATTATTTGCTCAAATTTAATTATAATGAAATTATATAATAAATTTTTTTTAACCCCACGGGTGCCCCTGTGGGGGAAGCGGGGCGGGGGACAGGGGGAATTAAAATGCAACGAGGCAGGGGTTGGGGGAGGTGTCCCCCGCCCCATTACCACCCTAAAGGCAAATGGCCCATCCATGAACCGTGTGACTCCTGAAAAGCCACGTCTTTTTTTAGTTTGTTATGCACACACGTGCTTTCTTCTATTGTCATTCTTTGATTTTCTTGAATAATGCAAAGGAATATTAGATTTATCCTAGAGGTCTAAATGAGTTTAATTAAACTGAACATCCTAATATTTAAATTTATTTTATTATTTTAATGAATTTAAAAGTTTGTTCAAGATTGAGTTGTTTTTTGTCGAATCGAAATTAAATGTTATCAAACATAAAATAATGTTTAATCTTATTTTGATTAATTGACGAATCAAATTCAAACGAACTTTTATTAAGTCGAATTCGATTCGAATATCAAGTAACGTGGTTCATTTTTCAATCCTATCTATCTTCGACAAACTATATCAACAGTCCAAGCTTACAAATATCCAAAATTTCAACTTCGACACACAGAACACAAACTCAATCCCTTGTACAAAAATTTCAAGTTTTTCTATCATCAATTCTTCACCAAAATTCAATCCATGCACCTTCTATCTTCGACAAAAGTTCTTCATTTTACTAACAATCGGACATAATCTGAAAAGAAAAAAAGGAACATAACTATATTGTTTCAATAGAGATAATAAAGTAATTTCCCAGTTTCATAGCAAAAGGAAAACAGAAAAACTAGTATAGTAGTTTTTTTTTTTTTTGAAGATTAACTAGTATAGTAGTTAACAACCAATCAGGCATTGAAATGATGTGGGTACTTAAATACCACAAGTCCATAGGTAGGTCCATAAATCGAGTTCCCCAAGTTTAAAGTTTTTGCCTAGCAACGTACAAAGAAGATTGGAGAGCCAATATTACATGTTTGGATTGTTTTTTTTATAGTGCTTAGAGTTGATAGGTGTAACAAGAGGGTGTTACTATGTATGTTATACTACTTGTTACTCCCTTCGTCCCATTGAAAGTGTCGTACTTTCTATTTTGGGATGTTCCAAAACAATTGTCATGTTAGAAAGGTCAAAACACCTTTTAGTTTCTCTTTTTAATATAGTCTTTCTTTTTAATCATATGCATATTATTATTCAAATTTAAAATTTGAATTTGTGGGGGGTAAAATTGAAAAGAGAAATACAAATATCACAATCAAATCACTATTTTTAAGTTGGATTCGTCAATCATGACTAAATAAATGGGACGAAGGGAGTAATTGAAGTCAAAGACGGGTGACTCTTATTATCCAGGGGGTGTTTTTGTAGTTTGACCGGTCTACAGAGGAATTAAATGTAATTAATCTTTCTAATTTTTTTGAAAAATTAATTTAATTGTCTAATTAATCTTTCTAATTTAATTGCAACAGTTCAAGAAATTCTAAAATTCAACTTAGGTGGTAGATAGACACATTAATCGATTCACACTAAAATCCTTAATTTGAGTTTTTTTTTTTTTTGAAAAGCTTGATTTGAGTTTCAAATTCTCCCTTTTACACATTCGAAAATTAAAAAAAGCATAAAGCACAAAAAGCCCATTAATGGAGGACAAAAGCTAATGATTCATAAGACAAAGTCAGTCCTTAATATTAAAATCTGCAAGCAAAAGTGACGGATCAACAAACCGTACTCTCAAAAGAATAGTAATAAATTGGCAAAAGAGAGAACACAAGGTACACAAGTCACAACCCTAGATCCCCTCTGCTGCCCATCCGTGCCCATAGATTACGGAGTAAAGGTACAAGTCATTAGTCGACAACACTCCATCCAATGTTCCATTAAAGCATTAAACGCAAAAAAGAGAAACTGACAAATCCTTTTTTAAATTATTTTTTTCTGGTGTAAAATACTGACAGATCCTTTTTTTTAATTGAATTATTCCATACCCAAAATAATTTCCATTGAGACACTTAAAAAAAATCCAACAAAAAGAAAAAAAGTAAATTTTATATACACCTTTAGTATATATATTATTGGATGAATGATATATGAATAAATTTTAAATTTAAATTTTATATATGTGTCATGTATCTAATAATAATAGTGTATATAAGATTAATCAAAAAATAAATAAATCATCCAAAATTGTCAGCTTAGTTTTCCCCTCAAAGGTATAACTGCATAAAGTACAACAACCCTCTAATATATTTTTTCCACATAGGCTAGTGTTATTCAACCTTACATTTCATTTATTTAAAAACACTCACTAATCAAGTAGTATTAATCATCATACAAAACTTGACTAATACCACTCGTAATAAAAAAAAATAAAATCCTAAAAGGTATTCTTTTACCAAAATTATTAAGAATTACAAAAAGATCCTTAATCCCAAATTCCAACCTTGTACATTTCATTTATTGAAAAACATTCACTAATCAAGTGGTATTAATTATCATAAAAAAAACTTGACTAATACTACTTGTAATAAAAAAAATAAAACCCAAAAAGATATTTCTTTTACCAAAATTATTAAGAATTACAAAAAGATTCTTATTCCCAAATTCAAACCCTTCTTCAACCCTGCTACTTAGTAGTAGAATCACACCACAACACACAGTCACACACTACCCAAAATCACTCCAAAACCCCTGCTTCTTCCCGCTCTCTTCTCTTCTCTCTCCAAACCGACCCCCCAACCCACCCACCCACCCAAAACACAACAAACACACAAGCATCCCAAGAACAGTGGAAACCACTGTATTTACACGCACAACACACACTAAAACTACATATTTTACAGGGAAGAAAAAAAAATTAGTGGGTTTGTGAGATATGCAACAGAGGGATGCAGAAAATCTTGAGGAGCCCTTGTTTAGGTATTATTGGAAGCCCCCCAATTTCATCTCTTCATAATTCTCCTTTTTATATAGGGTTTTACAAAAACCCTTTTCTCAAAAACGTCCCAGTTCGAAAAATTACGCTAATGCCCTCTACAGCCACCGGTTTCCACCTCCGCGGCGCCACCAGTATTAGGGCTCTCAGCCACCCAGTCGCCGCTGCTGGTAGAAGTAAAGCCCCTCTTCTGCCTTCCACGGCTAGAACCCTGAATGTTCCCCTGTTGGTAATGGGTGTGGGCTTTGTAAATGTTCGGTTGAGGGTGGTGGGGGAAGTGTTGGGCCGGTGAGGGCTTGGGTGGTGTTGAAGGAGAATTCGAGATGTGGGAACCAGAAGGCGTGGTTTGGGACGGTGGCTGTGGCGGAGAAGGATGGGGGTGCTGTAGTAGAGAGTGGTGAAAAGGGTTTGGAGGCACCGGCGGAGGCTGCTGCTCAGGTGAGGGTTCAGAGGAAGCAGAGGACGGCTGCTGGTGGAGGAAGTGGTGGTGGTGGGCTGCCGTCGCCAGGGAGTCCCGATTTGTTGAGTATTCCGGGGGTTGGACCGAGGAATTTGAGGAAGCTGGTGGAGAAGGGTTTTGATGGTGTTGCTAAGCTTAAGCAGCTGTATAGAGATAAGGTTTTTTCTTTTTTAATAAAATGCTTTTACATCTGCCTTTTTTTAATTTGCTTTGTCCTATCTTCTGGAATGTGGTGTTAATAGCTGTATAGAAACCATAATTAGTGTTGTTTCTTTTGTTCACGTCTTATTCATGAGCAATTTTTAAATGCTTATGCAATCATTTATATTGACTTGTGAATGAAAAGGAGGAAAATGGAAGAACTGGATATATCTGAGAAATGTTTTAAGGAGGCAGAAATTGAAGGAAAGTTATTAGGCATGTTATTAATATTTGTTTTCTGGGGGCTTGCTCGAAACAGTGGTTCTGTTCATGTTGGTTGTACTTTTGTCTGGAAACCTGAGCATACAAGTGTTACAGAAACTCTATGTAGTGTTTTCTTTAATGACAGTGGATGGAGTTTATAATTGCATTCAGAAACACCATTTTATGTTGATTACATGAATGAAAGGGAATAAAATGGATGGACATTTTTATCAAAAAGAAACAGTTTAAGTAAATTATGGGTTGTATTTGAGGGAAGTTAAGGAAACTTTTATTCTGCTTAGAGTGTAGGATGTCAATTCTGTCTTTAACTTGATTTTGATTGTCATACAGTTTTGTGGGAAATCCAGTCAAACAATGGTTGAGTACTTACAAAGTTCAGTGGGGATCATCCATAGAAACCATGCTGAAAGCATAACCACATACATTAAGGAGAGTGTGGATGAAGAGTTGAAGGATGATAACACTGAAGTTAAGCTAGCCCCGAAAAAGCGTTTAACATTTTGTGTTGAAGGGAATATTAGTGTTGGGAAGACAACGTTCCTGCACAGAATAGCTCATGAAACGCTTGAGCTCAGGGACCTTGTGGAGATTGTTCCTGAACCCATTGATAAGTGGCAGAATGTTGGGCCAGATCACTTCAATATATTGGACGCATTTTATGCTGAGCCACACAGGTATGCCTATACTTTCCAGAACTACGTGTTTGTCACTAGAGTTATGCAGGAGAGAGAATCTTCTGGTGGTATCAAGCCTCTCAGATTGATGGAAAGAAGTGTTTTCAGTGATAGAATGGTGGGTATTCTCTTCTTAAGTATTTCATGTTTTATTGGTGTTTAAGCTTGTTAACTATACGCTTCTACTTGCATATTTTAATTGGTATTGTGGACACTGGATTTGAAAGGATATGAACCTTAATGAGCTTTAACAAGTTTTATTCATCCTCTTGGTTTAGGTGTTTGTCAGAGCCGTTCATGAAGCAAAATGGATGAATGAGATGGAAATTAGCATTTAATGACTCATGGTTTGATCCTGTTGTTTCTTGTTTGCCTGGGCTTATCCCCGATGGGTTCATCTACCTTAGGGCAAGCCCTGATACTTGTCACAAAAGAATGTTGTTACGTAAAAGAGAAGAGGAAGGTGGGGTCTCTCTAGATTACTTGCACGACTTGCATGAAAAGCACGAGAGTTGGCTTTTCCCATTCCAAAGTGGAAATCATGGTGTGCTTTCTGTTAGTGAGATTCCACAGCGATTTGACTCTTCCCTACCTCCAGATATTAGAGACCGTGTGTTTCATCTGGAAGGTGATCATATGCACTCAAGCATTCAGAAGGTAACTTTCTTCAAACTTTATTCTTTTCGATAAATATGATGTTTGCATTTCTTACTTGGATCTGTTGGCTATGAACAGATTCCAGCTCTGGTCCTTGATTGTGAGCCAAACATTGATTTTAGCAAAGATGTTGAAGCAAAGAGGCAGTATGTTCCATGTTCCCTCTCTGTTAGTAATTATTTTGGGCTGTTTATTTGCTGTTGACAATCACTATCTGCCAGAATGTGTTGATATTCACTAAGAAATGCTTAGTCTTGAAATACAGTTTGTACTGGCCATTTTATGTGTTGATTTTATCTGAAGTCTACGGTTTGTGCTTAGCAGACTTTTCTGGTTTTCACCATGATGACAACTGGTTTGACACAGATGCTAGAGAAAGAAAATGAATCTTACAAGTTTGTAGTGTTTCTTGCCTTTTTTGTTATTTGGGGTCTCAGTTTTGGAATTTTCCATTTTTGTGGTTTATTTTTGATACTTCCTCCTCTTGTTCTGTTAATTTCTAATATTTCTTGTTCTTGCTTCTTAATAGATGCAATTGATGCTTTTATCCTTTATTTCCCTTTTTGTGCTTTAGCGTGCATCTTATATTTCCTTATTTCCTGGTTGTGTTAATATTCAATTTCATCTGCCTTATGTGATCTATGCTGTACCCAGTTACGCACGTCAAGTTGCAGAGTTCTTTGAATTTGTGAAGAAAGGGAAAGAAGATTCACCCGTCAGTGAAGATGCATCGAAGGGTAATCAGCCACAGGTATTGCTGCCTCATCAAAGAGGATTATGGGTACCAGATGGAAAGTATTTCCCTGAGTCACCACTGAAGTCCTTGGATTTCAGAAAAGCAATGCCATTAACGTCTCCATAGTGAACTTGTTTGACCTTGGTGATTTTTAATAGGGTTTCTGTCTCTCAACCGTCTCAAAGACTGTATGTAGTTCCTCTGCTTGTAAAAAGATGACTTAACCCCTAAAACTTCAGCAGTTAGAGTTTGTAGAGCTAGTTGGAGGCTAGTGGATGCTTGTAGTATGCTTTTAATGTAGATTCATTTCTTGTGAAGGTGAAAATGTTCTTGAATTATTGCTTTTTATGTACGAGAATGAGAGACGGTCTTAATGTCATTTCCAGTCACCTGCATTTCTGCATTTGAATTATTGCTTTTTACGGACGAATTGGCTTTTTAAAAGCCTTAATATCTGCATCTGGATCTACTCAAAATCTCGATATACTTTCCACCCCAAATGCAGTGACCTAAATCTGTAAAAAGGGGCTGGGACAAATGGCAACCGTCCCTTGTGGTTGGAGGTCATGATTTAGCTATGAACACAAATTTGAAATGTACGAGGTAAATCTGGATTGACATATGTGTCGGTCGGTGTGAAGCCTGCGCGGGTTGTTACATCCCTGTTATGAAAATTTGGAAGTTGTATGTGATGAATTAGAACTCACAAGCTAGTGGGGCTGTTACATCTCTGATGTGGAATTATAGTTGTATATGAAGAATTGAACCTTGATAGAGGAATTATAGTTGTATATGAAGAATTGAACCTTGATAGAAACGTCGCCTGCGGATTAGGGGCGGGAACGGTCTGTCTGGTCTCCTCACAAGCCCCAACGAAAGGCGAGAAATGATCCACGTCAGGAGGCCTTCAGCAGGCCAAAAAACGACGCCGTTTGATTTAGTGCGAAGGGAAAAAAAAAATAGAAGAAGTGACGTTCCGTAATAGACCGTCAGCACCGATCATTAGCAAAGTCCCGCGCAAAATGAAACGTTGAAAATGAAAAGAGCCAATTACACTCCCTCGAAAACAAAGCAGTTGCCGAAATTCACATCTGCCAAAAAATAGGGCAAGATATGAGAGAAAAAAATAACAGAGAAAAATAGGAGATTGGCAACATACATGCGACATTGCGAAAAGCTGTGGAACTGCGGCATTGTTGAAGGAAAATCACAGCAAGGAGAAGCAAGAAGTGGTGGTAGAAGGACCAATTTTTTGTGATTAAGGTTTATTAAAAGAAGAAGAAAGGTGAACCCAAGTTACAAAGTGGAAGATCGTGGGATCTAGAGTAGTGAACGACCACAAAGCAGTCAGGTAAAACATGAGGAAGCCTAGGGTGATATAGTAATGTGCATAATTTGACAAAAAAATGGAAAAACTTTACTTGTGGATATTTTTGGTGTACACTATGATGATTGCATAGAGGGATGTTACGTGAATACGATTTTGTGTATAGTAATTGATAAGTGCAACGTGAGAGGAGTATTATGTGTTAGCCTTTGAGCGTCAAAACAGGAGAGTGGGAAAGGAAGGGGAGAATCTTGCGGTACAACTGCTTGAGAAAATGTGTGCATGGGTTTGGGAGCATTTAGGTGGAAAAAATGGGTGTATATTATAATTACTATGTGCTAAGTAGATTGTACAACGTGTCGAGGGTATCATACACTGCGAAACCAAATAGTCAGAAGATCATTCAGTGAAGGATGGCTCACACAGCACGTTGGATGAGTATTATGTTATGCAAATAAAAGAAACATGGAGAAAAATGTTACGGTGTGTTAAAGTATAAAGCATTAACATAACAAAATCAAAACATGGTGTATGTAGTACATAGTATAAGGAAAAAGACTAGAAAATAACAAAAGTTAGGGACAAAGGACGAAAGACATTAGCAGTGCCTATATTGCTTAGTTACAAAATTAAATTGGACTAGACATTATAACAAAAATGATATATCAGACCATTACGATATCTCTGACGGAGTTATGTTTGGAAAAAAATAGAAATTTGGAGTGCATCCATTCGGTAGGGACAATAGTAGGTGGCCCCTGATTAGCCAAACGGTGGACTTTCAAATAATACAAAATAATATGTTATTATAGCGAACATACGTTAACCACATAATATGTATGCTTTGGGAGCGTTGAGGTCCCCACCATTACAATAAGTAAAAAAATAGTTGCACGATATCGAAGCATACGTTAACCGAGTATATCCCACATTACCCATCCCATCTATCTCATTTTCCGTAAGCTCATGGCTCTGTTTCAGTGAAAACCCGGCATCCTCGCTTATTTCAGTTTGGAATTTTTGAGCCTCACTCACTTTTCTTTGTGATGGCATCATGTGTGAACATTGATCAATGTGCAACTCATGGTTATACTCTAAGACAAGGTCGTGCACACGATACTTCATTGTCCCTCTATGCAACACAATAATCATTTTAGCTCCGCACCCTATTTTCGTCGGCGCCCGTATCCTCTTTGGTATCACATTACCTTCGTACTTACGTTTCACACCTTTCTTGTAGCAACTATATCTCCTAGACATGGTCACACTGTTTTTGTCTTTATTTAGATAGTCTTTGCGTACGCTGAAATCCATTTTAAAGGCATATTTGTTGTAAAATTTGTACGCATCCTCTTCACTGTTGAACTCCATTCCTAACTCAGGGGTCCCATCTCCTGTCAATTTGCTACAATCCATTACTTCTGCACCTACCAATTATGCATCAAACACACTGAATTTGCAACAGTTCATGAATAGTATATAAATAAGCGACAACTTGAATGTATATTACCGTTCACAATATGTGTTATGTTACAGGCATTACTCATATACCAAATCCTATTATTATGCATATCAATATGATTAATGATTCACATCACTTTACTTTTCCTTTATGACATAGACATTATCTATGTACAAATACAACTCTATGTATACTAATTTATACGGATTGTAATGTTTTGGTCACACGATGTAAGTATGTTTTAACGGTATGAACATTCACTTTAGTGATTATATTTAGGTTCTAGGCACTTTATTTCATTGGACCTTATGTCATTCATTAGTATCCACCACCTGAACCAACTCCACATTTTATACTGTTTCTACATTTTGAGGGCCAAATCAGCATTTTCTACTCATTGTAATATATTTTTTACATCATGTAATTTACTTACAATACCAGGTACACATATTTATTATTCACATATATGTCTTTTCCTTTGTCTCACCTCTTTTAAATCTACACCTCCATGTTATATACACTGCATGGTCAGGAGAGGGGCAAACTAAGATTGCGTGATGCGTAATGATTCATATCAATTGTAATGCAGTGCCTATAACCTGTAACTTATTTACAATAGGATGTACATTCATTCACTTGTTAAATGTGATTTTGTTTCTCTCATCTTTCCCTAATTCTGCTCGACGCTTTACTTGAATACATACCCTTGGGTCTTCGGATAACTACTATCCAATTATAGTCCATCACTAAAAAGCTGAATGCTCACATAAACACATACATACGGTACCACTTCACTATTCTTTTATCATCTTCATATTATGTCTTTAATAACTCTAATTTTATCCTTCATTTTACAAATGTGCATTGGGTAACAAATAATTGGCCACAGTTGCTGACATGGTTCAGTCACGTTACCTTGGTCTGCTAATAGGCTTTATGTTTCACCGAATTCAGAGAGCGTTGCTTCTGCTATTAAGTTGAACGACAAATCTGGCAACATGAGATGATGAATTTCCTCTGTTTGCTTCTACCTTGCCGCCTGCCTTGCACGCATTCAAAATGGATACCCAGTTTCAAAATGCATACAACACTCTCACTGCACTGTTTGCTTTCTTCCTTATTCACGCAAAACCATACCCCAACTCTCTCCACCCAGTTTCCTGTCAATTGCTACCTTCAGCAGGAAGTCTACTCTTTTCCCTCAATTTTGTTTTGTGTGGCTAATTCAAATTCTCTTCCCTCAATTTTGTTTTGTGCGGCTACTTCAAATTTTTAACTTGATTTTCAAATTTTCAATTTTCCGTTTGCTCTAAACGGATCCCGTCAGGGCTAAACTTTTTTTTTTTTGGAACGGCGTCGTTTTTTGCCCCTGCTTAAGGCTTCCTGACGTGGATCATTTCTCACCTCAAGTTTGTGCTTGTGAGGAGACCATTCAGGAGCGGTCCATCTGATGACCGCTCCTACCCCTAATCCCGTACGTACCGTTCTGAAACAATTGTACTTGAAACTGTTCTTGCCCCTAATGCACTGGCTTAAATGCATGATGTGCGACCTGTTATTGGTCTTAAAGAAAATTGTATGTATTTTTTTATGCATTTATTTTAATGTAAGTGGAAGGGTTCGAATTCGGTACCTCTTACTTGTATTCTTTCTCTCCAATCCATTCTTCTCCCAAATCATATGCGTTAATCAAATTAGATGTTACAACTTGTATAATAAATTGTATATTGAATATATTGTATTATAATGAATTGTAGTCCAACGGTTGATAGAGGTTCTCTACATGAATATCTTTATTAATTAATTAATTATTTTTTTTTTGGTTTTTGGTCGTGAACTTAATCAAATGTACATCAAACTACAACCACAGGTATTCAATGGATGTACTAACGGGTCTTTTTGTCCGAAGGTACTAGCACGCATCCGAACAAATGCTCTTGACTGGATTTGATTTTCAGCAGCAGAACAACTATCTATTCTTGTTTTTATGTGTTTTTGTTTAAAAAAAAAATAATTTTCGACGTCCATGATCAAGTCAAATTAGCCGTAGCCCGATGAATTAACGGTTGAGGATTCGTTATATTACTATAGAAGGTAACTAAATGAGGATTTTTATTGGACACCGAAGATGTCTTAAAAGTATTATCCCAAGCCAATAATTGACTCTTACCAATGCAATTGATTTTGCCTCTTATCTTGGATCTTCAAGTGCTATCATTGGTAACAGAGTTCAGCAATTACTCTTAAGGGCTAAAAATCCTTTATTTCCGCGTTAGAGCTTAAATGCTGTCATTTGTAATTGTTGAGTTGTAAACTTGTTAATTTCATGATAAAGTGCATTTTTAGTCTAAAACCCTTTATCACCCTTCACATCTTTACATACTGCCATCTGAAAACGTATTTTAACACTTAGTATAGATGATAAAAGTGAATTGAGATTGTTAGTACCTAAGCATGCATAGCAGAAGCATACATGACGAGTATAAAAATATGTAGGAGAAGAGAAATTTATTACAATAATATGAATAATAACCACATCCGACTCTCATATTAAAATCGGCATAAATTCTAGGCATAATTACTTTTACAAACACCAAGACTCTCACTAATTTTCATAATTTTCATTTCACTCTTCTCAATTGAAAACAATAACTAAACACCTTCCATACTGCACATGATACTTAGTAGGAAATTACTGTATACTAAGACAAAAAATTACCAAATAATTACTCTATATCTTAAACAATTAAACTACCAAAATTTGACTGTACTTCTAATTTAGAAATAAAAAACAACTACTACCAAGAAGTTTGGTTTAATTATGTTACAGAGATTGTTTAAGATTTCACCAACTCCCCCCCGGCCATACGTTCTTTGCTATGATGCCATTGCAATCACAGTTGGAAGATAAATTCTTCAATCTTACATAGAAAGTCACTCGTATTAGTTTATTTTCAAACATTCTTTAGAACAATCATTTAAGCAACTTTAATCACATAATAACTAATCCTCCATTTAATCATTTAATAACCCCCACCCCATCTTCTATCTCTCTCTCTCTCTCTCTCTTCTAACTTTTTGTGCTTTACAAGAGCATGTGTTGCATTTTCATATTGGTCTGACCTCATATTTCACTTATTAGTTTATTACAGGTTACATCGCATCAAAGAGGCTACCACAAAAAAAAATTTTAAAAAAAGGGCCAAAGAGAGTGACAAGTGAAAATTAATGGCTGGATTCATATTTCACTAGGAATGACAATGAAACAAGTGACTTAATCAAATGTTCTATTCGAGTTTGAGCCAAACTCGAACTGTTTGAACCATAATTATTAAGTCTGGCCAAAATTAGTGGTTCAACTATGTAACTAACTAATGATCCGGTCACTTAGTTTGGGTCACAAGTCTAATCGAAGCAGATTTGTTGATTGGTCAATAACTCGTTGCCTCAACTAGGTTAAATCGGGAATGCAATGGATTTTTGAACAACCGGCAGGATCTTTAGATTTTGTAAGAAAAATATTAGTGGAGTGCTGATAACAAGATTAGAATACAAAACCTGTGCATGTTTTATTAGTGCAGGAAAAGTTTTAATGGAGTGCCAGTTAAATCTTTCATTTGTTTTTTTTTAATGTCTATAGGGTATTCTTGTATTAAAAATTAAGAGAAATTATATTTGAATATATTTTAATGGCCGATCGGTTCAATCACCCACCTACTAGTTAGACGAATAACCAATTGACCCGCCGCTTCACAAAGTTCTTCCTCAAGTTGTGTTTAATAACTATTATTCAAACTCTTTCTAGAGTCGATTTTGAACTTTAATAGGCTCAATTCGAAAGCTTATTTATATATATATATATATATATCCAAAATCTTGTTCAAGAACTCAAATTTTGACTGGAGCTTGACCTTGATTTAAGCTTTCTTTCCTTTCTCAAGTTAGTACGAGCTCGAGTTCCTCCAAATTTATTTGAGTCACTTTCGAGCGCATGCATATGTAATTGGTTGATCTTCAACTTGAGCTCGAGTTCAGGTAAATATGTTTGTGTTTGAACTGAAATATACCAATATCGAAACTCATTGAACTCATTGCCACTCCTATATTTCATTGAGTTTATTATTGATTGCTTTATAGAGAGAGAGGAGAAAAATAAAAAAATAAAAAACAAAGAAGTGTCACAAGTAAAAACAGATTTTCTACTGTTTGTATGCAGGACCAACTATGATGCGTCAAGTAATCTTAGCATACACAGTGCGCTTAGGCAAATAACTAGTAATCATATACGTAAATTATTATCCACCATGTGATCTAAATTTTGTGTAACTAACAAATTTCAACAACCAAAAGGGGAAAAAATTAGCAGTAAAAGAATTTGAAAAATGAACCAAAACATATCTCCATATTTAGCATGTCTTACCTCTGTATCAAATTTAACCAAGGTCTTGAAGTTGTGGAAATATTGATAAAGTAACAATAAAATTAAGAAACTAGCAAATCTCTAAAAAAAATGAGCGAAAACCTTTCAGTTAAAATTTGATAAATTACATAAAATGAAGAAAAAATTCAGGAAAAGATATTACATAATCTCAGTTAATTCGTCTTCAGATAAAATATCAATCACACGAGAAGAAACTATCATATATTCACGTAGTAGTATAACTAGCA
This sequence comes from Coffea humblotiana, assembly GCA_023065735.1. Taxonomy (NCBI): domain Eukaryota; kingdom Viridiplantae; phylum Streptophyta; class Magnoliopsida; order Gentianales; family Rubiaceae; genus Coffea; species Coffea humblotiana. Next base: position 10,648,542 of record CM041217.1, read on the forward strand.
ATCATTATCAGTTTCGTGGATAACAACTATGGAAAACTATTCATCCTTGCTTAAATCTGTAAATTTAAAATATAGCTCTCAAGTTGGCCTTTTCATTTATGTTTTTCTGTGCAAACTAAATTTAACAACAAAAATTTTATGAATAAAGTGGTGCTACCACAATGCTTGTCAGATTTGGCATTTCAAATGCAAAATGAAATTGCCCACAACTATGCTACAACCACTTGGGTCTTGTCTTCGATTGCTTTAAATTTTATAAAATCTGATTATAGAACCTGATTATAGAGAATCAGCAAAAGTTACTATTTGAGTGATTATAGATTTTAACTTTTTAATCATTAAAAAAATTCATAACCAAAATACAAAAGTAATCGAGAACATTATAAAAACTGATTATCCAAAAATAGAATCTATAATTAATTAAAATAATCAACCGAGAACAAGAAAACTTTTAGAACTTATTACAATTCCACCCAATTAACTGCTTCAGCACCAAGGCAATACTTTGAAATTGCAATGTATTAAGATGTTACCAGAAACATTAGTCAAGGCATGGAATCTGGAATTACTCGAATAGTATGTAATCACAGTATTAGTGACCTTAATTCCACAATTATCCTTGAAACTAGTAAATGATGAGAGCAAAGTAGCCTTTAAGATTCTAATTGCATGCTCAACCAATTTGCCACTACAACATAAATAATTTGATTCCATGTATAAACTTGCGTCTTTTCATTTTGCAATACAAGATATATACAACTTTCACTATAGATCTCTATGTACAAAAAAGAAATCCTGTACCTCTTGTATAATCCTCTTGTAAGTTCTAACCACCCTTAAGAATCAAATTCCAAGATCAAAAGAAGGAGAACCTAGAAGAGAAGGGTTTACTGGCACTGGTTCAGCAATAGGTACCTGATTCTGTTTTGAGTAGTCTGTTTTGAATCCAAGAAATTTGGCAGCTTGTTCTTCTATAGCATCAAGATCAATGGCATTGTAGAATTGATCGTCATCAAAGATATTCCTGTTTTCTGTGATATCATTGTCCAGAAACGTTTTGCTATTTTCTTGAATTTTGTCGGTTTGTTCATGCAACATAGAGTCGTGTCCAGAAGCCACAGAACCAATGAAAAACTCTTTTTCTAAGTTATGTACTGGTAAGAAACCAGATTTATAGAATAATTTTCTCTTTCGATTCTCCATCTTGCTTTTTTGTTCTTTTGGAGAAGTAGTATCTCTGGAGAGCAAAGCATCTGAGGAAACTCTGTCAAGATTGAAATGGAGGGATGCTGAATTCCTGGCGGTAGACTCTAAGCCATTCTCAGGCTTTTGAACCAAATGACTTTCTGATCCTGAAGTGCTTGCTCTTTCATTTCTTGGAACATCAGAACTAGGAGTAAAATCTTCAGAGAAATTTGCCACTCCTACTAATGGTGATTGACTGAGCAAGGAACGCCTGTTTTCAAAAGATTAACTAGACTTAAACAAAAAAGAGCACATTCAAGCTCATATTACGGGAACCGAAAATGAAGTTATTTGCTTCAATCCACAAATCATTAAGCATTTGTTAGAAATATAAGGATCAGAAGAAAGCTTGAAGATTTACCATGAAAAAAACCATGGTTGTACAAATTTGTACAGGTGGCAACCCAATTTAACCAGAAAAAAGGGTACGAGATATAACAAGATAAGAGGAGATAATAAACTGGTTCCAGTTTACAAAAGAGAACTGCAGGGAATAAATATATCAGGAGCCAAAGATTTGGCAGACGTATGTTCAAAAAGCACATAGTTGTTACATGTCAGTAGAAAGCTAGAACCTTAGAAACTAAACAGGCTGGGAAAACAAAAGGCCTATATTCCAGACTTATTTTTTCAACCCATAACTATTATGACCAAAAGAGCTACTTCAATCTGTTGCTCACATCTGTTAAACTACCTCACCACTTGAACACTCATTTTGGTATAAATATTCATTTTGGTATAAATATGCCATGTATGCATGAAATAACCATATTATCAATAGAGAAGACTGCTTAATATTCAGGGTAACTAGGATTAAAGATACTCGAATAATACATGCTGCATATTCATTTCCTCCCTAGACTGAATTATACTAGGTTATGCAATGCCCAAGCCCCTCATGTACAAAATGTAAAGCCAGTTAAATAGCACTTAGCAAATATTAACTGGCAATGAAGCAAGGCATATGGGAAAAAATAAAAGCAAATCTAACTAGATCAAGAAAAACTTTACAAACCTGTAAACAGCCATCATATCAATACCACTCTCTTCTGCTTGAGTACTTTTTGCTGTAGGATTTATTCTATCATCAATAAAACTATCTTCATATGAATTGTTCTCCTGCTCATCTTCCTCATCAGAAGATACCATAACCTCCAAAGATACCCTGAAATGACAACAGGAAATTTTTATTCAATAGCACCAGAACAAGTACAATGAAGTGTTAGTGTTTCTTTGAGACCAAAGAATAGATTGGCAAATACTGATGTTGAAGGCAAGAATTTAAAATTACTCCTGTACAAGATGTATTCAGTGATTATCAACATAACGTGACATTCTATTTTTAAGTACTATCAGAAATCTTATCTCATTTTTCCCACTTTGAGTTGCAACTCAGTTTTCTGTACAGTTGCCCTTAATCAAGCAAAATACAGTTACCATAATGTTTGTTGAACTTGTTTGTACAGTTCACTAGGATTGTCCAGCTTGCATTCAGATTTACTCATTTCTAATGATTTTCAAAATAAGATCAATTCATTTTTTAATCTTTCAATCTTAATGTTGAATTTCAAGTTTCTTCTATCATAGGATTAGCTAAACGTATTGTAATTCGTGCCTGAAGTGTCAACAGAATTATTTTATTACATGCCAAAAGTGCCTTAGAAAAACTAAGGTAACATACTTAAATTAGTTTCTCAAGCAACACTGCATGTATAATTTATCAATAGGTAGTCCTCACCCTCTTATAGTTTTTTGGGTGAAGAAACTTTTCATGGCTCAAAAGGTCTCCCAAAATTTTGCTCTGGTACCATGTCAATGTAATTGGGAAGAAGACACTCTGTTTCCCAGTTTGGGAGACTTACCAGCATTTACAATAGAGGTGCAAAATTATGAATCACAATACTTCTCTTAACAACCATATCTGCCAAAATTTTCCTTCTCTTATGATTTTAAATGTTCTTCAATTCTTGTCACACCAATGCTTATATATCAGTCCAAGTTTTCCTGAAGTTTACTATGCAATATAGATGTAAAAACTCACAAGACCAACTTACTTTCAAGGAGATTCTCTTCCTATCCAGTTTCATGGACAACAGATGTGCTAAAGATACAAAAGAATATTTCAAACTGTCCTTCTGTATCGTTTTATCTTTTAATATTCTCTAGTAGATTCACTTAAGTCTGCAGGATGCCTTCTTACTTTTCTACTATTGCTGCTCCTATGTAGCACATCCAAAGCATGCATCACTTATCTATGAACATGATTCTTCTGAACCTCCCATTAACTCTTATACAACATGATCAGCCAGATAATCATACTTCCAAATCTCCATAGTATGATTAACCCATGGAAAAGGAAAACTAAAAATAAAAGCTGTACACATATAACCATATTTACATGTGGAAATTGAAATAATATATACTTACTCTGCTTCATCTTCAACAAACACTTTGGCTCTATTTGAGATGAACTTCTTGCCTGCATGTAGCAGCATCAAGTGTGAAATTAGCAATTGTCAGTCAAAATTTGTCTTGTAGTAACTTGCAATTCCCAGTAGCTTTTTACATCCGGAAGACTTTCAGAAATCAAGGAAGATGTACCACCTTGATAGCATGACAATCCTGGAATGCAAGTAGGAATAAAGTTAAAATAGTTACCTCTATGATGATGATTCTGACCATCATCTGCACCAACACAAGAACTTGTGAAGTTTCTGGTGGGGCCACTTGTCTGTTCTTTGCAATCCTGAGGCTTAACCATACAGAGATCTCCATGCTTGCGCAATCTTTTAAACTTGCGTCTTTGTTTAACACCATGTGAATTTCCTCCAGGATTCAATTGCCAGTCTTTGCTAAAGCCAATGTCTGGTGATTTAATGAAAGGAGATTGACATTCATCAACAGTTGGAGTTCTAAATTTGCTTGCTGGTGTACTATTCTTCATTTGTTTTGCAGAAATATCATTGGTCAGCGAAGAAATGACATTAATATCATTCTGCCCCAAATACTTCACTACTGACTGTGCATGGACCATGGGGGTTGAAACAAGATCTGGTACCATAATATCATCTCTTTGAATCTCAGGCATTCCTGAAGAACATAGGATTATTACCATAATTTGGACTTGGGAGTTAGTGTAACTATTTAGACAAGCATTGAGTAATGGAACATACATACCACTACTGCTTATAGGAGATTCTGGAACAATACCAGACTCCATAAAGTTAGTAAGCCTGGGACTAAACTCAACATCCATTGGATCATCATTGGCCTCAGCAGCAAACAACATAGGTGCTCTATCTTCAGGACTATTATTAATACTCTCACCTCCATCTGACATTGGCTTGGGAATTGGAGTCTCAAGAATAATCTCTCCTAAAGTTTTTTCTCCTGATGCATTACAGTTGTTTAATTTAAATGCACAATCTTTGTCATCTTGACTGGATCTTATCTGGGACGTAGAATCATCTTTTGCATTCCCCACACGTTCTTCGCATACATAAGTGGAAGCATCGATGCATGCAATATTTTGTTTCACATGATAGAATGGGGCTGCTCTGCCGGTAGTCATAATTTTAGAAAGCAGAACTTCTTTCACTGGAAATTGTGACACAGATAAAACCTGTACTGTCCCAAGATCATCTACAGATATCAATCCAGAGCTGAAGAGAAAGGAATGGACCAAGTTTTTACATTGAGAACCTTGAGAACCTAGCGCATAGGAATCCTCTCTAGTTCTTAAATCCTCTTTGGGTTCTAAACTAGCCAGTGAAACTCCTCTTATGCAATCCTCTATAGGAAAGTCCCCAGAAGTGCTTGTTTCTGTAAGAAAAGCTTCAAAAAATTATGTAGCATAAATGTAATGGCTTTTTTGGTGGGCATATAACAAAGAATTGTAGGACAGACTAAGATTCAATCGCACATTCAAATATTAAAGTACAAAATTACATAAAAAGATAAACTAGCTAAAAGATTTGACTGGATATTATTGATCAAGTGAGGTTAGGGAAAAATGTACTCTTATGAGAACCCGAATATCCTCAGAATCAAAACAAGCTCAAACTAAACTTCAAAAATTACATAGCCGTCATACAAGTCACAATGTGACATTAGGATGACCATAAAAGAATCATACGATGGATGACATCTGATGGAACACAAACACTAGTAAATGCTTTAGTTTTCTGATTAAAATGCAACTGCTAATCCAAAATTTGCTAGAGGAATACTTTGGTTGGAGAGAAAGCACTGTGGCCATGTTAGATTCTCTTTTTGATGTACTCCATTTTTTTTTCCTAATAAAACAGTTTAGGTGTATGACAGACCTTCTCGGTCTTGGTTACTTTCTAAAACCTAATGACTTATGAACAGACTAAAACAGGAGAAATTTAATGATAAGTGAACTTGGTCTATAGGTCCATGAAATGAAACTGCTGTGACTGCAATTTGAAGTGGATTGGCATTGGCAAGGAAACTTGTAACCCACTTTGAAAATATTAGAACACTTTTTCCTTTCCCTTTTCTGCCAAACTTCAGCATCAGAGAGAGAGAGAGAGAAAACAACAAATAATTTTGAATGAATAGTAAATTTCAGACAGACCAGCATAACATTCAAATGAGTATGTAAAGGGTACAGATCGTAGGATGCTATTGAATGCAAGGAGATTTAAACCAACTGTTGAATGTGGATAAAAAGGTTTCAGCAGCAAACTTTACACTTTGATAGCAACTATTCATGTCATGAATTTCTCTAAATTCAAGGAGTTGCATGCCGAGAAGATGCAGTTATGCACCAAGACTTCTCTTCTGAGAATTCAATTAAGAAAAAGGAAAAATTGAGTGGCCTATTAGCTGTCTAATACATCCTTACCTTTAATTTTGCCATTACACTGTTCAAGAGCTTCACTTGCTGAGCATGGTTCTGGAGAGGCACTATCCTGAACAATGCAAATAAAGTGAACAAATAGAGACAATTCAACATAAGACAGCAAAACTACCAAAGAGACAGACCTCAACTTTAACAGCTGTACTGCATGTAGAAAATGATAATCCTTGTAAACATTGCATTGCATCTATTAGAATCCCTGTCCTAAATGAATGCAGCACTTTGTGTACTCTGGACGGAAATGCTTGGGAATGAGGAAAGGCAATAAGTGATGGTTTCCAAGTGTTTTCCCTGGTGGTGCTGAAATATTTAGATATTAAGTCATTCTCAGCATCTGTTAACTTGGCTTTATATGCAGGCGACTGGATTGGCTGGTCATCATCATTCACTTTCTTTACACGTGGAACAAACTGTTCAATTGAAAGCTCTACAAACTGGACCTCTGGTTTGAAAACATGGGGAATCTGCAACGTTGAAAATAGATAATCAGAAATGAAGAAGTAAGAACTTCATGAAACTATAACAAACCGGTACTATAACAAACCGGTACAATCTAAACATACCATCCTTGGACTTGAATGAAATTGGAAACTATTTGCTCCCCCGTTTCTCATGTGCTTCTTAATAGCCTTGCTATTGGCTTGTTTCCTCATGTAACCCTTTAATTCAGACCCCTCACAAGCTAAAACAAGTAAAGCTTGTTAAGAAAAATGTGGGCAAAGATGAAAACTGCTACTATTTTTTAATGGCTTCAAAAGCATAAAGAAATGCACCACATATCCAGTTTTACATGACATGCTATTTTAAATCATCCTAAGTTTTACATAGTTCATAAAGGCAAAATTTATCCATCAATATTACAAGTAGTTGGACCAAAATGATAATACTATTAGACCCCAGTGCCCCCACATTTCCCAAACTTTTTATTTTCCTAGACAACATTTTCAACTTTGACCTAAAATATTCATCTAATGCAATGCAAAATCAGATGGAGTGAACCCAATCAGTATCAAATACGAGATGCCCATTAACTAGATTAGACAAGGATATCTACTCGTCCTTCATGCTTTCTTCCAGTTCTGCCCATTCGCTGAATCATTCTCAATGGTGAGATGTTAGCATCAAAGCATATAACAAGATCAACTTCCATTATATCTAAACCTTCTTCACCAATTGAAGTTGCAACAATGACATTGTACCCACCGGCTCTAAATTTCTACATGGAAATGTCAAAGTTAGGCAATATACTATGGAGAAATTATCAATTCAAACATCAGAAAAAAGGGAAAAAAACCTGCAAAACAGCTTGTTGAACTTTCTGTGACTGGCCCTTTAATGCTTTACCTGCAGAAACCAACAAAGAGAATAATCATAAATATTCACGTTTAGTCTGGGTAACTATTTACCTTCCAAGTAAACAAGGAGAAAAACTACTCAGACTATATGGAAGGCAAGGTGTTTCCAATTGCATGTTAAAAATGGATACAAAAGTACTTTCGCATCTCATCTGCAGCTATATATTTTTTTAGCCAAAACTGACATAGTCTTGTCAGCCAAATTCTTTGAGAATGTATATCTAGCAGCATGAGATGACCAAAAGTCAAGAATTCTTTAGCAGTAAGGATTATTCTTCTATGCAGTGACAATGTAAAAAATTTTGCACAAGCAAATCCAAGTGCATACCATGTATGCAAAAAGAGCTTTCCAGGTCTTTAGTAGGAGCTTTTTCTCAAAATTTGTTAGGATTATGTAGCATAAGTCATAGCACTTGTCATTGTTTGCAAAATCTGACTATGGAAAGTGATTATAAAGAAATATCACAATCAGCTAAAGCTACACTTTGGTAGATACTAAATTTTAGCTTATTTGCCTATTAAGAAATAAAAAAATCTAGATGCAAAAGCAAAAGAGAACATAAAAAAAACTGATTATTCAAAATCAGAATCTTACAATCAGGTGACAATCAACTGAGAACAAGCCCTAAGATTAATCCTAGGAGTAAATATAGTAAACCACCAGTGCGCTAATGGTGATCTGCACCCTGTAGATGCCCTATATTTGCACATTATGGTGGACATAAAGGCACAAATGTTAGCAAGCATACTCAAGCATTCCAACATTACAACGTGGGAACTGCTTTCATTAAGAAAAGAAAGCGGATCCCAATTGCCATGCAAATAATGTCTATTTGCCCTGCTTATGAGTTTCTTTTTCCTTTCCTAGTGAAAGAAGACTGAGGTTACCAACTTCTTTCAGCAAGCATCCTCACTAGATGATAATAATGTTTACTCAAACAGCATTGAGCAAAATAATAATGGCAGTTTCATAACTTTATTAACATCAGATCCAAAAACAACAGGAAAGCAATGGTGTGCAAATCAGAAAAGCAACATGTACAAGGAGAAAGGGCTAATGGAATAATTAGGAAACACAAGGACGCATATAGAAGATTTTAAAGAAGTGGTTACCCATTTAACCAATGTAGATTAAGCTGATAGGTGCCAGGAAAACTAGAAAATGAGATCAAAAGCATCCTCTGTTCTCAAAGACAATGATAAATGAAAGTACCAAGAATGCAAACCTGAAGTCTGACCAATGAACTCAGTAGCTTTTACAAATTCCCCAATGTCTTTTAATGCATTCATTATATCCCTGAAATCAAAATCGATAACAGCAAATGTTACAAGGTGTAAGAACATGAATTAGACTCTACGATTTTCAAGTCTAGAATCAGAGTTTTTCCAAATAAAGAATGAATATATCATGTATTCATCTGACCTTACACTTCCCCTGAAATTTGAGAAAATTATAACCCTTGACTCAAGTGGATCTTTCATTTCTGCCCAAGCCAAAAAAAAAAAAAATGGTCAGAATATCCAGATAAGAGTGTCTCTAGTCTTTTTTGCACACATAATGTAAAGAAGCAGCGAAAATGGCACACAAATCCTCTATGGTCTATGTATCAGTAGAGCTTAAACTACAACTGAAGTTTCATAACAAATATTTGAGTTAAAGGCTCAATGTGAAGCTCAGAAACCGTTTCCACAATAAGTGTAATGTACTTGCAGGTCACACTAAATTGATCAAAATACATATTGCATTGTCAAAATTTGGAATTTTTTACCACATAGCTAACAATCCTTTATTTTACTATGAAAGAATCCACAACATGTGGTGAATAAGCTTCATCATCTAGTACATCAAACTTGATAATCCATCCAACTTTCTCACCTAACATACCCATCAATCTCATCCAACTGAGCAATTCTTCCACTTTATATATGCACCCAGTGAGGCCCTGATAATTCAAACAGGTATACAGTGGCTTAGAGTTTTCTATCCCGCATTAATTTTCAAACAATCTATTCACTATGGTTGTGCCTTAGATCACTGTTGATTCAATGAACAAGTTAGCATGATTATTTTCTGTGTTATTATACTATCTTGCCAAATTACCTATGTATCGCCATTTTTCCATTAGATTATAAAGTCAAATTCAGAGGCAAAAAAAAAAACTCAAATATATCCAATTTGCTTCCAAAAGGTTGCTGTTAATGTCCTATCCCTTGCCTCAAATATGTGCACAATTACAATAATCAAATTGTTGAATAACTGCACAAACTTGTAACAAGTACTTAGTCACATCCTTGTGTTAACTTCACCAAGTTTTTTATGTTCACCAAATTGCTGCTGACACGCACATGGGAACTTTGGTCAGGAAAAAGAACAAGAATATTCCTAGGACAAAAAAAGAATACAAAAAACAACAAAAGTGGAAGTAAAAAAAGAACTTTTTGTCACTGTTAATGCTTCCCTAAGCAGTACAGATGCCTGTCACCATTTTAACCCAACTAAAATAACAGGGAAAAAAAAAAAGAAGTTTCCATGCCAGAACACAACAGTACCACTTTCAAACCATTCCAGATATCCAACAAATCTAAGTTACCTAGCAAAGCTGGAAGAAATCAATAGGTAGTCCATAAATAAATAAATAAAAAGAGTTAACATTTTGTCACGTTACATACTAAAATGATCCACCAAGACTTCCAGCAATTTTGACAATTTGGGACTAGGAGCTCCATGAGATATGCTTTGCTGCATTAGAAGTTTTGCTTTTAGAAGAACTTCATTCCGACTCATAAAACGTGCAAAAGACCTGCAAAAATTTTTGCTTGAATTGTAAGATAAGACATTCACAGCTTACTAGAATGGAAACGGATATGCATACATACCAAAATGATGAATGTGGTGCCTTTAAAAAAAATTAAATTAAAAGAAAGAAATAGTGGGAACTAATGTTGACTTGACATTTTTAGAATATCTAATCCTGCATCTTCAAAGAAATGTAGCAGAAAACACTACCCCTGTTGCAATTTTTCTGCAAGCATCTCAAATGCAGGCTTTATACCATGGCTAGACAGCAATTTCCTGATGTGGTACAGCGTTATCAGTACACCAAAATATCCTTCAACTTCTCCATACTTAATATGAGGCAGGTTTTCTGGTGGTGCTTCCCGAAATTTGTCCCTCGAGTTGAGTAAATCACATGGGCTTAACTGTCATTTAGCAACAAGTTTAAAGAGAATCATGAGCCTTCTTAACTATGAGGAACAAAGTCATTGCAATTAATTTGCTAGAAAGGTCAAGAGCTGATGAAACTGATAAGAAAATTCAATACTGAAAAGGATTAATAAAATGGTGAAATGCATAAAGAAAGAAAAATAACAACAGACCTGTTTTGCAAGCTAACTAGATTACATTTGGTCATATAATTCCTATATACATATTATAGAGCAAAAGTTTACTTGAAGGTAATTTGCAGCTGAAGGTACCTTCAAGGAAACGCTGAGTATCTGTTACTATCTCAGTACACATACTGAGCATACAAAAATAAAAAATATCCACAAGTTTTCTAGCTTTCCAATTGTCCCATCCTACCAAGCCATTATTTAAAAAAAAAAAAAAGAATAATCAAAATTTGCCAAGATCAAATCCTATTGGAAAATCTACAGCAGATGAGAGAATGGAGTTTTAACATTTTCAATATTGTCTGACAGATCTGTAACAGAAAACAGACACTTAGTCATGCTTGATAAGCACTTATAGATCAGTCCATAGCTAAATTTTTGTGGAACTACAGGTAAAACCATGACAATTGAGAATTTAGACTATAATGAAATAAACTGAATATCTATTGGAAAGAAAAGAAAAAGAACTGGAATTTACATCAAACTCCTGCTGCATAATTCTTACAAGAAAAATAACTATTGCAGCAACAAAATAAGAGTGAAACAACAAGAGTTCATGGACTCCACCAAACAAAAAAGAAAAATAAAAAAGGACCAATAACCTAGCCAACTATATTTTTGAACAAAAAGAAGCATACCGTCTGGCAATCTCTATTTTTAAGTACCCCGATTGCAGAAAGCCGAGCAACATAAGGGCGTATTACTTCCAAGATCAAATTATTTATTTCAACCGCATCATTGCCCATAGCAACCTAGCAGCATTAGAGTGGCATATTATACAATGAAAGCTGGGATTCAAAAAAAAACTTATGATGACTTTTATTTACCTCAATCAGCTCTATCTTTCTGTCATGCACGTAAGGAATCACATCAGGGTCACTTTCACTTCGGTAATCAAGTCTTGATATTTGAAGATTATCGATTACGTGCTGGATGGTCTGCTGCTTAGCTGATTTTTACAGCAAAACTTTACATGTAAAATAAGACCTAGGATGGAAAACCTGTGTATCACAGAGATAAAGACTGCTCGGTTGTTACTTACATCCTGGTGTTGCAGTCAAAGCCAATACTCTGAGTTGCACAGGAACAGCCATCAACTACACGATCATTTGGAATGCATTATAATTAGTAAGATAATTCCACAAATGACACATTTGTAATGACCTTAATGCCATCAATCTTCAAAACTTCATCTTCTAGGAAATTTTCCCCATAAAAAAAAAGTAAGCCAAATCACATCAAGTGTAGGTGCATATGTCGTGCAGAGTCAGGCTAAGGTGCCACATACATGTAGGTTGTTGAATTTCAGATTCATTCATTTTTTAATTTTAATTTTCAGTTACACAACCAAAGACTAGGAGAGGAAGGGGAACTCTCTTGTATGCTTAGTTGTAAGTATCATATTCAGCAAATAGGGTGACACAAAGCAACTTACTGTTTCTTGCTCATGCTCAAAAATACATATATATCTATCTAGGTGTGTAAAATTACTGAGATACAACATGACAGTCACAATGAAAATCTGAGTCATGCACACAATTACATCAACCATGATTCAAGATTGCACCCTTTTCTCCCCTGCTCGCAAACTCTTTCCTCTTCTTGGGTTCCTTAGCTTTGATTTGTCCGAAGTTCAGATGAAGTGTCAGACAGAGATCCCATACCACTACAAGTTAGTGTCATGTCTGACACAGGTACTGGTGAGGAAGAGAACTAGCCCTGAGAATAGATTTTAAAACAGGAGAAAAACAAAAAGGAAATATGCTAGGAGAGAAAGCTACCGAGGTGACGTCTTACAGAAAAATTTTCAGCAGAGGATCTAAGGAACCTAACCTAATCCAAGGATATGTCAACTTACAAGGCCCTGTGGAATTGACTTAAGTGCATGCTTTGTTGTACCAACCTTAGTCAAATTAGCTGCCTTTCAAGGAAAACAGCTTCCTCATGCAGTCCCTTTAACGACCCTATACCACTTTGCAGAAAGGTAAAAGTTCCCAACTTTCTACTTGTTTACAAATGTTTAAATGCTGCATGAACTCCTACCTTGAAGTTAATTTCCAAATTGCCCACAAGGGCTCAAATTAGAAACATGTCATTTCTGTTTCTCCAACCTTGGAGAGAGGAGATAGAGGAAGAAAAATAATTCAACTGGAAAGCTTTTATACAAAAAAGTGAATTATCAAGAGATTTCTCTCAAACCACCACAGCAGACCAGTTAAAATAAACACAAAATGCTATACATTTGAGGAGTATGTATCAGCTGAATTTAGTAAAGCACATTACACAATCACCTCAACCAATTTAAAAGATGACCCTACAGAACAAACATTATAGTCAAACAATTCATGTAAGAGATACGGAGCAAACCTCACGAACTGCAACACAATACGAATAGTTGCCTGTTGCACGATGAGCCTCGTCAACCACTAAACAGACAAGATGCTTCACCAAACATGAACCTACAAGATATCGCTCCCTTAGCATAATATGTAAACATATTGCTTCAATATATTCAGTTTCTTCAATCGGCAAGTGAAGTCTGATATTTTCATAGCACCTAGAGAGATAGATATGAAATCCAATTCCAACATTTCCAGCACCAAATCCCAAAATAGAATGGAATGCATAACCACTCTTGTTCACTACAAGCAGAACAGATGTAACAGAAAAGACAGAAGAAAGATAAACGAGCCAAATTTTAATGTCCAACCATCAGAAATCATTCAGCATTGCTCAATATCCCATTCTCTTTTGACACCATGCACTTAGAGGTTTTTGTTTTTTGAACCTCAAACTTCTGCACCAATGAAATTAACAGAATCTTTATAAGTGGAATCTTGTTAGCTCTGAAACAACTTGCACAAAGCACCTTAACAATTAACGGGCTTTAACTATCATTTTCCTTCTAGAGAGACTAATGAATGAATTTTGTTAAGCAACCCATTTAGTGTTATACAGTAATTTCTCATAACTGCTATATATTCAACAATTCCCACAAGAACGTTAATCTTTTAATCTCCTAAATTAGACTTCTTGAAAGAAACATAAAGTGGTTACAAAAAGCATATAAATCGGATCAATAAATTTCAGACTACATGGTCCTCAGTCATACAGTAAATATTGTTTCCAGAAGAAGGTTGAACTATAAATCTCCTATATTATATTTCTCCAGTACAAAAAGGAAGTGAATACCAATGAAACAGGTAATCAACCACAAGCTAGTGTAAATCAGATCTATGCTACAGTCAGACATCCTATTCTCTGGACACTACCAAGTTAAAGTCAATTGTAAGCCCAATGCTAGAAGGTTGATGCTCCAAAAGCATATGCGAATTAGAGTACTCACCAGAATAAATATCTTTCTCAAGAACTTGGGGAGTAACAAAAAAAACTCGTTTACTTCTCCAATGGTCTGCTCTTCTTGTGGGACTTGTTTGACCTGTCAGATCAATAGTCCATTCCTGCAATCAGTATGATGACAATCTTCTCAGAATATGACAAAAAATGAAAAACTCTTGAGTGATGCTAGAAAAAAAAATAGCAAGTTAAATGCCATAATTGCCTTACCTGTGGTATTCCTACAACATTATGGCATGCTTCAATTTGTTGCAGTACAAGTGGTCGAGAAGGAGCTGCAAATACAATTTTTCCTACCATGAATGTACCAAGCACAAGAATTAGTGATTTACCACATAAAGAGGATGTATATTCACAAATTCATGATGCACAAAGAAACCGCCAACAAGCTTCTGACCTTGCAGCATGTTTGTCTACCACTCTTTTTCAGTGGACAAATAGAAGCACTAAAAAGGTACAGAAACACAGAGTATTTAACTGTTCAAAAATACTATTTCGAATAAGCGATCACTTTAAACAATGGACTGTCAAAAGGCCATTTACCCAAGTTAGAAAATTTCAACTTTCCCTATTAGCATATTTTGCATTTAGCAATAAATGAAGCCACAGATGCCCCGGAATAAGAAAAGCAATCATTTTTCATCCAAAATCATACAAAATATACTATTAAATCGAAATGGTAAATAAATGGTAAAGTTAGTACAGTCTACAACCAGGCAATGTTGACTATTCTCCGGTCACCGCCTTAAGCTACTTAAAGGAAATAAATGAATAAATAAATAAACATGGTGTGAAAAATTATGCCTCCTGCTAAGCAGAAGGTAATAACCCCTGAATGATAGTAAAATTAATGTACGCCATCAGTATCAGTCAATGTGAATGGAGAACACAGATAAAGCAAATTACAAAGCATTATTCTACCTTCTGGAAACCATCTGAAATAGTTATACATTACAACAGCAGCAATAAGAGTTTTCCCAAGCCCAGTAGGCAATGCCACTAAAGTGTTGGAAAACAAAGCAGTCCGCGTAATATTGAACTGATAGTCACGAAGAGGGATATTAACTGCAACCAAACATCACATATGAAACAGTGTACAAGTGAGTGCGGAGTACAAAACCTAATCAAGAGAATCAAGATAGTTTCAATCAAAAAACATCCAACATTAGAAAAAATTTACACCTGAAATGCGGAAAGATCCGTGGTTGTTACAGTAATAAACCCCAAACACGATTACATGTCCCAGTCACTTTTCAACTTAGTCAAATATGTCAAAAACCTTTTTTCCAAATATCATCTACTAAAACCTACACATTCCTTCCATGCTTATTCAACCCATATCTTCAAGCAAAAACGGTAATCAAACAAGCAGACATTATCATAAAATTCGAATTCCCCCACAATAATGTAAAAACAAAAAACGAATCCAAACAGAGCTTAGCCTGTATCATCCAGCCAAAAAGTATACGGAAAATGATCTTGACTACTAAGTATTAAAAATAGCAATAAATAGGGATAGTAGATATTCAACCAAAAAAAAACCTGGGTAAATCCAAGTCTTAGCTGCCTCAGGATCAATCTTGACAAAGCCGGCATTTTCTTCTTCATCTTCAGCTTGCCCCTTCTGTCCCTCACCACTATTACCAACATTAATCTGACAATTACTGTTAAAATTATTATTCTTGTTTTTTAAAAACCCATTGCAGTGCTTTTCCCTCTGGTGCCCATTGGAGTTTCTGGGAACAATCCCAATAAACCTATCTAGAGTCAATTGCCGGGAAGAAGAAGAAAAATAAGCAAAATTGCTCTGATTGGGCACTGATTTTTTGTGGGTTTCTTGAATTCTCGGATTTGAAGAAGTATAAGTAGGGATTTTGCCATTAATTACGTGATTAGAACCGTTATTAGCACAATAATTAGTAGAAGAAGTTGTGGTTTGAGCACAGGCCACATCAATCTCCCTCACTGCTGCCTCCCAATCAAATTCCTGCAATTTTTCACAGGAAAAAAAATTCATAAAATTGTTACTAATAGAGATGAGTCTAGAAATGGAATGGGACTTACGTCGTTATCTTGGTCGACGATGTGGAGAGGAGTGGAGGAGGAGGAGGCCATAGTTTACTCTGTGTGTGTGTGTGTGAATTTCTTGAAGGGAAGGGGTTGGAATGGGGAGGTAGAGAAGGAGGAAGCGAAAAGGGACTAGAAGGCGGCAAAATGGTGAATTTTGACCCATCAATAAAAAATTATTTGAAATATACA
This sequence comes from Coffea humblotiana, assembly GCA_023065735.1. Classification (NCBI taxonomy): domain Eukaryota; kingdom Viridiplantae; phylum Streptophyta; class Magnoliopsida; order Gentianales; family Rubiaceae; genus Coffea; species Coffea humblotiana. Next base: position 10,665,036 of record CM041217.1, read on the forward strand.
TTAAAGAGAAGATGCTTAAACGGTGCCGTATTGGCACGTGAGTATGGAATTGAGGAAATAATAAACTATAGCGGGAATAGGAATTAGAAAACAAAAACTTAATAAATGCTTTCTAAATTGGGATGCAATAGTTGTACGTAATAAGAAAGAGTACTTAGAACCAAATAATTCAGCACACATGCTTGTTAAGACGGGTGGAAAGCTTTTGACTTTTTTTTTAATCTTCATCTCAATTAAGAGGTAAAATCAAAGATTTGAAGGGATTGTTTGACTTAGACCCTGTTTTGATAATTCAATTCAGTACTTGAATTTAATAAATTCAGATCTTAACTGTTCAGGCGCGTTTGATATTCAAAAATTAAATATTTGATTTCATTAAGTGGCACTGAATTTTTATAATAAAACTCACTCCAAAAATAAATGATAAACGATTCACTTATCACTTAATATGATACACATTCAAATGTATCAGATTTAAAATGCGTTTAGTTCATGGGTTGATGAAAGAAGATTACTTATTCTTGAATTATTCATCTTGGGTTGAGTTATTCTTGGATGAATAATCTTGTTATCTAGTATTTGGTTGGCTTTTTATATTAGATTGGTTGAGATAGAATGAGATGAGATTACTTATTTATAGATCAAAACTAGGGGTGCCACTCGAGCTTAGCGCGGGAGTTATAACCTGTGTGAGGGGAGGGATGTAGGATGTTCTTATTGCACAGCAAATCAATCATCATATAGATATTATCAAGCTTTAAATCTTAGCTATATCAGAAACTAAGACTTGAAAGATTTCATTAAGAAGGGAATTGAACTGAACTGGAAAGATTTAATTCAGAAACATGGAAAATTCCAAAGCAAAAAGAACTAAAAATAGATGGTTAACAAATTTTGAACAAATGGTACTGCCAAAAACAGATGGTTAACAAAAAGGAAGATGCACAATCCCTGTTCATTATAGCAATCTTAGAGCGACATAAATGGACAGAATTGGTGAGTCCATGAATAGACTGCAATTCGTGAGCGCATGAAGATAGTGGGAGAAAGAAATGAAAAGTCACTACAAAGATTCAGGAAAGACAAAACAATGCCATGTAAAAGTGGTCTAAGTAAATGCGTAATCGCCTATAGGTAGGCATCATGGACTATAAATATGTGAAGACACTACAATATTATAAGAAGCATAGCAAAGGTGTAATCGCCTATAAGTAAATACTGATAGTTCAAGCACCATGGTATTAGTTACAGCTTCAGCATTTGGTTAGATGCTCAATGGCTCCTTTTGTAAGTAGGTGGTATAGACCATCTTGCATTGTCACCAATGCTGAAGCTGTTTTATTGGAGGTAGTAGTATTTACATAGGTACTACTCTTGATGTGTTTTTGCATATTTGTGCCTTTTTAGGGGCGGGCCTTCTTTGCTGGTGGCGTAGCAGTTTCTAGAGAGCTTTGGACGTTAGTGACAGTAGTGTCTTCTTCAGGAATGGAGTCCATTGTTTCTGCTGGTTCCGAGGATTTGGCTTTCATAGCAAGGTCGAGTTTTGGTGGCTGGGTATTGAGCAGTTCTGCATCCTTTTGGGCTATTTTGCCATGATCAGTCTTCCATGTTGCTGATGTCTTTACGTAATTGATGGTGTATTTCATGATAGCATCTTTCTCTTCCTGGGTGAAGTTTTTGACATGAACAATGACTGCAGTGTTTTTCTCAGTAGGTGTTGAGTAGTACATGTTTTGTGGCTTCTTCACGAGGCAGATGATCTCTGTTCTTTTAGATAGCTTCTTGTATCTTTTCATGGTTGACATTGTGCTGTATGCAAGTGTAGGATAGATTCCACAAAAAAGTTAAATGGATTGTCTATGTAATAATTGAAATGTATTGTATATTGTAACAGATTAAAAGTATACTTGAGCTTCCTGTCTCTGAATTTTTGCTAGGCTGAATGGCAACAGTTGTTTGCCATCGTGACCATCGATGTCCAGTGTTATTGTTGAAGTGTGATCATCCTGCATCTGTAGCATTTGCTTTCATTTTGTTAGCTAGAGTGGTTGTTTTTGACTGGAAATGTGGTTTTTTATGTGTGGTGTGTTGTACCTTGTCACAACACGTATGCGTTTGTTGCAGGATGTGCAGGGAATAATCCAGTTTGGCTTTGCCTTTAGATATTTGTTGCATGTAGGACACGCTGTGTACCAGAGTCTTTGATTTGGGTCAACGAGCTTTGGTATGCCGCTCACCCAAAAAGCTTTTTTCTATAGTGGTGCAGTCATTTGTTAAAACAAAAGGAAAAGAAATAAATGGACTGTTTTAAATCCAAATGTCAGTGTACGCTTACCTTATGACGACTTGAAAATTTGCTTATATTTTCTTAAAATTTCCTTTTATTTTGAATAAATTACTTTATAATATCTTTATTACTAATTTACTCCCTCAATAGTTGCAATATATAATAGAATCGAGAGTTTTACGTTTACTTTTATAGTTAGGGTAAACTAGGGTTTTTGCGGATTTTGGTAGTGTGATTAATTGGTGAGGTGTGTGTACTAAATTTGGTGTTAAGAGTGAGTTTTAGATAAGAGAAAGTGTGTGATTAGAAGTGTTAATAATAAGTTAGTGAGTCATAAGTTAAAATCCTAGTATGCGCGAATTAAGGAAAACGGCTCCAACCGACATGCACCGTTTGTTACCCGATTGAATACATCACTTGAACACTACTTTATTACCTTAATCTCCTTACTTTTATTTCAGAAATATCAATCCTAAAATATCCTTTAGTTGGCCGAAAATCTTGACCAAAAGAAAAGAGGAAAAAGAAAAAATTTTGAGATTTAACCTTGAAGCGACACTTGACGGAAATCCAACCAATGACCAAACAAATTTCCTTCCTTCTTATCTTCAAATTGGCTTCATTTCTTCTTCATTTTTCCCTTGGTTGGCCGAGCTTTAGGAGAGAAAAAAACAACAAAGAAAACTTGCAACTTCAACCTTGAATCAAGCTTGTTTGAGTGAAATCAACAAAACCAAACCGATTAAACTTACTTCTTGGTGCTTGGAAGGCTTGGTGCGCTGAAATTTTCGGAAGATAGTGGTTTGTTTCTCACTTGCAAGAAGCTTTTGGAAGGTATAAGGATTGAACTTGCTTTTCTCTTGTTTAATCTTGCTAAAGTTGGTATAGAAGTTCTTAATCTTGGCTTGTTACGCTTGATTTCCTAGTTTGTGATGGTATGGTGGAATTTTCAGCTAGGGTTTGCAATTTTCAGCTTTGATTAATGTTGTTTATCTAGTATATGATGTTGATGAGTTTGGATATGGACTTGGGGTAGTGATTAAAGGTATGAATGTTACTTTTAAGCATTGAAACATCGAATTTCAGCTTAGCAAAAAGAATTCCAGCATTTGTAGTGATTCTGCCCTGTTTTTGGAACCAACTTAAACTGCATATTCGTCAATGATAAAGGCCAAATCAGTTCTTTCTCAAAACATGAAAGTTGTAGGGAATTGAGTTAGCTTTTCTACCCAAAAATTTCAGCTCAATCCGAGCACTGTATCTTATGAAATGACTAAAATACCCCTGACTGCCCAAATGCCCTGTGAAACCGACAGCTTTCTGTTTTCTCTGAGATTTCAATTTTTGACCCTGAAAATGAGAGAACTGGGTGTCGATGTCTTCATAGGAAATGTAGGTCTATGTCTTAGCTTCGAAGTGCCATAAAATTTACCTCGATTCGATATACCTAGCTGCAGTTATGACCAAAATACCGAAGGATGACAAATCTGCCACTTAGACATTCTTCTTTAAAATTGGTTTCCAGCTTTGATTTTGATGGTTGTATTGTTAGAATTGACTTGTATTTGGATGATATTGAGCCTAGTTGAAGAGGTATTTTGTTAAGCATGTTTATATGTTGAATATGGCTGATTTGAAGGAAAAAAATGAAGCTATATATGGCTGGAAAATAGCTAAATACAAAGGGCATGCCGTCCAAATTTTCACTCGAGAATTAGGCTTATGTACTCGCGACTTGAGCGGAGATTTGAGGTTGAATGGATTTGGATCGTCTATGGTAGTCGAGTTTCCTTTAGTCAAGGTATATAAGTTGAAAGTTTTGCCGGAACTCGTACCCTTGAAAAGTGAAAGTCGCGACCCTTTCAAAATACAATTTTTGACCCTTTCAAAATACAATTTTTTCGGTCTTTGATACTAAGTGCGACTTCCAAAGTCTAAATCACTTCTTGATCAAAACTAAACGAGCGAGCATGAATTTTCTAGAGTTTGATAAGTAACTTGAATACTACTTAAACGAGTTTCATGTACGTAATTTTCTTGAAGCGAAACTCCTGTATTTCGAACGCTAGTTGATTTTAAACTCTTGCAAATATTTTATCGCAGATTTGGACTCCATCCAAGGAGTTACACTTGGGCGTGATCTTGAAAAGCACTAGACCTTTGGTGAGTGCTTCCAAGTGCATGTTTGTACTTGATACTTGCTTTTACATGTTTTTACCAATGTGCTTAGACAATATTTGACTTGTTTGAACGGACAAGGGTGTACTTTATCGCACTTGTCCTAGACATGACTTGTTGCTGTGCCTTGAGTGCACATGACTTGATATACTTGTCTATGCGTGAGCACTCTGGAATTCCAGAAACTCTGAAGCTAGTTAATCGAGTCGAGCTGGCAAAGGGCCTGATCGATTAGATAACGAACCCTGGGTCTCTTGTTTTGTCGAGTGGAGTGATACCTTCTCGACTAATCGGTATACTCGAGTATTACCACGCGTATTTTCTCGTGGTGTTCAGGCCAGGTAAGGGGGTTGAATGGTGGACGGATTGGCGTAAAGCGGGGCACTACTGGACTGGTTACTTTACTTGAAAGTTGACGGAGAGTCAACTAATACTTGATCAAGCTATGGCGAAGCTATTTTGAAATAGCGACTGTATCCTTTCACTTGATATGTTAAATATCCATTGCTTGACTCATTTTCTGGATTTCATATGCTCGCTATTTTGATACTTATGGATATAAATCATGGTTAACTTGCTATTTGGGTCTGCATGATGTTTTGGAACCTCACTGAGTTTTAACTCACTCTATTAGCTTTTATTTTCCTTAGAGGGGGTACGAGCGAGGGTGCGAGATTGGTACAGGCTAGCATAGTCTAGTTTTTTTGGATTTTTGCGATTATACTCGCGTTAGTGCTCGTTTAGGGTTGAATGTATCTGGAACTCAAATCTTTTGTTATATTTGGGATCGTATGAATGTTTGAGATGGGAATGAATGTAATTGTACGTTCCAAGTTTGGGAACTATTATTTCATTTACTCTTGAGGTTGTAACTTATTTTCATCGAACTGAGTGAGTGAGTCCTGACGAGAGTTGGGCAGGCGGTCCGCTAAACCTGGAGTACGCCTTAGGAGAAGGTGGGGTCGTCACATACCTCATCTGTCATTAGCAAAGTCCGTATGGTAATGACAGTATTGTCAATTGGGGGAGGGAGCAACTTAGTTCGATCTTCATATGATTTGTCAAGAACCATTTGGAAAATTGAGTTTTGGTTCTCTGCACACCTGTAATCAGGAGTTTGGAATTGTAAGTTGTGTGAAATGTAAAATTGAAGAAATAAGTAGTAAGTGTTAGTGTATACCATTTGTTGAGTTCAGTAATCTGAGTTATTGGAGGATTGATAAGTATGCAACTGTTGAGCTTTGTTGACAGATTAAAGACTGATATTTTTTGCACTAATATTTGTTGAGTCCAATGTTTTTTGTTGACTCGACTTGAATTTGAAGTTGAGGTTGAACTCGAACTTTACATTGAGAGTTCGTCGAGTTCGAATTCAAATTCAAGATTGAAAAAATTAAGTTGAAACTCTGCTCGAGATCAAAACCCGACTAGACTTGGTTCATTTGCAATCCTAATCCCATGCTAGCTCTCTGAATCTTGTCTCATAAATATATGTAAGCTAAAGATCAGAACATAATGGTTCCACGTGAACTTGATTTATAAGTTTTCTCATCCATACTTTGTCTACCAATTATCTATCACCATATAATAGCGTTTTTAAACTAAACAGGGATCAATCGATTCCATCCGTTGAACTGGAAATCCGGTGGGTATTCGGTTGGAGTTAATCAATTGATTTGAACATACATTGATTAAACTTGGTCAAAATTGGATTTGAACCAAAAAAATCGAGTTTTTAAAATTTTTTGTTTCTCTCTTTTTTTTGGATACTATTTTACATTTTTTATGCAATTTAAAAATTTATATGCGATTGATATGTAATTTTGAGTTTTGACATCATCATAACCATGGTTCGCCATATCGTTCGAGTCCAATTTGACACAGACGAATTATAATAAGAACAGAACTTACCGTTTTGATACCAACATGCGATACACCAATTGCAAGATTTCTTTTATATTTATAAGTAGAGGTGGCAATTTGGATTGAGATCCATTTATCCATCCATATAATCCATAATTAAATGGATTTGGATTATCCATTTATGGTATTGGTTTTAAATAGTTGGCTAAAGTAAAACTATTAAATTAAATGAATTTATATGGATTATCCACAAAAACCACATATATCCATTTACTTAAAAACCAAATAAAAGAAACGGAAAAGATCCCTTTAACTAGAACCAACTGGGAATTGGCTTTGGAGCTTGGCTTGCCTCTGCGTCTTAGCTCATGATGGTTAATTCGTATGCTTAAACAGTGATTAGTTGCATGTAACTGGAATCTATACATTCCTGTGTAAAGCTTCACATCTGTGATCAGTAAGAACATATATTGCTATAAGATTATTTACATATGTGAGTCACATTTCACATTGAGGGCGAGAAAAAAAAAATTTCTTGCTTAAGACCACACGTCACAGCTGTTAAATGAAGGATTGAGTGGGAAAATCTTAACAACTTAAACATAATTAAATAAGGGGTGATTTGAACTCTATATTTTCTACTAGTAGTGATATATTTTTAACATAATTAAATGGGATCATTCCAACTGACGTATTTTGCAGTTGCTTTTGAGGTGGAAATATTGAACTTTACATTTCTACTATTACTAATACATCCAACTGGTAAAACGGCTTGTTCTGCAGGTTAATTGATTTTTAAAGTTACAGAGTGATGGTAAAAAGTGTACAATAGTTGAAGCAGCAGTGAGACGCTCATAATTTAGGTCAGGTCAGGTCAGTACAAAAGTATCTTCATGTTCTCTATTTATAAGTATATCACAGGTTTGGAAGCTTTTTCTCATGTTCTCTTCTTTTTTCTTGTTCAGATGTTTAGTTTGCTTAGCGAATTTTGATAATGAAATCAATATTTTCATCATAGATTTGGAAGGTTTCACCATATAACAGCGAGGACAGAACCTATTTTCACTAAAGAAGACGATGCATTCAGTCTAGTGGATTTAGGAAGGATAAAGGAATTAGACTATTAAGCCAAGATTTCACTCTATTTACCAATATACCATTCGGGAAGTAATTTAATCCCTTTTAGGGAAATAAACTGGTTTGTATGGTAGGATTTATTATTATTATTTTTTGGTATTACGCTTTGCGGTATCAATTCGAACATGTGTGTTTCATAATCTTTATTCTTTGTTGCATTTAGGACATTAGTTGGATTGAAAAAATTAGAAGGAATTTTTTGTACTTTTTCCTTGTAATTTATTTTCTTGTAATCATCCTCTATATTGTTTTCTAGTTTTTTTTTTAATTAATGAACCCATACCTTTTTACATTTTTTATATGAACACATAACCCTGAACTCATGTAAGATATAATATATTTTATTTGGATGGAATTTAATTTATTAAATTTTGTGATAACTTTTTTTATTTAATTTATTTTACGTTATCTTTGAATTATCTTAAAGTATCAAATTGATGAATAAATGATCCCGTGCATTGCACGGGTGAAAGTGCTAGTTAGCAAGCGGCGGCAGGCTTCAATTGCACCAGTACAGCAGCTTCTCAGTTATCAATCTTGAAATGCCAAATTTGCACATTTTCAGCACAAAGTTCCTTCAAATTACCGCGCTTTCGGGTTGCAAAATACTTTCCGCAGTTATAGGCCTTATACTTGCGAGGATTTTGCTCATTGATCAGTTCCTCCAAGGGCTCAACCCAAGTATAATGTGCTGGGTTGAAGAAGAATGGAATGGAAAACCTTTCCTTCTCAGAATTCAAAATCGACCTGTGTTCCACACTTTCATATTTGTCATTGCTCCACACCTGCGCACAATCCGACAAAATAATCAGCTGAATTGTTAGTATAATCAATATTGATTGGTACCTGGATAATGTCACCAATATTGATGATACAAGCATTAGGGATTGGTTTCACAAGAATCCACTCTCCGTCAGTTTTCCTCTTTACTTCAAGTCCTCCAACATCATCTTGAGCAAGAATGGTCAAAGCCACACCATCGTTCTGCCGACCAACCGCCAAAGCCAAATCGGGACAAGGTGGATAATGATTGACCCTGATAATGGTCGTTAATTTGATCCTCAAAGAAGCCATGGAACCTATTCTTTGGCAACCCCAAGCTCAGAGCTATGAGCTCCAATAACTTGAAAGCAAGTTTTTCCGCTTCATGAGCATACTCTTCACAAACTTCTCTGCAAGAAAGGCAAATAGTTGCGCAAGAATAGTTGTTGGGTGACAAAAATCTAAAAGAGTGGAAAAAGTATCTGCAAATCAAGAGTGGAAATACCTAAAAGATAAGATAATGAGAGATTAAAAAAAACTTCTTGTTTTGAGATGGAAACTCAATCGTTGTGCAGTCAGGCCGAAAAGGGCCTAAACGGGGATGGTGGTGGCTCTTTTAGACCTATAAATGGTTTTGAACTCCTTTTCTAGTAGAATACTGATCAAAATGAATATTGGGAGTAATACGGAAGTCATTAATCTATAATTTTATTAAAAAAAATACTTTGTCCAGTCTTTGGTAGTTTTGTGATGGCTCAGTTCCAAACACCATTTCTTTATACTCATAAATACAAGTCCTTTTAAGTTTTTATAAGGCTTATTTTTTTCTCAACTAAAATTTAGCAACATTGGAAGTCAAAAATTAAAAAAAAATATATACATAGAAAATAAATAAAAGAAAATTTGAGGGAGAAAAGAATTCAGGAAAATACAAATTCACAATAAGACTAAAAAAAATTTAATAAATAAAAATATTAAAATTATATAAAAATAAAAAAATTAAAGGAAAAAGAATACAAAAAATAGATTTGGATATTGGATGAGATCAATTTAAAACCCATCCCAGAATGATCTTGCCCAAATCAGTTCTAAAACACATATGGATAAGGTTGGGGCTAAATCCATATTATTCGATCCCATTTCAAACTCAAGCAAATCCCTTCCATCCCGTCTATTTTGCCACCTTTGGACAAAATCTTCGCACCAGAGAAATAAGCAGATAAACTTGATTAACTGAAGACTGAATACTCACACACATGGCCCAAAATGGTAACAGAATGTTTAAAATCGAAAGGGAAACAGCATGTACGAGACATACAACTGAAAATTTTGATTATTTTGGCAATTACTACTCACGTGTACCAGAAACAATTCTAGTAGAATATATCATAGCCAGGAAAAACCAAAGTTCAAGGCAAGACACCTATAGAAGGGTTAACATAGTATCACCAAATTCATATATTTTAGACAAATAATATCTCTTACACTGTTAATAAGCACCTCGATCCATCATCAAAGTAGAAGCCTTTATAATCAAGGGGGCACATGGATTGCAACATAAATGGACTTCAGGAATTAACGCTTGGAAGACATTCACCACATCTACTAGGTAAGGAAAATGTAGTCAAAATTGGAGACATGAATAATATTTTTTAAAATAATGAGATACAGAGAAAAAGAAGATTGACAGACTGTGAAACAATGGAGTGCTAATTCAACAAAAAAGGTTGAAACATGTCACTTGCCGGCCACAGGGCTCCATGTCTGATTACTAACATCTTAAAGCTGACCTCTCTCTTCAAAGAGTAATGCAACGAAAGAAAGTAATTAGGCACTGTTGGATAATTCAATTTAGTACTTAAACTTATTAGATTCAACTTTTAATATGTTCAGACGCGTTTGATAACAAAAAATTGAACATTAGTATTAATTAAGTGGTGCTAAATTTTTTAGACAAGCCTTACTCCAAAAAATAAGTGATAAGTTAGTCACTTATCACTGAACGTGATATATATTCAAATGTATTTGATTTAATACTTAACAATTCAATAATTTAATTGATTCAAATTTCAATTTTTAGATTTCAGTTTTACTAAATGCATCCTTTAGTCTTAAATTTAATCCTTTAGAAAACACATAAACCATATTGAAAAAATGTCATAGGAGCAAGTAAATTATGAGACAATAGCACTGTAAAACTCACTTTTCTTCAAGATATGGAGCGTAAATCTTGTTTACACCCAATTGAAGGAAATTCATACGTATGAGTATCGGGCAATTCTGCCATTATCCTCCATACATCTCCAGCTCCATGACAAGGACCTGCAACAAGAACAAACATAGTTCCAGGAAGTAGAATGACATCATACCCAAAAAAAAAGAGGGAGTAGAAATTATTGTAAGCAATCAACTAAAGAACGTTGTCCTCAATGAGAAATATCAGTGAACACCTATGCTGTATAGTCCCTCTAATTGGGATGTTATAGTAACAAAAAAAGAACAGAAATTTGAACTGCATGGAACATCAAAATAATCTAGATTAAGCAAACTGGTGAACAGTGAACTGAAGAGCAACAATCCCATTACCCAAAAAAGGTTCAAATTTTGCTAAAATTAGTATACTTATTTAGTCAATTCACATATGAATTACACAAACCAATACAAACTTATATTAAAAAAAACCAGAAAAGTAAATCAGAACCTAGCTTAAATATACACTGAAATTCACTGTATACAAGGAAAAATAATTACAGTCAAAGAAGAGATTTTTCCTACCAAGTAAATTGCATAGGCATAAATTAAAGAAGACTAAAAATGGAAAAATCCCAAAACATTCATAGATTTCACATCATTTCTTACAAATTCTAAATTATAAATAGAATGAGCAAAAAAAGAGGTAACATTTTTTTTAAGGGACAAGGAATCCTTTGCCACCGGCAACAACTTAATTTCAACAGAATCTGTAATTAAAATACCATCTTACTAAATTGTTTCATGAATCACCATCTAATTAATTGCAAAATACTTCAGGAACAGCACAAACTAATTGTCATAAACATTAACTCATACCTAAATAGCATAATTATTGTTAGTGAAGCCGATACAATCAGAAAATATGAAGTCTCAGACACAAATGCAAACATGAAATAAAAAAAAAGAAAATAATAAAAGTAAACAAAAGAAATCAAGATCAAAACCAGCTGTAAAAGTGATCGTATTTCTTTTTTCTTCACCTGGAGCCTCCAGCTACTCGAGCTATAGATGATTCACCACCATCAGCACCAAGCCTCAAACATTACCACCATATATTTTACCCTATTAAATCACCCATCTTGGGTGCTTTAATTTGCGCTTCGAGGAGAGGTAATTTGAAGATATCCGATGATTTAATTTCTATCTCAGAGGTAATTTGAGGATGGTAAGTAGATGGCAAACCAATTTCTAAGTTAAATCTCAAATTAAGAATCAAAATCGTAAATTAAATTTCACTGCATGTTTTTATGAAAGAGATAGAAATTGATTGAGATTTGAGAGAACGTCTTGGGAGGCAACACGACTAAAGACAGGGAGAATCGGTGTGGAGAAGAAAAGGGAAATGGAGGCAAACCTCGACAACCTTGCTTCCTCTGTCAGCCGATTGCTGCAATGTAGAGAAGTAAGAAGTGCGAGGGGAAAGGAGCAAAAAGATAGAAACCGGCATGGCTGCACGGATGCCCCGCCAAGATCTGTCGGACCAGGGAAAGGGTGAAGAGAAACCCATATGGCTGTATGGATGCCCTGCCAAGATCCAGCTAGCCTTTATCATCAATTGTGCTTTATAAATCACCAAGAAATGCTTCAAAGCAACTCCACGAGGACATGCAGTTCGAAACCTTTATTAACTGGTGTGGTTTATAAACTCATGAGAGAATAAAACTATAAAAGATGCGTGACACAAGGGAGCGTAGGTTATGGAGATCGGGCCAGAAACTCTCTATCCAAGTTTGTAGAGAGACGCGGAGAAACTGCTGAGAGGCAACTAAATGACTGAAAAGGGAACAAGCGAGAAGAAGACAGTGAAAGAGGAGGAGGAAGGAAGGAGTCTGTGCAATTTTGATGGTTGTCGGTGAATCGCCTCAGGCCAAAGAAATATGACCGGCGAGTGGCTTACGAAAACAACCCCCAACATTCAACCCAAATTACAACAATTGCCTCAAAATAAACGGTCCAATTAGGAATCGAATAAGGGAACAAATTAAATTTAGAGCCAGAACAAAGTAATTATGGTGCAAGCAGAAAATTGGAAGGAATATCATATGTGACATTCTTCATTTATGATTAATATGATTATCTTCCTTTCGGTTCTTTATCAGTTTCTATTCCTTTTACTGAGGAATTTAGCTTGACAGCTTTTTCTATATGCTCATGAATGCACAAGCATTTGGAAATGTAGATAATGTCAGAAGGATTACCCCTCTCAACCACAGATAGTCAGATAGATGAAGTAAGTTTATAATGCAGCAACAAGCTCAATAACTTCCTCAATTTAAATTGATAGGTTAAAAAGAACTCCCCCAGCTGTTTCAATTACTCCACATGCTTTTCAAGTTTTCAAATAAGAATTGCTCATAAGCTCTTGCTGTCAGCTTACTTAACTTTGGCTCCGTTTGGCAAGTGAGTTTTTCGATGTTTGTCTAAAACTTTACTGTAGTTTATTGTAGAAGTTGTAGAATTTTTTTTTTAAATGTGTAAATTTTTGAATATTTTGAAGTGTATAATTCAAAAATTTTGAGAAATTTTTTGAGATTACTGTAGTTAAAGTTATTAAAAAACTTGTAGTAGACAAACTTGGCCAAAAACTTACTTGCCAGACAAGGCCTCTATTTAGTAACTGAAACATCTATACTTCCATTCCTCAAATTCATCATTGTCGTGAACCCTAAATAGGACTAAACGAATGAGAGTTTTAGAAGGAGATTGATAAATTATTGTGAACAATAAACTACAAAGAAATTAAAGTGCAGAAAATTGTTAAATATTTCCACACTCGATGCACGCATATCAAATCATGTGGCTGCCTAAGATGAGTTAACAACCGCATCCGGTATTTATGGTTTAATCAGACCTCCATAGATGGATACAATGCAAATAACAAGGACGTTAAACTAGCAGAGAGAGAACATATCCAAAAGAGTTGAACCTAGATTAAAACTGTCAAAATGACAAGTAGAATTAATTGATTTCCAATAATAACGAAATTAATGGAATAGCTGCGATTCAACAAGTAAAAAGAGGATCTCAACGATTGCTTGCAATTTGTTTACAGCTTGATCTAATCCAGTTTGTTTGAGACGCAAGTAAAAGCTAATCGTTGCATGCAAGCAAATATGAGAGAGAGAGAGAGAGATTGCCCGCTATTGTCGAGCAACTTGCTCTCGAAGATTGGTAGCTGGTTTCCTGATCGCTTCCATTTTTGAAATTTTAAGAGGAGCGGATTTGAGAAATGGGATTATATTTTGGAGGGATAGGTCTTTGTGATAATTCGGACTAAAGGGGAGAGAGCGGAACTGGGAGGAGGGGCCAGGCGAAAGAGTACAATAGAAATTTCATTTTAAATATGATGGTTTTTAATAGGTATGGGGTATGTATATAAAAATAATCTCTGTCTTAAATTTTAAATTTGTAACTTTCTAAATACCTCACACACAACTACGAGTATACATTTCATGTTTGAATATAGGATATTAAGAATCGATCCTGCAGGAAAGAGTGATCAACTATGGATGCTATTCGAACTTCTTTATTATTTAGACACTCATAAATTCAAGTCAAGTAAATCTAAGCTACAAACATATGAGAAAATGAAGTGAAAACTACAATAGAAAGCTTCTAGGGAATGGAAATCCTAACCACTCTTTGCTAGCAAGATTACTTGGGTAATTGAACACTACTACCTCAGTTAGTTATGACGTAATTTCCTTATGTATGTGAAAGCTACTCTCGTAGTGAATCAACTATACTTATAATTAATCCATACCTATTCTCGTAGTTATGAAATTAGGTATAAGTTCATGAACTTCTATGAAATTACTATAAAACAAGTCACAAACGTGCACTTCTACTTTCGTGAGTGTACTACCTAAATTTAGCATTTCCTTGAACTAATATTGAATTGCAACTATCATTGATGATCTTCAAATAATCACAACTAATGGCCAGTTAATCATGACTGAAAGAACAAAAGTAATAAATAACTAACTCAAAACATTAGCATCAACCTCCCAAGCAAATCTCACAAACAAATCATAGCAAGTTCATCCAACCCAAGGTATGAAACTTTAGCTAAACATAAAGCAAATGAAAATACAATCCAATCTTGTATTAAAAGTAACAAAGAAATCAAATACAAGAGTTAAAGTGTTAGGAGAGATCAAACGCTAGTCACTGGAGCTCAACTTCTCCATCTTCAACCTCAATCTTCATTCAAGCTAGCTAATACAAAGATGGAATGATTAATCTACTCCTACACTAACCTAATCTAACCTAAGATCTAAAATCTGGTTAAGATCTACATGATTGTGGTGGTTTTTCTCCTTGTTTTCCTCCCTTTTTCTCCAGAAATTTCATCCATGAGAAACCCCATTTATAGGGAAAAGGAAAGGCTCAATTATTGTGTGAGTTAACCAAGTTGCAGCTTTTCTCGAACTCAAATTCGGCTGAGAATTCGTGGACGGATTGTTGGCCAGATTGCTCCCTTGTTTCTACTGAAAAATTGCTCAAAAATAGCCTTCAAAGAGGATTCATGAGGCGGACCCCTCATTTTGCTTTGTTCTTCATTAGTCTTCTGCTATCTACCTACGATCTGTCCAGGAATCCGGGTCCAGAATTATATGAAAATTTTTCCATGAAAAAAGCTGAATTAGCTCTTGTGCAAAATAGAAAAATTATATTCCTTTGAAATAGCTTTCCAATGGTTCGAGAATCAAGTCATTTTGAGATTTGGAGACTGAGTTATGACTAAAATACTAATGACTGGTTAGAAAACATTGTAGGAGATAAGCACTTCAGTAATTTGGACTTTTGGCTATGAAAATGTGAGAACTGGATTTTGTTGTCTCATAAGAATTGTAGCCCTTCCTCTTAACTTTAAAATGGTTTAAGAATCATCTCAATCCAAGCTTTTTACCTCAAGTTATAGCCAATGTACCAAAATATATCATTGCTGCCAATTCTTTTCTTCTTGTTTCTTGCTTGCATTTCATCCTTTGGTCCTTCATGTCACATGATTTCCACTTCAAATCATCAAAAATCATGTAAGTATCTTTCCTTTTCTCTTCAATTGATGATTGAATTATCAAAACCTATAAAAACATGAAATTTCCGCACTTAAGTCCATAGAAATGCAAATTTTCTCAGTTAACCACCAAAATACAAAACTTAACTAAACACCTGGCTATTCGACTTGAATTTGAATGAAAACACACTAAAATACACATACGTAACCACACATAAATATGCAAAACAAGCACTTATCTATTCTTTTTATTGTTAGAAAATAAGTCTACTAATAAGTAGCTACTGCTGCCGCCTAATTCAACCGAACCCATTAATCTCTTTACCATACTTACTACAAATAAAAACTCAAACAATCATTTTTGTTCAGTTTTAAAACTACTAATTGTATCTCTTAGTGATTTTTTTAATTATGCATTTTGTAATTTTTATCCCTTTGTTCATGTTTCTAGTGAATTGTGCATTTTATGGTTCAAAGTGTGAAAAATTGCATTTTTATGTGTTCAAATGGTAAAAACTTCATGTTTTTGTAGATTTTAATGATTCAATCATCAAATGGAATGCATTGAGAAGATATTTGGATGATTGTTGATGATTTGAAGTGATTTAAAGAGAATATAAAGTGTAAAATGTTCAAAAGATGAAATGCTATTAAGTATAAAAGAAGAAATATTTGATAGTTTTGACACCTTTTGGTATTTCGGCTATATCTTGATCCAAAAGTATTGGATTAAGGTGATTCTTGAGTCATTTTGAAGGTAAAACATAACTCTACATTTCTTATGAGACATAAAAATCCATTTCATGGTTTTCCTTGTCAAAAAGTCAAAATACAGTTAGCCATTTTTGCTGTCAAAAGTTGAAATAGGGGACTAGTTAAGGGTATTTTCATTTCTTAGACTACAGAGCTCCAAATGAGATGATTTTTGGTGCATTGATGGCTCAAAGGGCTACAACTTTCATGTTTTGTACAAGAGATAGTTCAGCCTCCATTATTGAGAAAATATCTGTTGAAATTGGTGCAAGAACAGAGCAAAATTGAAGACTGATCAGAAAAGTGCAAACCTGCAGGGGAGGCAATACGCCAGTACAATACGCGACCTTACATCTGCGTATTGACCCTGCGTATTCTTAAGGAAGTTGTGCAACTTGCACGATCACTTGGTTTGATTTTTTTTACAACTTTTTCTAGCTCAATTCCGGCAAGAATTTTGACTGCAGCGGTAAAGAAGAGCATGGAGATTTGTAGAAGAATATTTTGGAAATCTCAAGAGTATTTTACATCAATTTTAACAACTCATTTGGAATTTGAATTCATATATGAATAGGGGGTTTGAAGACATATTTTCTTAACTTTGGAAGGCTAGAAACACTGCCAAAATGTAGTTTTCACTAGTTTTTCTAAGTTCATTAGTATAGTATAGTTAGTGTAGTTTATCCATCTTGTAGTTAGATGTGGATGAAGAATTAAGAAGCAATATGGAGAGTTTGGAACTCATGTGATAACGGTGACTTCTTTCCTATCACTTCTCTTCTATATTTGAGTTCATGTTTAACAATAATACAAGTATGGTCTTTTCTTTCATTCTCTTCATGTTTTGCTAAAGTTTATATCTAGAGTTATGAATGAACTTTCTATATCTTGTTAGTGATGTTTAATTGGTTATTTGGTGATATTATTTTGAATAAGTTATTTAGCACTTTTGTGTATCTAATCATGATTAACTGGCTATTAGTTGTGATAATCTTAAGGTGTTAAATTTGCAATGAGAATTGGGATGTAACACTACTTCAAAGAAATGTTAAATTTAGGGAGTATACTCACAAGAGTAGAGGTGCACCTTTATGGCTTTAGTGGCTTATTCCATGTAATTTCATAGAAGAAATGAACTTGTAGTTAATTTCATAACTATGAGAGCATGTATGACTTAGCTACAAGGATAGTTGATTTACTACATGAGTAGGTTTCATAGACATTAGAAAATTATGCCACAACTAACCAAGATAATAACATTCAATTAACCGATAATTTCACTTCAAGAGTGTAGACACCAAAAATTTATTTTAATTGTATTTTATTTTAGCTGACTAAGTTTGCAAAATGATAGTTAGTGTTTATTTTTATTTATTTTAGTAAATTAGGTTCATCATTTTTTTCTTTTTAAAACATTTTTGCATTAAATTTCTGAAAAAGAAAATTCTCAACAAAAATTTATTTTTTTCAAACTCAATTTCTTCCAAATAAAATGAATTTTTGTAAGGCAATCTCAATTAGGGATTAACGTTTTAGTTACCCTAAATTTGTTTTAAAAAAACAAAAAAAATAATAAAAAGAAAAATAGGTGGAAACCATGCATGGTAGCTAAGTGTATTAGGTGAGCATTAGCCATGTGGTTTTGGCATTTTGCACACCACAACATGCAAAAGGCTAGGTGGCAAGACAAGTGTAGAGTTTAGGAAAAATCAGGAAAACAAAGAGGAAAAATAGAAGAAGAAGGTGGCGGCGGAGTAGAGCAAAAAGCAAGAAAAAAAAAAGAAGGGAAGGGAGGAGGAAAAGAGAGTTTTTGGAGCAAAGAAAGAAGGGGGAAGAGCTGCGGGCAAGGAAGAGAAAAGAAGAAGAAAAAGGAGAAGAGGAAGAGGGGGAGAGAAAGAGAGAATCTGGGAGAGTAAGGGAGGAAGAGAGAAATTGGAAAAAGGAGAAAACAAGAAAAGAAAGGAAAGAGAGAGGGAAGATCGAAAAAAAAGAAGAAGAAAAGCTGCTGAAACTTTCTTCAACAGGCCAACGAGCAAGCCTGGTTTTGGACCAAAGTGAGGCTTCGATTTTGACTTTTTGAGGGTTCTTGTGGTTTCTGCACCTTCTGGGGAGACAGTAGAAGAAATTTCATTCACGAATTGCTGGGAGAAAACAGCTCCAGGCCGGTTGAATCGAGGCTCAAATTGACGAGCTCGTCACTACTGGAAATTGCTGCAGCAAAGAAAAGAGGGTTTTCTGATTTCCCACCATATATCTGCACAGCTTCCATCGATTCTTTAGGGTTATTTGTCTCTGAAAGTACATCATTAAAGCTATATTTTGTACCTTATTTAAAGCCTACCAGACTTGAGCTTTTGCTGTGGGTAAACATTTGTTGGTTTCATTACTTTGACATCTTGTTTGTTTGTAGTTTCTGATTTCGGTAGGAGTCCATGGGACTAGATTTGTTAAGGAAATGGGTTTGGGGTTTTCTATGGGGTTTTGTCTAATGAATCCATGTGTTTTTTGCTTGAGTTCATGGCCGGTTTTCGTGTATTGAACAAGCAAACTCAGAAAAATGGTATGAAGCTTCAGGCAAGTCTGTTTTCTGATGTTGCTTTGATTGCCATTCCTTCTTTTTCTTATTGTTTGTGTAATTTTGATGTTGGTTTTCCGCACTAAAAGGTATAAGTTGCATGTTTTTGCTAGCTTGAAAATTGATAATGAAACCCATAAGGAAATTGCAGAAGCTTTCGATTGCAGGAAGAGCTTTGCATGAAACGTTTTCAAAAATTGCATTTTGCCCCCTATTCTTTCAAATAATTCTGATGTAGCCCAGAAAATTGGAAAAATCAATCAATTTTTGTCCCTTAAAATGTTATTTTTCTTTGGTATGCTTTAATATAATTTTTGGACAGATTATTTATGAGTTTTAGGATGAAATTTGAGGTTTAATAATTTTGATAGATTTATAGTTTTGATTTGGGTTTTAGCAAAAGAATTAAAGATTTAGGTGATTCTTTTTGTTGTTTAATTTTAGCAAGTGGAGCAAGTGGGTTTTCATTTATTTTTGTGAATTTTATCATTAGGTGTGGTAGGCTGTGTTTTGAGTCCTTAATTTTATTTTATTTTAATTTAGACCCTTAATATTTGTAATAATAATAATTTGACCCCTCAAACTTCTTTAATTCTTTCAATTAAGTCCCCCGCTTGTTTTAAATTTTTGAATATAGGTTGTTTACTTTCATTTAAATGCTTTAATTGTTCAATTTTATGTTTATTTCCATCTCTTATGATTATTTGTTAATTAAAGTGGTGTCTTAACTATTTTCTTTGTGTTGGAGGGTAAATAAGAGAAATTTCATTTCATTACGTCACCAATTCAAGGGAGGTACACTCTACTCCTTATTTTGATTTTACTTGATCCTATGTGTTTATTGCATGTAATTGCATGTTAATTTTCTTGTTTTATTTCCTTTTAGTATTATTCATTTACTTGATTTTGGGTAAATTATTTGAAAGGCGATTAAATGCCAAATTGTAATAGTTAGATTATTATTTTATTTCATTTCATTCTTTACCCCTTTAGATTGTAGTTGGGGCCCCCGAATGTAATAAGTTAGGTTTCTATTTGCTTTTATTTGTTTATGTGTTTGCATGCTTGTGTGCTTATGTGTTTACTCGCTTTCTTAGGATCTTTGCATCTAGAAATTATGTCTATATATTATGTGCTTTATGTGATTTATGTGTTTACTTGCTTTATTAGGTTTTATATGATTTATTTGATTGTAATAAATGCATGACGTCACCACACTAGTCCAACGCTAGTTGTGGCCCTTTTTTCCATTTTCTCGCTAGTCCAACGCTAGTGAGAGCTTATAGACATGGATTAGTCCAACGCTAGACTCTTAGGGGTCCACACGTTAGAATCACATGCTTGCGTGACAATCACTACATTTCATGTATTTTTTCTACGTTTTTAGGATATTCACCATTTCTGCATGATATTTCCTCTATATGTATATCCTTTATCCTTATGTGTGAAACATGACATTTAGATTTGCATTCCATTTAAGAAAAATTAGAATTAGGTTAGTGCATTTTGCTTGACTAGATTAGGAGAATATCCTTTGAATATGGGATATGGACGAGTATGGCTCCTTAGTCTTAGCACGCTTGTATTCCCTCTATAAAAGGAAAAATTGAGTCATGAATCTTAGCCTCCATACCCGTTATGTTGCATCCCTCTCTTTTAGGTCACGTCTATTCGTATATTATAATTTTTCTATTTTTTTTCAAAGTCTCATTATTGCATATTCGTGACTTCTTCAAAGAATCACTTTTAGGCGTCGCAATTAATGCTATTTGCACCAACTGAAAATTTGAAGAGACATATTGACCCTTCCGATAGCCATTAGGTATAGGTTTACATTCATATAATAACATCCAAATGTGATCAGTTTTTTAGGTTAAATTAAGAAAATTTTTCGACTAAATCACGCAACTAGCCTTGACTAGGTTGAAAGGGTGTCTTGAATTTTATCCTTACCTTCTCTTTCTTCAACCGTGACTCCCGAGCCCTTTGCTCTTGATTTTCGAAGACTCGAAGTCATTTAAAAGGGGTTTTCTCTACTTTTTTATTTAAAATTCATTTTAGGTGACTTGGTACACCTTAACTCAATATCAAGTGGTGAGTTCTATTTTTTCTAAAAAACCCTTTTTAAACTATTATTTGGGCCAAAATCGTCGCACTTTTTGAGTCCCATTTTAGGCCCTTTTCCTTTATTTATTCTCTAACAAATAAAAAACTCATCAAAAATTTATTTTATAAACCCGTAATTTTATTTTTTCGAAAAAATGGGGATCAAGATAGCCTAAATAATAAAGGAGTTCGAGAATCATTAGTAATTGACAATCTTTCTTATGGGATCGACATTTAATGCTCTTATACTCGATAAACGATTTGTATGCATGCATAAAACAGGGTATTTAGGTTTTATTAAAATTTGGTGTATAGTAGAATCTCGTCAGTAATTGTTTGACTGCCTTAAATTAGTCATAACTAGCACAATTGGGTTTGTGTCATGGCAGGCTTATGATCTAATTTAAATAAATCCTCGTAGCGCATTTATTAGTTAGAATAGGGCTTTTCTAGTTTTTAAGGCAATTATGAGATTGATAAGCATCAAATTTGAATCATATTTTGTGGTAATTTATATGAACTTTTATGCTCTTTTACTTGTTAGTGTGGTTGTTTTTGTGGAAAAATGGTCGAGACTTGAATGTGCAACTTGGTTGTTGAAACAAGAAAAGAAGAGAAAATTTGTTGCAAAATAGGGGAGGAGGAACAGGGCATGGTTCCTAAGTCAGTTGTTGGGCAGAATGTATCAATTTTTGCTACGAAATTTTTGGCTTCATAACTAGCCTTGTAATTGGTCGAGCTTCCTCTGAGGGTTAGCTAGCCGAAATTTTTGACTAAGAAAATGCAACTTGCCTCTTGAAGAGTTCTATTTTATGCATTTCAAGGATTGGCAAGACATAATTGTGGCTTGGAGGACAGTACAATTATGAAGAAGAAACACCTTTTGTTGCCTCAACTTTTCTTGGTTTTCTTGAAGCCACAAAAATTGACTTTTGTGCCAACTCTTGTTTTATGTTTACATTGGAAGATACAAGTTAAAAGTTTGAAAACTTCTCTATAAAATGGAGCTTGTGTCTTTCATTTTAAGGAGGAGCAGAGCTTGGCGAGAAGAGAAACATAAAAACTGTAGCTCTTAGGTTACAAGCTCCTAGTAGTTAGTTTAGTTTAGAAGTAGAACATGTAGTGTAGTATAGTTCAACTCATTTTATACTTGTAACTAGATTTGGATGAAGAATTG
Source organism: Coffea humblotiana (assembly GCA_023065735.1). Classification (NCBI taxonomy): domain Eukaryota; kingdom Viridiplantae; phylum Streptophyta; class Magnoliopsida; order Gentianales; family Rubiaceae; genus Coffea; species Coffea humblotiana. The sequence continues at coordinate 10,687,147 of CM041217.1, forward strand.
AGGAGTAAAAATGGAAAGTTGGAGCTCATGTGACAAGGGTGACATCCTTCCTAACACTTTTCTTTTGTATTTGATTTCATGTTTAACTATAACATAGGTATGGTTTTTTCTTTCATTTTCTTCATATTTTGTTAAGTTTATACCTTGAGTTATGGATGAACTTCCTATATCTTGTTTATGATGTTTACTTGGTTACTTGATGCTATTATTTTGAACAAGTTATTTGGCACTTTTATTTTTCTAATCATGATTAATTGGCTATTAATTGTGATAATCTCACAATGTTAGATTTGCAATGAGAATTGAAATTTAACAGTAGTTCAAAGAAGTGTTAAATCTAGGGAGTACACTCACGAGAGTAGAGGTGCACATTTGTGGCTTTGGTGGATTGTTCGATGTAATTTCATAGAAAAAATGAACTTGTAGTTAATTTCATAATCACGAGAGTAGGTATGAATTAGTTACAATAAGAGTAGGCTTCATGTGTATTACAAAATTATACTATAACTAGCCAAGATAATAACATTCAATCAACTAGTAATTTCATTTTGCAAGAATAGTAAGGAATTCCATGAGTCTAGGACTTTTGTATTGTTATTTTTATTACTTTTATTACATGTTGTAGTGCAGATTTAATTTCTTGCATTTGTGATAGTCTAAATAATAAAGGAATTTGAAAACTATCGGTAATCGATAATCTTCCATCGGTAATTGACACCTATTATCTCCTATACTCGATAAACGATATGTATACTTGCAGAAAATGGGGTATTTAACTTATTAAAATTTGTTGCATGATAGAATCTCGCCAGAGATTAAAAGCTATGGTCATACCTAGGGTTATTTCCTAATTAAAAAAAATAGTTAACAGTTGTATCTTAACTATCGACACAATAAGGAAAAATTGATTGTCAGAACTTATTGACAATTATAACTTATTTATTAATGAATAAATGAAATTATCATTGCATCAATGAGCAGTTGTGTGAACCACTTCTAAAGTTTCTCCTTGACTAGAGCTCATCTTCCTATTGATTAATTTTAATTTATTTTCTTTATTTAATCATTTTTGATTGAGTGAATTAATTTATTTTCCTTATGCGGAAAAACCCCCCATTTAATTCTTGCTTGAAAGGAAACAAAATTTTCCAATCCTGGTGAAGACGACCCTACTTACTATTATACTCAGTTATATACTTTCATGAGTAGGATTTTATTATTACGTAGGTTTGACACCTGTTAAAAAATACAGGAAGAATCTTGCTGCCAAGAACATTGACAATCAGTTCTTAATTAATTGTAACTAACACTTAGTGATTGTGGATCTTGATTCAAAAGGTTCTAGCTAGACCAACATGACAACTGCAATAACCACAAAAAAAAAATTTTGGAACTTGCAAAAAACTGACATATTACGCAAGAAAAATTAATCACAAACTAATACTTAATAGAAAGGAAGGATATCAATTAATTCAAAAACAATACATAACAAATTTGGAACTTGCAAAAAACAGACATACTACGCAAGAAAAATTAATCACAAACTAATACTTAATAGATAGGAAGGGTATCAATTAGCTCAAAGACAATACATACTGTTGGTTCTGGGGTAAAATAATTATATAAGTAACAATAATTTCTCTAATTAAACTTAACAAGAAAATTAACAAAATTATCATATCCCAATATTGCATAAAAAATGCGAATAATTTGTAGCATTAGTGTTTGTTTTGTATGGGTGAGGTACAAACTAGGTTGCTATCTTGAGAATGTTTTTACGGAATATCCTTCGATATAGTAGGATTTAACACAGGTGAAGTGCTGGTTAGCAAGCAGTAGCAGGTTTCAATTGACTTGTCAATTTTAATTTCATAGAAAAGTAAGCCAATGCAAGAAATACAATACAATTATCATTTGACGTAATGTCGGATCTGGTGATCCTACATTCTAGCTTTTCTATTTTAGTCTTCGCTCATTTACAGATACAGAAGAAGTAGTCTTCCAGGGCAAGGTGAATAGCTGACAACGGATTTACCACAAGCAAGCACCAGTACAGCAGCTTCTTGGTTATCAATCTTGAAATGACAAATTTGCAAATTTTCAACAGGTAAAACTTTTCGCAGTTATAGGCCTCATACTTGCAACGATTTTGCTCATTGATCAGTTCCTCCAAGGGCTCAACCCAAGTATAATGTGCTCGGTTGAAGAAGAACTGAATGGAAAACCTTTCCTTCTCAGAATTCACACTCGCCCTGTGTTCCGCACTATCATATTTGTCATTGCTCCACACCTGCACACAAGCTGACAAAATAATCAGCTGAATTATTAGTATAATCAGCCTTTGATTCCATATTTGTCATTTGTGACATTGATACCTAGATAATGTCACCAATATTGATGATATAAGCGTTAGGAGTTGGTTTCACAAGAATCCACTCTCCGTCAGTTTTCCTCTTTACTTCAAGTCCTTGAGCAAGAATGGTCAAAGCCACAACATCCTTATGCCGACCAATCCCCAGAGCCAAATTAGGGCTAGGACAAGGTGGATAGTGATTGACCCTGATTGATACGAACATGGGGCCCATGATTCATGTTCAAGTCATGAAGATGGTTGAGTAAATGAAGTCCAACGTTCCAGCCATTCCTTTCTTGAGAATTAGTGTGTTTACTTGATTATTAAGTCCTTAGTATCATGTATATATGATATTTTCCAACCAATTGTTGTGGTTGGTTCAAGTATTGTTAGTTGTGTTAGCTTAAGAGTTAAATAAATCATTAGTTTGGTTAACTAAAAGGCTAGGTCATGTTGACCATAGTTAAGCCTTAAGTCGAATTAGTTTCCTAGTTAGAATTGAGTTACGTTTAGTTAAGAAGTTTTCTAATTTAGTTAGATTTCTTTTGAGTCTTTGTAAAGGCTGTAAACGAGCCTTAAAGTCCAACGTTTTTTGGAGGTGAATTATGAAAGAAAATTTCCAGTAAACACTTTGTCTTAGCAACATCTCTTGTCCAAGAGATCCAACTTGAATATTTCAGAGGATTCTTGAGTTTTTCAATTGATTTATCAATTCAAGATCACGTTGAATTGTGGCATCATTTTGCCCTTCTATTCAATTTCGAGCGGTTCTTGATTGTCTAGAATCCGTCCAATTTATCTATAACTTGATCAAGATAGATCTTTCCGCTGCCTGATCGATTCGATTCTTCAAGACAGGTTATTGTTGGATTGAGATTGTATCATCTGGTATCAGAGTTTCGACTCTTGATTTAGGTTAATATCCTTTTCTTCTTCTTGTTTTTCTCTTTGTTTTGCTACCAAACCCTAATCCTTCTTATTCAAAAAAAAAAAAAACTATTCATCGTTCTGGGGTTTGAATATCTTGTGATTACCTTGTGTCGCTCGTTTGGTTCTTATTTTTTTTCCTTGTGTCGTTTGTCTCCCTTGATTAGATTCATTGTTTGAGTTAAAAAAAAAGTCATACTGTAGCATAGTGCTGTTCATATCTACTGTAGTGACACTGTTCATCGCGTCGTTACTGTTCATTCGAAGTACTGTAGCGGTACTGTTCATCTGGAAAAAGAAAATTGCATACCTTGTGTTTGTTTCTTGTTGTTCTTGAGTCTTGTAGTTAGTTTGGTAATTTCTTGAAGTTCTTGGATTGCCTAGTTGGGTTCTTGAAATCTTGATACAAAAGTTTTCAACTTTCCAAATTCTTGAAACCCTAGTTCATCTTCTTGGGTATTTGCAGCTAATTTTTGTTTCTTGAAGTGGCAAGTTGAATTGAAAAAAAAAGAAAGAAAGAAAGAAAGAAAAGAGATTGATCCGTGAAAAAAAAAGGGGAAGAAAAAAACGAGAAAAAGAAGAAAGAGTAAGAAACGGATCAAGATCTCAAGAAATAGCTTGCAAGTGGAATCTTAAGTTGACTTGGTTTGTTACATAAATCTGGTCACATTAACCTTGTCCAACTTGGATTTGTTAAGCCACACTTAGGAAAGTTCTTAAACCAATATCTTTCTTTCCAAAAGTGAACCCAAGTTTCCCAAACAAATTTCCAAATTTGGTCACCCAAACAAGTTTCCAAATTTCAGCCACTCCTAGTCGGGTAGAAGTTTTCTAGGATCCCAAAATTTCTGCCATTTGTGTCTTGTTTATTTGAGTCTTGTCCAGCCATTGAGAGTCCGTGTTTAAGTTCTTTTTTCGAGCTTTTAAATGAGTCCAAAGAGTCCAAATCAGTTTTGGAGTCCAAGAGTCTGTAAGTTTCCTAAGTTGAACCCATAGTTTCCTAATTCGAGTCTTCTTTGTCTTGTGCCTTTCTTGGCTGAAATAAACACCAAATCAAATCAAGTTTTTGGTGCTGATTTTCAGTAAGAATTTAAGTGTAAATTGTGTCTTAAATCTGGTCCAAAATTGGCACAAACTAGCATCAAATATATTCGGGTTTCACCAAATTTTATTAGGGTCTTCGAGTTCCACTCTCCATGAACCAAACCTGGGAATTTCCAGCCTTGTTTCCGCACTTTTGAGTCATTCAAATCAATCTTTGTTGTGATCAAATCTCAACTCAAGTGTACCAAATCTCACCTACATCACTTCCTTGTGCGTTGTTGGATAAGTCATTAAACTACTTGAGGAATTTCTGATTTCTTTAAGTAAGGAGATCAATGACCAAGAGAGTTGTTTGGTGAGCTTATTAGAGTGTCTAAAATACTTGAGTGATACACGAGTGCGAGTACATACACGTGAGGGTATGTTGTGAGGAAACTTTCCTTTGTTTTTGCTAACCATTTTTGCAGGTCAAGGATGTCCAACAAAAGAAATTCACACCACTTTTATCCTACACTTATATTGGAATCCATATTGGGGTATTTTGAAAGGAAGTTAAATAAGTCAATCGGAATCATGTATAAGTAACTTGATAGAATTGAGACCGAATCTCTCAGGAGGAGGGGTTCCACTCAATCTAGTTGTGCTAGAGTGTTAAACCATGAATTTCGTACCCTCAAGGAGGAGATGGATCATGATCATGCAATAAGTGCTTATGAGAAATACAAACGCACTTGTGATGGCTACATGGAGAACCAAAAGAGGACGTGCCCAGCATCTAAAAGGAGCTCATCGTCCACCAAATCAGTTTGTTCATTTGAGAGGTCTCATGACCATAATCGAGTTGTGTGACAAGTATATATTTTACGTGTTTTTAGTGTATTTTATTATTTAGTTTTGGAGTGTTTTAGTCATGTTTTTAACTAATTACTAGTGAAAATATGCATTTTATGGTTTAAAGAGTAAACATTGCATTTCTATGGATTTTAATGGCAAAAATTTCATGTTTTTATAGGTTTAACGATTCAATCATCAAATGGAATGATTTGAGAAGATAATTGGATGATTGATGATGGTTTAAAGTGATAAAAAGAGAATATGAAGTGCAAAAGAGGAAATGCAATCAAGAATAAAAGGAAGCAAGTTTCACAGCTTTGACACCTTGTGATATTTTGGCTATATCTTGAGTTACAATGATCGAATTGAGGTGATTCTTAAACCATTTTGAAGTTAAAAGATAGATCTACATTTGGTATGAAGACATTAAAGTTCAGCTGTTTTCATTGTCAAAAAGTCAAAATACAGAAATACATGTGCATGGTCAAAAGCTAAAACAGAGTTCTGACCAATTGATGGTATTTCGGCCATATCTCAGTGTAAAGAGCTCCAAATTAGATGATTCTTGAGACATTGGAAAGCTAACTCAAAGGATTACAACTTTTATGTTTTACATAAGAGTTAGTTCGGCATCCATCATTGAAAAAAATAGCAATTGAAGTATACAGAATTGAATACGCGACTATCCAATACGCGAGTTGAAGTCGCGTATTCTCTTCTATTTTCTGCAACTTACTCATCAACTTGCCTTACTTTCACACAACTTTTTTAGTTTAATTCCAGCTATCAATTTAGGCTGTATTTGATCAAGAAAAGGTTAGAAAGTTAGAAAGACAACTCATAGAAGTTTCAAGAGTAAAAAATGACAACTAGAAACAACTCATTTGGCTTTTGAATCTTTTATAAATAGAGACCTTTGGAGAACATTGTCACAACTTTGGAAGGCTAGAGAAACTCACAAAAAATGTAGTCTTCACTAGAATATCCTTAATTCATTAGTTAGGATAGTATAGTGTAGTTAGAGTAGTTTATCCTTCTTGTATTTGTAGTTAGATTTGGATAAAGATTTGAAGAGTAAAGATGGAGAGTTTGAAACTCATGTGACAAGGGTGACTTCTCTCTTATCACTTTCTATTTTGTATTTGATTTATATTTAACTATAATACAAGTTTGTGTTTGATTTCATGTTTTGTTAAAGTTTATGTCTAGAGTTATGGTTGAACTTGCTATATCTTATTAGTGATGTTTACTTGGTTATTTGATAATATTATTTTGATCAAGTTATTTATCACATTTACTTTTCTAATCATAATTAATCTGCTATTAATTGTGATTATCTAAAGGTGTTAAGTTTGCAATGAAAATTGGAATTTAACATCAGTTCAAGGAAGTGATAAATCTAGGGAGTACACTCACGAGAGTAGAGGTGCACCTATGTGGTTTTAGTGACTTATTCATGTAATTTCATAGAAGAAATGAGATTGTAGTTAATTTCATAACCACGAGAGTAGGTATGGTTTAGTTACAAGTATAGTTGATTACTACGAGAGTAGGTTTCACATACATTAGAAAATTACGCCATAACTAGTCAAAATAATAGCATTCACTTAACCGATAATCTCATTTGCAAGGGTAGTAAGGAATTCCATATTTCTAGGAGTTTTCTAGTGTTATTTTCATATTTATGGTAGTCTAGATAATAAAGGAATTCGAAAAATACCAGTAATTGTCACTCTTCCCTATGGGATCGACCCTTAATACCCTATAATCGTTCACGATTCGTATAATTGCGATAAATCGCGTGTGAGGTATTTAGGATTTATAAATGTGGAACTTGATTGTGGATGAGCAAATTGTATATGTATACCCCGTGCACGTCAAGTTTTGGTACCGTTGTTGGGGAGGATTTGTCAGTATCTGTGAGGACTCGAAAATTTTCTTATTTTTATCTTATTTTACTGGCTTATTTAAATATTTATCCACTCGTTTTCTCCGAATAATTTATTTCAACCCTTTTAGAACCGTTTACATGGAACTATGACTTGCATATATTTTAAAAATATTCCGTTAATAAATTTAATTTTCGGAAGCTGTTTAGCGAGATTTAGTGAATACGCGTTTGGAGGCAATTTTTTATTTGAGAGTACAGTGACTTTGGAGATTTGAAAACTCATTGCGTTAATCTTAAAATAGATATTTTTATGATTAAATACCCTAATATTAGTTAGTTATATCATCGTTACAAGAATTTTTTAGAAATTACACTTTATCGCGCCCAAATCGAAAGTTCGCGTTTTTGCGCGAGCGACTAATTAGAGGATTTTAGAAATTATTGTTGGACTACTAAGAGTGAATAATAATAGTGTTAAAGGAAGTGCATTAGAAGTTTAGTGCACAAGTAAAACAAACCTGAGAGGAAACGGGCACGAAACGCGGTCGTACGCGCACTATTGGAAAGTTGACTTTTGCACCTACCAAGCTTCTTCAAGAAGCCTTCCCACCATCCATTTCTCTCTCCTTTCTTCATCAAGACAACCGAAAATCCTCAAGCAAGAAGAACCAAACTTTTTTCATCATTTCACTTCAATCCAACCATCCATTTCACTCCAAACTTGCAACTTAAACTCAAAATCACTTGGAGATTTACTTACGCAAGGAGAAGAGCTTCATTTCCACGGTTTCTTGTGGCCAAAAATCTGACCATTAGCATCTAAGAAGGTATCTAATGATCTAACCCCTGAAACTTGTTATTTATGAGTTAAATTAGGCTTGGAAGCTTGTAGCTTCTTGTGGGTAACTTTGTTTGGTTGTAAATCTTGTGAGGGGGCTCTATGAAATCCCCACATTGGACTATGAAATCCCACATTGGACTTGATGGGCTGATATGATGATTTTAGATGTTATATGTGTTGTTTTAGTGCTAAACTAGTGGATCTAAGTTGAGAAAGCGGAAAGAAATCAAAGGAAAACTTTGAGAGAGAAAGGGCCGAATCTGCCCTGTGTTTGCAGAGGCTTTAATTCAAAATTTTTATGGTTAAATTGCCTTGATTTTGATGTATATATGTTGTATAGGTTGTGTAGAAAGTTTCTACCAAAAATCACTTGATTTGGTTGGGTAAAACTTGCATTTTCGAAATGTGTTCAAATCTGGAAAAAGGTGTCCAGTGGTGCTCTGGCAGCGAATTTTAAATGACCATAACTCTTTGCTCCGACGTCGAAATCGAGTGTCGTTTGCAGAATTTGAAACAAGACACTTTCAGTTTTCTAACGGTATAAAATTCACCTCCTGATTCAACCTGAGTGAACTGTACCAACTCTTCAAAGTTAGCTGTCCTGTTTCGTTGCTCTGCTAGAGAGTCAATGAGATGCTGGAACTTGTGGCTTAAATTTGAGTTAGCTATGGACAGAATTCTAAAATGATTTCTTCTGAGAAAATGTAGACCTATGAGTGTAGTTTCCAACGTTACCAACCATTCTTAATTCCAAGTTGAATTGTGTGAGTTATGGCCTAATTACAGACCTGCATCAGTGATAGAAAACCCTAGTTTTGGGCTAGCCGATGGCTTATTTCGAATTGGGACTTGTTGTTTTGAAACTGATACGGTCATCGATCAACACGTTTCGAGACACGTAGCACGTTTGCCCAAGGATCTAGCGAGGTTGTCCAACGCTTGGATTGCGGAGTCTAAAACCAAAACGGACGACATGATTTGATTAAAGGCAGTAGAACGACGACTCCAAATTGAGGTGAATACTCAAGTGGATAGGTCGGTAGAACAATCAAGGACAAGCACAAGATTGTTTAAGAACCCTTGCCAAAGCAAGTAAAGGGATTCGAATCTCTCAATGGAAGAGAAAACAACACTAAGTGTTTATTATCAAAATTGCCTCCCCCTTTGACCGTACAAAATGAGCCTTTATATAGGCTAAGGGCTAGGTCAAGGGACTAATGAAAACCCTAATAAAACAAGCAAGGAGACGGCCACTCTTTGGACACGATGGGCCGGCCCATGACCTAATCTAACAATCTAATCCAACTCTAACAAGATGAAGACCTAATGCTAAGGCCTAGGGCCTAGTCGACTAACCCACTTGGAGGCCCACTTGATTCTTCATGGGTTTGGATCATCGTGTAGATGATTTGATTATTCTCTTCCAAGCTTTCAATGTTTCTATGGACCCCTTGTTGATCTTGGACGTTTCGCATAAGGGGTTGGAGTGACTCCTTGAAACGTTTGGCCCGTGCACGTGTGACCGGACCCAATGGCATTCGAATTGGATCATTACTTGGGCTAAGGTCCGTGCACACATCAGAAACTCTTGGTGTTAATCACCTACCAAATGTATCTTGAATGTTTCTTGGACCTTTGCTTCATAAATGAACCATGTTTGAGATGATTTCTTTGGCCAAAGGTTTGAAAAGAGGAAAATGAAGCCTAAGGCAGAATTGCCTTGGAAATTCTTGGAACTTTAGTGGTCTTGTTAATTGACTTTCCGTATGAATTTTTCCGTGAAATTTGACAGAGGAATAGCCCCTATATGGTAGTGTAATCATACCAAATTTGATTCCATTCCAAGTCTATTTCGATGCCCAACTAGAGTCCCAAAGTTTATGTTTCAAATCTGGAAATTGCCCAATGGACTTCATTTTGAACCAACTTTGAGCTGCTATATCTTGGCGCTCAAAAACTCTGATTCTTATTCCGTTTGTTGTGTTTTAAGCTTTGATTATAACTCTAATTGAGTTTCAAATTTGAGAGGCTAGTTCGCATTCTGTGAATTTTGCCGAATTTCCAAAATTTACTAAAAACCAACCCCGAATCTGTCTTGAGAGTCCAAAACAGCAATTTGAAGCCAAAATTTGAGTGTCTTTCGTTTTGAATCATGGAAAAGTACCTTTCTAAGAACTTTTAGTACTTCAGAACTAGTTCCCAACGGTATCAAGTTTTCGAATTTTGGACCTACGGAGTGTAAGATATAATTTTTCAAAAATTGATCCTTAAAATTGAAATTTTTGAACTTGAAGGGAATTGAGTTTTTAGAAACTCTTCACTACCCTTCGATATTAAATGACCGTTTTTAGACTTGATTTCTGAGGGAAAACAGTTTTTACCTTGCATGATTAAACCCCACTTTTGAGTCTCGATTTACAAGTAATTTAGGCTCTTTTCACGATATTTTCTTAAGTATTGTACAAGGGTATAATTTTCCCCAATAGTTAGGGGTTTTAAGTGGTAGCGTGTAATCGCCGATTATTTTTATTCAGGCACTCAAGGGGATCTTCAAAGAGGACCTGACAGTGGACGCTTAAATACTTGATTGTGCACCACTATCTTATTTGACTAGGTGAGTGCCAAGTGCATGAATTGTTGATAAATGCTTTAATTGTTAATTGAGTATTATGGAATTGTGTACTTTGCCGCACTCGCTCTCCCTTAAGTGATACTACACTTGAATTGTACTATGTGAATTGATATTCGAATTGTGTAAAGTGAATTGATATTCGAATTGTGTAAAGTGAATTGATATGCGAATTAAGTGAAGTGTTGTTATTGCAAACTATATTTGTGTTATGATATCGAGTGGAGTGAATCTCCTCGACTTATGTATATTCTCGTGGGGACGCCCTCGTCCTATTTTTTTTTAATTATGCGATACTTGTTACTTGAATACATCTGATCGGTAATTGTTCATAAACATGTCTAACTTGTAAGTTCTGAGCGGATGCAAGTACCACACCAATCTGGGTGGGAGGTGTCTCTATACCGTCTTAGTGCTATAATCGGTTCACTGAACTATAGTAAGTACCACACCAATTTGGGTGGGAGGTACCTCTCATGTCGGCTCAAAACCCTAAACAATTAATCGGTTCTCTGAGCGATAGTAAGTACCACACCGATTCGGGTGGGAGGTACCTCTCATGTCGTTTCAAAACCACAAACCATTCTAAATCGATTGGAGCGATATCTCATCGACCACTGAGCGATAGTAAGTACCACACCGATTCTAGTGGGAGGTCCCTCTCATGTCGACTCATAATCATAAATGGAATAAGTAAAGTTCAACGGACTTAATTACCCATTCGGATGACGGAGTGTCATCACGAGGAGGTATTGGATTGAACTTTGGCAAATCAAGTGAAAATTAGTTCTTGAAAACTCCTGTATCCTACTCAAGTGTGTTTATTCTTAATTGTGAATTAGTTGAATGTTATAGTTTTATTTCTCGTACAAGTTTTATTGCTACTTGAATTACGTGCTTGTATGATTTTCTTAGCCTCACTGAAGCGTCAACTCATCCCATTAGTTTTGTTTTCTTTAATAGGAGCCGAAATAGAAAGGAATTATGGAGAGATCCGACTTGATGGCTCTTTTGATTAGAAATTAATGTAATTCATTAGTCGACTTTTGGGAGACTGTATTTAGGGAAAGTGATGTACTTTTGAGAATTTGAGTTGTAACACTTGAAAGTTTGTTTAAGGAAGTAACTTTTCTTACTTTGACTGTCATTCCTTAGTTGTTTATCTTATGTTTGAATTGAAATTGTATTGAGTCCTGACGAGAGTTGGGTAGGCGTTCCGCGGATACCCTTGGATTTGCCCTTGGGAGAAATGGGGCGTCACAGTTGGTATCAGAGTTTAGATTTCAGATCTGTGTAGAGTATCCTAAGTTTAAAAGTTTAGGATGTTGGACTGTGGGATTTGATTGTGTATTACGTGCAATGTGATCTTGCGTGCTTGAGGTTGTAGCACCATTTTTACTCACAAAATACTATAAAACTATAATTTTCCAAAGTTAGGTTGGAGGTGAGTCAAAATTAAGAAATTTAAATGGCCATTTGGTGAGTTTAAGGGTTAGAAACCTTGCTTCCTCCATTATTTTGCTTGCCAAAGTTCCGACAGAAAAGTTGAACTATTTAAACAGTTTTGGACTTCATTTTGAATTTGAAAGTGAGACTTCTTTTGCATTCCTTCTAGTTTGACTTATTACCCTATCTGTATAGGAACTTTCACCTTGAATTTCGTGAGGAAACTTGTATTTATTGAAAGTTTTCTAGACTAAGAATTTAGAAAGTAGTTTAGGCTTTTGGATGGAATTTGGAGTTTATAATCATTTGAATGACGTGACTTTGTATCATGGATTCTTCTAGTTTTTGTCCCTAACTAGACTTATGATTTTTCTTTTTGATCCTGCCTAGTATAGTAGCGGGTGGTGCTCGTCATGAAACCTCTTGTATTTTGCCTACATGTGCTCCTATATTTGTGGGCAATTAGTTGCCTATGACCTGTATTTGATACTATTAACTCGTTGTATACACATTGACAAGTAACATGACTTTCTAACTTATGCAAATAACTATGTTTTGATTTAAAGTGTTCTTGTAATGTGTACATGTTTTTCAATTCATGCGCTTATACTTTCCTCTTTTATTATACATTTATAATCTTGCTAAATGGATCGGAGAGACGTGGAACGGGGGTGTGGGTCTCGGCAACCCCACACTCCCGAGAGAGGTGAGGGATCCGCGACTGAACCAAATCAAAACCCCTAGAAACGAAAAGGGTGACCAAGTGACTACGGCCATTAACCGCATGACCTATATTCTTGAGCGCTTAGTTGAGCGCCAAAGATCTGAACTAGTCAACCAACCTAGGAACTAAGAGAGGGGTGAGGAATAAAACCCTAGAGCGATTCTTGAAATTCGCTTCACCTAATTTCATGGAGGGTCTGATTCCGAAATAGAGGAAAATTGGTTTGAAAGGATGGTTGATATTTTTGCCGCTTTAAATTATACCGAGGCAAGACAAGTGAATTTTGCCGTTTTTCAATTTGAGGGGGCGGCACGCTCGTGGTGGAATGTTGTTAGTGCAAAGTAGGAAAGAGAACAAACCCTTTGGACTTGGGTAAATTTTGAGAGGGAGTTTAATGTCAAGTTCCTCCCGCCAATTATACAAGAAAAGAGGGAGGACGACTTTTATTAAGTTGAAAACAAGGATTATCAAGTGTGGCCGAATATGAGGAGCCGGTTCACCAAACTTTCTACAATTTGCCCCTGAATTGGTAGTCACCGAACGGAACAAAGATAAGAAAATTTATTCAGGGGTTTAATGTAGAAATTCAAGAATCCCTAACAACTGCCCAGATTACCACTTTTACGGATGTTTTGGATAAGCCACAGAGGGTAGAAAATGTTAAATCTCAATCTAAGACTTTTCATGTTAGAAAGAGGGGTAACCGAAACGATAATTCTAAACAGTCCGAGAGATCTACCCAACCCCTTAAAATAGGAAAAGGAGCTGGAGGAGTGAAGATGCTTGAAAAATTCGGAGAAACTCCATCAAGCGAAACCCCGCCAAAAGAAAATCAAAGTAGGTGAGGTCAACAAAAGAGGAAATCTCAAACTGGTCAAGCCGTGACTCCTCGCATAACTTGCGGATACTGCGGCTAGATTGACCACACTGAGACCGAGTGCTGGAAAAAGTAAGGAAAATGTCTGAGGTGCGGTAGTACCGAGTATAAGTTTTCGAATTGCCCCTAAAGCTTCTAAGGAAGAAGGAAATTTTCAACCAACCTGCTAAATCCACTGTAAATCAGTCGAGTGCCAGAAGGAGTGATTAATACTGATGATTGTAAGAGGATCGAAATAGTGGAAACTCTACGAGTAGGGGTGAATCTGACTCCACTCGGACAAATAGGGATTGTAGTTTTACCCTAACATAGACTGGCACTTTTAGAGGTTGTAATCTTTTTCTATAGGGGATGACATCCTTTTGTTGTCTATGCGACTTAGCACATTTTGATCTTGTTGTTTCCCCTTTTTTTTGAAATTGATTTGATGCACTTATTATAACTTATTGCTAAATATTACGATCTTTTATGATATATGAAAATTACCTTACTTTCAATTGATTTTTCCGGTTTATGTGTATATGTAATCTATTGCTCCACACCTCTGGACCTGTAATAAGATCTTGAATGGTACCTGAGGATAGTTCCAGTTCAATAAGTGTGAGTTTTGAATGGGAGAAGCAAGAGTGATGAAAATTGGTCATGTGAGGAAAGGGCCGGTAAAGATTTTATCGAAAAGTGAAGAAGTTAGAACGCAAGCAAATCTCTCTAATGAAAGTTTTATAGAGAGATTATGGAATCGAGAAAGTAATTTGAGAAGTTGAACAGGAGACCGAAAGAGTATTTAACGATATTGAAAAAAAAAATCAATGTATGAATTCGAGTACGAAATTCTTTTAAGGAGGGAAGGATGTGAGGACTCGAAAATTTTCTTATTTTTATCTTATTTTACTTGTTTATTTAAATATTTATTCACTCGTTTTCTCCCGAATATTTTTTCAACCCTTTTAGAACCGTTTACATGGAACTATGACTTGCATATATTTTTAAAATATTCCGTTAATAAATTTAATTTTCGGAAGCTGTTTAGCGAGATTTAGTGAATACGCGTTTAGAGGGCAATATTTGATTTGAGAGTACAGTGACTTTGGAGATTTGAAAAACTCATGCGTTAATCTTAAAATAGGTATTTTTATGATTAAATACCCTAGTATTAGTTAGTTATATCATCGTTACAAGAATTACTTAGAAATTACGCTTTATTGCGGCCAAATCGGAAGTTCGCGTTTTCGCTGGCGCGCGACTAATTGGAGGATTTTAGGAAATATTGTTGGACTATTAAGAGTGAATAATAATAGTTTTAAAGGAAGTGCATTAGACGTTTAGTGTACAAGTAAAACAAACTCAAGTGGAAATGGGCACGAAACGCCCACGTACACGCACGATTGCGAGAGTTGGACTTTTGCACCTACCAACCTTCTTCAAGAAGCTTTCTCACCAGCCATTTCTCTCTCCTTTCTTCATCAAGACAGCCGAAAATCCTCAAGCAAGAAGAAACCAAACTTTCTTCATCATTTCACTGCAATCCAACCATTCATTTCACTCCAAACTTGCAACTTAAACTCAAAATTACTTGGAGATTCACTTAGGTAAGGAGAAGAGCTTCATTTCCACGGTTTCTTGTGGCAAAAAAATCTGACCTTTAGCATCTAAGAAGGTTATCTAGTATCTAACCCTTGAAACTTGGTTATTTATGAGTTAAATTAGGCTTGGGAAGCTTGTAACTTTTTGTGGGGTAACTTTGCTTGATTGTAAATCTTGTGAGTGGGTTCTTTTGAAATCCCACATTGGATTGATGGGCTGATATGATGATTTTAGATGTTATATGTGTTGTTTTAGTGCTAAACTAGTGGATCTAAGTTGAGAAAGCGAACTTTTCTTATTTCGACTGTCATTTCTTAGTTGTTTATCTTAAGTTTGGAATTGAAATTGTATCGAATTCTGGTGATAGCTTGGGCAGACGTTCCGCGGATACCCTTGAATTCGCCCTTGGGAGAAGTGGGGGCGTTACAGTATCGGTGCTAAGAACAACTTTATTAGTTTAGACATTTTTATTTGTTTTTCTTGCTTTTG
The DNA here is from genome assembly GCA_023065735.1 of Coffea humblotiana. Classification (NCBI taxonomy): domain Eukaryota; kingdom Viridiplantae; phylum Streptophyta; class Magnoliopsida; order Gentianales; family Rubiaceae; genus Coffea; species Coffea humblotiana. Next base: position 10,702,786 of record CM041217.1, read on the forward strand.
TTATGTTTAGTGTCTTGTTGAGTCTTTTATTTTGTGTTTAGTGTATTGTTTTGTATATTTAGAGTCATCTATTTTTCTTGACTAAACTTGTTTTTAAATTACTTAAAAGTATATTTAGGGGCTTAAGGAGAGTAGGAAATATGAGGAGGACAATGCATGAGAGAAGGAAGATTAGCCAATGGATGGTTATCATGTGCAAAGTTCCATGGATAGACGGTAACCAAGAAATTACCGAAGGTATGTCATTTGAAAATGGTTTAAGGAGTTTAAAGGTTAAATTTGATGTTATAACGTTAAAAATTTAAATTGACACCATTATGGATCTGTTTGAGCAAAAGAAAAATGTTAATGCTTTTAATTCTAATCATGTGATTTGTAACTTGTGTGGAGGTTATCATGCTACTCATACATGTAACCAAGCACAAAATGTGGATTATTATGATGGATTAGGGTATTACAATTCTTGTTTTGATCCATATGGTTCTAATCGGGGGAATTCTTATGCTTATGGTTGGGATAATCAATGTACTTATAGTGATACTCCATGTTTTTCTGATTATCCACCGGAGTGTGTCCACTTTGAATCTAAATCATCTTGGAATTGGCAATAGAAAGGTTAGTTAATGCACCTTCACCTTCGGAATTAGAAAGTGAAACATTAACTAACGATTCTAAATCATCTTGGGAATTAACTATAGAAAACTAGCACATGTAACCTCCCGACCGTTTTGATAGGGTTGAGAAAAGATTAGATGAATTAACTTCTCACTTTTGTAGAATACAAGAGCAATTACATGCATTGTGTGAAATTTTTTCTTCTAATGTTATGCAAGTTGACCTTAGCATGAATGGTGAACATGTTGCAAGTGAAAGTGGATTGCCTTTTGATGAAAATGATGAATCTCAATTGTGTTTCAATGAGAAAATATCCATTTCACATGATATTACTTTTGGAACTAATTTTGAACCTCAAGAGGTGAACCTTAATGACTCATTTTTCACATCTCTTGAGGAATATGTTGATAGTATAGGTTCTAAAAGTATTATAGTCCAAGAAAGCTATATGGACGTTCCTTTGGTGAGTTCTCAAGTGATACACATTCAAGGTAATATCTATGAATCACTTGAGATAGGTAAGCGACTTCCATCTCTCTTATCATTCGATTATGTGGCTTTTGTCATAAAATCACCTTTTAATAATCCACCACGATCTAAAATGATAAATTATTTATTAACAAAGCTTTCTTGAAAAATGAGGCAAAATAGTCTAGTCAACGACTATAAACAAAACCGCTTGTTGGGAGGCAACCCAATGTTTTTGTTACTTATGTTTATTTATGTGATTTTATGTTTAAATTATGAGTTTAAGTTTTTTTTGTTGTTTTCATTTGTAAGTATTGGAAATAGAAGCAAAAGTGACCAAATGAGGTGAAAACAGCGAAATTTGATCAAGGAATTCAACCTTGAGTAAATGTTGTTTTTGATCCGTTAAAAAGGGGTAAATACATGTTTTGATTATTTTACATGTGCGTGCATTAAATATTTTGACAAAAGAATGATCTAGAATGTATTTTGAGAAATTGGGGCAACAAATGTAACTTTCAAAGTGAAACAATTCTACAGAAAAAATTGCAGAAATTTGAAAACGCGGCCATGAGCCGCGTATTCTATTCTGCGAAAACAAAGAAGAAAACGTGAGCTTCAAAACGCGACTTGAAGTCGCGTTTTTATGAGCCGCGTATTTGACCCTACAATTTTTCAACTGAAATCGCGAAATGCCAAAACGTGATTTCAAGATCGCGTTTTCAAGTCGCGTTTTAGGGTTCCTTTTTAAATAAGCAAAAATGTAGGTTCTATTTCCTTTATTTCTTCTCTTTCACCTCATGTATTTTCTCATACACTCACACACACTTCACCAATCTCCTATTATACATCTTTTCCTTGCATGAAATCATCCAACAAATGTCATTTGACTTTCATAGAGCCTTTTTAACCGATTAAAATTCGCATAAAATATCTTAAAAATCGGTCGAAGGCTAGGGTTCTTAGTTCGTAACTTCTTCAATTGGAGGTCAAATGGGGTGATTTTCATAAACTTTTTGCATCATTTGCATCACCGAACATCACTCTACCAATTTGAGGTAAATTTCTTCAACTTAACTTGGTACTTTAAATTCACCATTTGCATATCTTATGAGTTTATTCATACACTTTGAATGGTGAATTGGTGATGTTATTTGTTGATGCATATAAGTTCTATTATGTTTATTTAACTTTTCTAAGCATGTTTAGATGATCAAATATGGGAATGTGATGATCTATGCAATGTTTTACTTTATGAATATTCTTACTTTATGATTAATGTGGTGATTGGTCTAGAAATGTTGTTAAGTATAATTGGATGGTTTAAATTGCTAAAATGTAACTTGTTCAGGAAGCTTCCATGTATACATTCATTATATGGTGACATTTTAGACATTTGATTGCTTAATCTTCATATAGAGTTTGATAGAATGATGACTTTTGAATATATGAAGAATGTAGCAATTTGTGTGGAATTTTAGGAGTGAAAATGTTGTGAAGTGAAGTGATTTCTTGTACCTTGAGTAGTTTCTTGTTAATTTTCTATAGGTACATCACCAAGACAAAGGCATGCAGTTATGGATCACCATTATATGTTTATTAATGCCTTTGTCATCACCTTTGTTTCTCATTTTCCAATTTTAAGTTATATTGCTAATGGTTACAAATGGCACTTGATGACTTGGATTTAGCACATTTTGGATTAAGGGCTCGTGAACTTCATGTTTTGACATTTCAATCGCAACAATAGGGGAGTATTACTTTTTTTATTTTGGTTTCCCTGTTACACATTGAGAACAATGTGCATGTTAAGTGTGGGGGAGGGGGAAGAATTGAGATTATATATGTTAGTTATGATTGAAATGATTTGAAATTGTTTTGGAAATATTTCTTGTGCTTTAATTTGTTCAAAACTGGGTTTGTTGGCAGGGAGTTTCGTCCATTTATAAGAGAAAATTCTGTCAAAATTTTTTCAAAATCTTATCCAAAATTGCAATAATGTCCCAAAAAATTTCAAATTTTTTCAATTTTATTCAAAAGGCAACAAGTTCCATATCATTTGTAAGTCAAATTCCTTCTACTTTTGAAATAAATATATGTGATTTGAAAACTTCTTTTCTCATTTAACTTGGAAAATAACTATTATGTGATTATAATTTGTACATTTATAGAAAAGTATATCTTGTAAAGTGGAGAAAATTATACTTATATTTTGCAAATTTGACGAAATTTCTTCTCTTTACTTGATTTTAAATAGTTAAGTGATAAATATGGTCAATAAGTGTAACACTCTTTTTATGATTATGCTTTTAAGAGAATGTTATTATCTTTGTTTTAAAAAAAAAGAAGAGAATAAGAGTTGTTCTACGCCAATGGTTCTTGTACTTAGTAATCGGGAGTTTTCATCTACAAATGTTGATTTTAGCATAAAATGGTACTTGAATTAAGAGTATGTAGCGCAATTTGAGTATGTGAAATGTTGAATAATAGGTGATTTTCATCTAAAAATGTCGATTCTCGCGTAAAAAGACACTTTCACAACTTAAATATATATTTAGGTATGTTATATGAATAAATCCCTCTTTAAATTGGAATAAGAAAGTGATCCTGAGTTTAGGAAGCATTTTATTGACCATATGACTTACTTGCTTATAAAATTGGGTAAGGATGAGACTAGGAAGCATTTTATTGTATACTTAGCATTTTATTGTATATTTAATTTGATTGATGAATATACCCTCTTGAATTTGAACCACTTGGAACCCAAGAAAGAAATTCAACTCTCCCATCATACTTATCTCAAAATTATTTTACATAATAATGGAAAAATCCTTGCATAAACACCCATTAGTAGCACCAAAAATAATATCATCCACATATATTTACACAATTAGAAGATTATTGAAACTTTATTTAGTGAAAAGAGTGGTATCTACAACACCCCTTTTAAAACAATTATCAACCAAAAAATTACTTAAACGCTCGTACCAAACTCTTGGAATTTGCTTTAACCCATACAAAGCCTTTGAAAGTTAAACACATGATTTGGATATTTATCATTTTCAAAACCAAGAGGTTGGTCAACATAAATCTCTTGATCAATAAATCCATTTAAGAAAGTACTTTTAACATCCATTTGAAATAATTTAAAGTTCTTGAAACATGCAAAAGCGAGAAACATTTTATTTGATTCTAATCTAATTACGGGAGTAAATGTTTCTTCAAAATCTATTCTTTCTTTTTTAGCATACCCCTTAACCACTAATCTAGTCTTATTTATCACAATTTCACCTTTATCATTCATTTATTTCTAAATACCCCATTTTTTACTAATAATAGGATGATTTTGAAATCTTTCAACTAGTGTCCAAATCTTGTTTCTTTCAAATTGATTTAGTTCCTCTTGCATGGTTAAAATCCAGTTTTCATCTTTCAAAACATCAACAACATTGTTAGGCTCAAAATACGAGACTAAAGCAAAATTATCCATTAATTGTTTAGATGAGGAGCGAGTTTTTACCTTTTCGGATAGATCACCAATAATAAGTTCTTTGGGATGATTTTGAACAAGCTTTCAAACTCTTAGAAGATCTTTAGGTGTACCAACATCCTTGTCATTTTCTTCTAGTGCTTGATTCTCTTGAAGATTGTCTTCTTTTGAATTTTCTTCAAATGGAATATTGTCTAGATCATGAATCGTGAGTTTTTTGAATTTTTCTTGAATACCTACATCATCATCTTCATAACAACTCTTGGAAATGTCATCATTAGATTCATCAAATGTAACATGTATGACTTCTTATATGACAAGAGTCCCTTCTATTATAGACCCTATATTCTCTTTTGTTTTCACAATAACCCAAAAAAAATACTTTTATCGAATTTCTTATCAAAATTTTCAAGATGCTCCTTAATGTTTAAAATAAAAACATTTGCAACAAAAAATTTTGAAATATCCAACAATTAGCTTTTTACCAAAAATTAACTCATAAGATGTTTTGTTCAAAATTGGTCTTAAGAGAACTCTATTCATTGCATAGCAAGCCGTATTTACGGTCTCGGTTTAAAAATATTTTGGCAAATTGCATTCATTTAGCATGGTTCTTACGATTTCTTGAAGAATCCTATTCTTTTTTTCAACAATACCATTTTGTTGAGGGGTTCTTGCAATTGAAAATTCATGTATAATTCCATTGTGATCATAAAATTTAAATTTCGAATCATTGTCACTTCTAATTTTAACAATATTCAACCCAAGCAAGTTTTGAAATTTTGCAAATAAAGAAACAAAATTTTTTGAAAATGTCATCTTTGTGAGCAAGAAAAACCATCCAAGTGTGTCTAGAATAATCATCAACAATGACTAGGTAATATCTCTTACCACCCAAACTAGCAATTTGTATAGGATCGAATAAATCAAGATGTAGAAGTTCCAATGGTCTTGAAATAGAAACACACTTTTTGGGTTTAAAAGAGATTTTAATTTGTTTTTCAAATTGACAAACATCACAAATTTTATCTTTTTCAAACTTGATTTTTGGCAAACCTCTAACAAGATTTTTTTTGAAAAATTTCTTTTAACAACTCCATGTTGAAATGACAAAATATTCTATGCCACAACCAAGGGTCTTCATTTGAAATTTTAAGACATTGAAGGTTGGATGAATTAATATTTTCAAGAATCACAACATAGATGTCATTGAATATTTTTTCTTTGAAAATGATGTTAAATTTTGAATTAAGAACCAAACACTCATGCTTCTTGAATAAAACAAACAAATTTCTATCACATAACTGATTAACACTTAGTAAGTTATAACTCAAATTATCAATCAAAAGAACATTATAAACAAAAGTTTCACCATTTTTACCAACAACTCCTACTCCAATTGTTTTAACTTTCATATCATCTCCAAATGTCATTTTGCCACATGATTTTGGCTTGACCTTGATGAATTGTGATGGATCACCGGTCATGTGTCTTGAACATCCACTATCTATGAACTATTTTGATTCCTTAATGATGTTCACCAAATTCACCTAGACAAGAGTTCAAGAAATAATATTTGGTGCATTTTAATTTTTGGATTCTCGAGAGTTAGTATCATGTCTAACTATCCACATGCATTTTATGTTTCTTCTCATGTTTTTTTCACATAACAATTACTCTTCATGTGACCTTTTTGACAACAAAAACTACACATGACCGATAAATTATTTGCATGAATAGGTTTAATAAATTTTATTTGTCTTCTCTTATAAATAGTAAATTCATTTGCATTAGAATTTAATTTCTTCATTGAGTGCCAAAATGAGGTTTTGATCCATTCCCTTGAAAACAGTTTTATTTTTTGTGTTGAAACAACTCATTTAAATTGTCCATTCTTCTTTTCAAATCACCTTGTTCTTTTTTGAAAATTTCACAAACCCTTGTTTTTCTAACAAGCTCATTATGTAGATCAGTTTCTTCCTTTTTTAAGTAGTCATTTTCAGTTTTTAATTATTTGTTTTGTTGAAAAAACTTTGCATTATTTTGAAGAAGAAAGCTAATTTTTTGTTTTAATTCCTTATTTATAGCATAAGATTTTTTCAAACTACCATGCAGTATCTAAATAAAGGATTCAAGATCATTTTCAGTTTCATCATCACTTATAATTTGAAGGTTACAAGTAGTTGCTCATCATCACCAATGGTCATGAAAGTCATTTGAGCAGATTCTTCCTCCTTTTCAATGTCACCATCGGAGTTGCACTCATTCCATATGATTTGAAAGTTGTTAAATTTTGATTTGTTTTTCAACTTTTCCTTCTTTCTTCTTCTTCATTGGACACTCACTCATGTAGTGTCCAGGTTGACCACATTCATAACATTTGTCACCTTATTTTTTGTTGGCCTCTTGCTTTCCTTTATTTCTTACATTGTTGAATTGATTGGAAAACGAATTGTTAGGTCCTCCTTTTTTGAATCTCCTTTTGTTGAGGATTCTCTTGAATTTTTTTGTTATGAGAGTAAGATCATTGTCATCAACATCCAAATCTTCTCCATCCAATAAAATCGAGTCATCTTCATCTTGAGATACTTTTAGAATAATACTCCTTTTACCTTTGCATCTTCTTCTTTTTGTACTTTGGTTTTAAATTTCAATTCATAAGAAGTTAGAGAGTTTATAAAAGATTCAATACGCATTGAATTCAAATCTCTTGCATCTTCAATAGTAGTTACCTTACTCTCCCAATCTTTAGACAGAACATTCAAGATTTTTCTATTTTTCTTTCCAAATGAGTATTCCTGATGTGTGCATGGGTCTTAGTCCAAGTAACGACCCAATTCGAGTTTCATTGGATCCAGTCACACGTGCACGGGTCAAGCGCTTCAAGGAGTCTCTCCAAACCCTTGTGCGAAATGTCCAAGACCAATAATGAGTCCATAGGGACATTGAAAGCTTGGAAGGGGATACTCAAGTCATTTACACAATGATCCAAACCCATGAAGAATCTAGTGGGCCTCCAAGTGGGTTGGTCGACTAGGCCCTAGGCCTTAGTACTAGGTTTTCATCTTGTTAGAGTTGGATTAGATTGTTTAATTAGGTCATGGACCGGCCCATCTTGTCCATGGAGTGGCCGACCCCCTTGTTTACTTTATTAGAGTTTCATTAGTCCATTGACCTAGTCCATTAACTTATATAAAGACTCATTTTGTACGGTCAAAGGGGTTACGCAATTTTGATAATAAACACTTAGTTTTGTTTTCTCTTCCATTGAGAGATTCGAATCCTTTACTTGCCTTGGCAAGGGTTTTTGAGCAATCTTGTACTTGTCCTTGAGTATTCACCTCGATTGGAGTCGTCGTTCTACCACCTCTAGTCAATTCGTGTCGTCCGTATTGATTCTAGATTCCGCAATTCAAGCGTTGGACAACCTCGCTAGATCCTTGGACAAACGTGCTACGTGTCTCGAAACGCGTTGATCGAGGACCGTATCAATTCCTTTTCCAGAACTTCTAAATTCTTAATAAAATCATTCAAACTACAATATATTTTATTAATATTTTCATGAGATTCCATCTTAAATGACTCATATTTGGTAATTAAGATAGATTTCTTTTGTTCTCTAATATTTTCACTACCTTTATGAATTTCTCTCAGTTTGTCCCAAATTTCTTTAGTTGACTTATATCCTTTGACCCTAATTGATTTGTTTGACTTTAAAGCACTATATAACACATTCATAACTTTTGCATTTAAGGTGAGGTGAGTTCTATCATCTGCAGTCAATTCATTTCTGATTTTTGGTCTAAATCTATGATTATTTTTATCTATTATAGAAGTATCATATGGACCTCCATTAACAATAAACTACAATTCAATATCAATCGATTGCAAGAAGATGATAATTCTTTCCTTCCAACTCACATAATTTGACCCATTAAATATTGGAGGTCTAGTTACAGATTATTCTTCAAAAAATATAGCATTGTTGGTTGTCATCTTTACTCTAAACCGCTTGAACTTAATTTTTAGGAGACCAAATTCTGATACCAATTGTTAGGCCTGAAAACAACCTAAGAGGGGGGTGAATTAGGTTGATTAAAAAGTCAATTAGATTATGAACACTTTTTTGCTCAATATGAAAATTTATCTTCTTTTCTAAGTGATCACATAATGAATCAATCAATAAAAGAGTAATTTCACTAGAGAGTAGAAGAGATAAGCAATTAAGGTTCACAAGATGATAAGTAAAAAGGAAGAATTGCAAACCAATTGACTACCAAGCTCCTCTTGAGGTTGAAGATCGATTCACTAGAAAATCTTTTTTAAGTTGATGAAATACAATCAATCTTGTGTACAAAGGAAAATTCACTTTCTCCTTGCCCCAAGTTATACTCGGTCAAATTAGGAAGTTTTACAATCACTCAACATAATCCTCACAAAACTACACTATTGAAATATTTTCTCACAAATGAAAAACTTACACGAATCTTATACCACAAAGAATATAAATGTTCCTTAGAGAGTATTTTCTCACTAAAATTACTCTTGATTTCTTGTATCCTCAGTGTGCAAAAGCTATTTTTAAATTTCTGACCATGCACTATTTATATGAGAACAAAAAATATTTCATTAATGCTTCCAAACGGATAGAAGGTAATTAAAGAGTCAACAAGCCGTTGGGAGTATTGGACGTCTGATACTTTCGATGCTTGCGTCCGAAGGCGGGTAGAGAGTTTGAAAAATCTTTTTCAATTTTATCGGACGTCCGGTACTTCTGATATTTACGTCTGAAAGTAGATAGAGAACTTGAAGAAAAATCTCAATTCTTTCGAACGTCCGGTGATGGAGTTCTTCATGCGTCCGAAAGCAGGCAGAGAATTTAAAAGATTATTTTAACTCTTTCGAACGTCCGGTGAAAATGTTCTGCATCCGATATGACCTGCATGTTTATCGGACGTCCGGTATTGACTATGTGAGCGTCCGACATCTTTTATCTTCCTTTATCTTCTTTCAATTGCTCTTGTTCTTTGAATCAAGTTGCTTTTAGAGCTGAAAGGATTTCTTATTGAAAAGATATTAGTATCATCCAATTGTTTTGTAAACATCAAAAGACAGGGATCAAGATCAACATTTTCTCCCTTTTTGATGATGACAAAACAATGGATGAAAAGAAGAAGAAAAAGAAAAAAATGAGCATAAGCTCGCCCTTACTCATTGCATCCAAAACCTTTAAATACCAACTCATATCAGAAGAGCTCTCTCTCAGAAGAATTTTCCTTTACACATAACATCCATTTTCTTTACACATAGCATCAATTTCTCTATCTTTTTTGTAATCATAAGATTAGAGAATAAAGTCTAGCAACCAAAAACAGAGAAATAAAATCAAAATCCGTCAAATGTCAATCAAAATCAGTCATATCAATTAATATTCATACCAAAAGCACCAGAGAGATCCATTAGTACAAAGCACGAGAAACATCAAAAGAAAAGGTTACAAAAGACCAAGAAAATGCATCCTAATATGAAGTGCAAATGCCCCTAGAGTGCCTAAATTGTGATCGTAAATGATCTAGACCTTCTTCTTGCAAGACAAAACTGAGAGGGATCCGACACATCTTTAGTCTCTTCATCATCTGCTTTACTGTGATCAGTAGTTAGAGTCTTGCCTTTGTCTGAAGTTGGGGGATCTTGAGAAGTAGGCTGAGAGCTTGAGGCATTGACCTCAGCAGTGGGAGGATTGGACTCAGTTTGTGACTCCTATTGATGTGTGTGTTCTTTCTCTTGTGGGACAGGAGTGGATTCAGTGCATGGCTCCTTTTGATATATATGTTCTTCCTCTTGTGAGACAGAAGGCATAAGCAAATTTCTGTTATCCAAGAATGTAGTTTGTTGCTCAGGTGTTATTGTCATTATTAGACCATCTTCAAGGAGAAGGACATATTATTTTGAATTCCTCAAGTAGGCAAATGACTTCATGATTGGATGAAATAGGTTGAGTGGAGGATCTTCAAGGATGAATAGAAAAGGGTGAAGTGACACGAGACTCTTTGGAAGGTCTAGGAGTAACAGAGACTTCATGACGACTTTTGATTCTAAACTCCAAGACAGATTCCTTATAGCACCAGTTGTGAGGATTCGAATTTTTATTTTTCTTACTTTTATTTTATTTTACTGATTTATTTAATTATTTATTTATCCGTTTACTCCAATTAATTTATTTCACTCATTTTAATTTCATTTGTATGGAACAATGTCTCATTTTATATTTTAAAATGTTTCACTAGTAAAATTAATTTTTCTCCGACTCGTTTAGTAAGAAATAGCGACTACACGTTTTTCGAGATAAATTCGATTCGAGAATGCAATAATCTTGGAGAATTAAGAATGATCAATAATAGACTAAGAAAAGTTAATGGAGGGATTAGAGGTGAGTGAGTTAAATTAAACTCAATTAGGAATACTAATTGCTCACTATTCAATTGTTGACTTTTGGGGTATCAAGACACCTTTATGTCATTTTTCCTTACACTCAATCAAATCACCAACTACCACCCAAAACCCTTCTCTTCTTCTCCTCTCCTTGGCCGACTCCCCCTCTACCATTTCCCCACAAAATTTCAGCTAGCTTTCTTCCATTATTGCTCCAACAAGACACTCCAAACTTATTTCTTTTCTTGGTTCATCACATAAGCTTGAAGGGTGATTGAAGAAGGGAGGAACTTTGGGAGTTTAAGAGCTTATATACTAGTACTTGGTCTTCATTCTTGGAAGTAAGGTAATCATCCAAAAACCCTCATCTTTTCCTCTCAAATCTTAGTAGCGAGTTGGTTATCTAGTTAGTTGTTGGGTGTTGATGGGTTCACAAGAATCTTGACATTAGGTAGAGAACTTGAGATGACTTTATAGGTAGCGGTCTTGAGAATTTTGTATGTTTACTTGCTTGTTTGATACTTATTTTGAGAAGATATGGCTTAGTTTTAGTTGGAAAGTTGGAAAAAAAAAACTAGAAATGAAGGATGCTTGCTGTCTGAATTTTGGCTTGTTGAATCCCTCATGTTAATTTTGAATTTTGATGTTATTTTGGTGCTATAATGTTTGTTATATGATGGTGTTTATGTGTGTTAAATATCTCCCAAAAAGCTTTGCAATTGGTTGAGTTAAAGTAGGGTTAAAGTGAGGAAGAAATCTGGAAAATTTTCTGACCAGAAAATCCGACCAGTGTTCACGTTTTGGGTCATAACTTTTTGTCTGGGAGTTGAAATCGAGTACCATTTATGGCATCCGAAACTAAACTCAGAGAGCTTTCCAACGGTATAAAATACACCCTCTAATTCGTTTCCTATGAGCCGTAGTGAACCGGCAAAGATAACTGAATTTCCTCACTGCTTTCATTCGAGAAACAAGCATAGCTGTAGTTTGTAACTCAATTTCACATATCTTGCAAAACGAATTTTAAGACAGTTCTTTCTAATGATTTTTAGCATTTTGAATTTAGTTTTTAATGCTATAAACCACACTAAATTTTGAGTTGTGTAACTCTAGTTATGATCAGATTTTGAAACTCTGTCAAGTACGTTAGAATTGGAAATTTCGTGAAACAGGTTTCAAAAATCAATTTTCTTAAAACTGTTGTATTTTGGTGTAGAAAGGTCCGAATTGAGTTCCGTTTGTTGCATTTGAAATTATATTTGGAATAGTATGAATTTCAAGGGTTGATTCCATTTCTATGAATTTTGCCAAAATTTCAAAATTTACTGAAATTGCAAGCCTATTTTGCTCTGTCCTGTCTGGAACAGTGATTTTGAGCTAAAATTTGAATGATTTCGAATTGAAGTCTGAGAAAAGTGTTTTCTAGAGAGTTTTAGTACATTGAGCTTAGTTTCCAACAGTATATAGTTTCTAATTTTTGGACTTACGGAACTCGAGATACAATTTTTTCAAATAGTGTCACACTAAACTGAAAATTTTATGGTTTCAAACAAATACTCCCTTTAAGCACTTCCAACCTTTCTTTGAGATTGTTAGTCCGTTTTAAGTATAATGTCATGGTTAGACACAAGATTCCTTTGAAATTTTAAACTTACATTTTGAATCTTAGTTTCTAAAAGATTAATCCTCTTTTGATGATTCTTCTTGATTGTCTAACTTTCTTGGCTTATGGCACCTCATTTCATGCTTGAAAAATGGGTTTCAAACCCTAGTCTTATACCCTCGAATTCCATGAGTTGAACTTTAAAAAGGGAGCGTTTTGACTAGAGTAATTCTTGGTGAATTTCACTAGTTTTATACTCGAAATTTGGAACATTTAATTTTGACATTTACTTTGAAAATGAGTGCAGTTCGGATATGTTTTGACTCCATTAGTTTGGAAAACGTAAATGCTCTTTATATTCCAAAGTTTGGACATGAGATTTGAAATTTGAGAGATGGAAACCATCTACCATTTTTTCTCGATTTTCGTGTCGAAAGTGAAAGTGGTACATTTTTTAGAAATTGGAATTATTTACCACGACCTGAATAAAAAATGACTTTTGAACTCTCTTTGAGCATTTATTTCTATGATTTAGCGAGAAAAACTCCTTTAATTTGACTCGAACTTGTGACCTTGAGAGTGGGTAGCGAGAAAATATATTTTTTTTTAACCTTGGTCGAGTACCTAGGTTATCATGATTGTGCATGTCTCAAGTAGTCACGAGGACGCTGAAGAGTTCATCTGACTTCTTTGCTCTTGTTTTGCCTTGACTTTCGGTGAGTGTCAAGTGCATGTTCAATACTAATGTGATTGAAATATTATTTGTACAACTGGTATATGATTCGTGAACTTGTCAATACGAGGATGTACCTTATCGACCTCGTCTTCTCTCTCTTGTGATTGAATGATAGTTGTTGAATGAATGTATATGACTTGCACTTGTACTCGAAATGCTTTAAGTCGTGAGCACTGAGCAGCTAGATGTATTACGCCCTATTCGGGTGGGAGGTATCACTCATCCCAACTCAGTGCTATGAACGATTTTACGTCGATTGAAGTGTTGTCTCATCGACCAATCATGCTTGTGGGGACGTCCCAATCCATTGGCTAATCTTGTAACTCGAGCCGGAAAGGGTTTGGTCGAGAAGGTTGGTGAAGCATGAGAAATTTTATAGTTTGATCTTTTGAGATCTTACTTGACATACTCGATTAGTATCGCCACTTCATACATGTTTGGTTCCGAATCCGTGTGGGTGTTATGTTGGATGGAGAAAATAAGTGGAGCACTACGGTCGTGTTACTATTTAGGTTGACGGAGGGTCAACCTCAAATAGTTAAAATTGATCGAGATGTAGAAATAGCTCCTGAGAGCTCCTGTATCCTCCTTGTGTGTTTAATTCTTACTCGTGCACTTGAATGAAATGTCATGTTTAAAAGTTGCTTTCAAGCATGTTACTTGATTTATTGGGTTGCTTGCATGTTTGTTTTCTAAGCCTCACTGAGCGTTCGTTCATCCCTTTAAATTTGTTTTCCTTAACAGGTTTTGGAGGTGAATTGGAGATTCTAGACTAGCGACTTGTGGTGGAACTAGTATACCTTTTATATGAATTTGGTGACTCTTAAAGTGTAATTTTGTTGTTTGGTTGGTGGATTGTAATTATAATTACTAGCCTTAGAGGTTGTGGCTTGTATATTCGAAATATTTCTTAATTAAATCGATGGTTATTTTGTAACTCTATATTAAGGTTGAACGAGTGCGTGAGTCCTGATGAGAGTTGGGTAGGCGTCCCGTTGATACCCTAAAGTTCGCCCTAAAGAGAGGTAGGGACGTCACACCAGTGGCCATAAAAAAACCTGATACTTTTTCTCTCAAAATATGCTTTGGTGAAAACAGAGGATGAACTTTCTTTTGAAGATACTCCAGTGAAATGAATTTTGAAATGAGCAAAAATTGGAGTTAAAAACTTTCCATAAGAGAGTTTCCTACGATTGTCGGTGCTGAGTTTTAGCAGAAATTTGCACATGACAAAACCAAAGTCAATTTTGTTTTTTTCATCAAACCAATAAAACAGATAAAGTTTCATTTTGTTGGCATTAGTTCTATGACCATCAGTAGGAACCAGAAAATTTGAAATAATTTTAAAAATAATCAGATTTTGAGAATTAAGATCATCCAATTTGGTCTCAGCAGGTGTGTTGAAGTGAGGGCGAAAGTAGGCCATCGGTTTTTCAACACGAAAATGGTGCTATGTAGTTGAAAATTCTTTATATGAGAAAAAATTTGCAATTTTGCTACGACAGCCATCTTCAATTTTGGTTTTCAGAACTAGATTGGCAACATCAGTAGTAAGAAGAATGTTAATGCCATTAACACGTGAGACAATTTCAGTATGAGAACTACCCTTTCTAAAATTGGCAAAACACTATAGCATTTCAGGATAGTATTGTAGACACCAAAATTTCATTAATGCAATTTTGAATTTTATTTATTTAATTAATTTAGTTTTAGCTTTATTTGTTTATTTAATTCAATTTTAGTTTTTTTCCTTTTATTTTTATTTTTATTTTTATTTTTATTATTTATTCTTGTTTTCATATTCATTATTTTATTTTAACTGATTTAAGGCTGCAAAAGGTAATTCATGTTTTTTTTATTTTTATTTTATCTTTTCTCTCAAAAATTTTTACACTAAACTTCAGAAAAGGAAATTCTTAATAAAGATCTAATTTTTTTAATCTTTTTTCGAACTCAGTTTTTATATATAAAATGACATTGGAAATTAGCATTGAAAAGAAAAATACAAAACACAAGATAATATATGGCACAATGCAATAGGGCCAAGTGGCACACATGTAATTGAGCAAATGGGGCACATACAATAGGGACAAGTGTCCCTTTGTTTCTTGGACAATACAACACCTAGGAGGTGCGGTGGTAAGACACATGGGGCCTAAGGAAATTTGGCGAGGAAAAAAAAAGAGAAAAAAAAAGAAAAACAAAGAAAGGCTACGGGCAAGGGAACAAAAAAAGGGGTTTTCGGAAGAGGGAAAAAGAGAGGGACCGAGGGTGAGAAATGGGGGAGCTTTCGAGTGATTGAACAAGAAAAGGAAAAGGTGGCGGCTGAGCTAGGAAGAGAGGGAGAGAGAGCTTGAGGGCTGAGAAAAGAAGAGATCGGGAAAGTGAAGAGAGGAAGAGAAAAGGGAGACTTCGGGCTAGAACAGAAAAAGACTAAACAGAAAATCTGGGAACCAAGAGAGGCTAGAAAGCGACGGACGAAGAGGTCTTGGCGGCTAGGGAAGACCGGGAAGGGAAGGAGGAGAGTGAGTAGGCTGAGCAAGAAAAAACTGAGAAGAAAAAACCGAGTAGAGGGATTGAGAAAGGTTGCGGGCAACCATAACTGAGAGAGTGGGAGAAACAGTAAGGCGGAGAGCAAGAGAGCTAGGGGGAGGAGCTACGGGACAAGACAAAGAAGGGACTTCGGGAAAGGAAGGAGTAGAAGGAGTGGACTGAGCAAGGAACCTCCCCAAAACAACCTCTCTGAGCCTGCCAGATCAAGACCCAAAGTATCAGGATTATCACTGCTGAAATTGATGCTGCAAATCTCTCTTGATCCAGGCCCAAGAATCAACACAACCCTCTGGGAGTATCTCACGTTCTGAGGTACCCTTGCTTCTCCTTTTGTTCGTTTTATATGACTTTCATGAAGATTCAAGCTAATTAGATGCAAGTTTTGAGTTGTTTTTGTTGTTGCCGTTGCTCAATAATCATGATCATCTCGCTGTTGAAATTGATTTGGTGATATTCGATCGTGTTTTTCCCTTCGGTCATTTGATGCAGTCTTGGGGATCTTTTGATGTGATTGAACAGGGAATAAAAATCATGAAAAATAACCCTGCAACTAGGAGTCAAAATCTCTATTTCCTGTCTCATTATCCTACCGTTCTTTTAACTTGAACCTGAGTTGCATAATCTTGTGTTGGCTTTGAGGTTTTTGTGGCTGATTGCTGTGATATCGAGTCTAGCCTTCGTATTTCATAGAAAAAAGGTTTTATATTTCTCTTCTATACAAGATCAGATGATAGTTTTGAATGTTATCTTTATTCTGGATGATGATGGGTTCTTCATACCCGCCATATCAGAAAGTAGCGGAAATATTCCAGATTTGCATGCTCCTTTGTTTTGACCCTTTTGTGCTTAAATCCAATATTTTTATGTTGAAAAGTGAGAAAAATATTTGGTGATCTTGTTGTTTTGGTTCAAAGTGCGTTTGGTTGAGATGTTAGTGGTGTATTTGGGATTGTGGTCGAGTGCTGCAGATGATAACTCAGAATTGCAGAAGCTCCTGCGAAGAAGAAAGCTTCTTCATAGGTTGCATGAAGTATTTTCAAAAAATTCCATTTTGACCCCAGATCTTTTAACTAATGCTACTATGGCCTAACTAATTGGAAAAGTTAATCAATTTTGTCCTTTAAAGTATTTTTTTTTTCTGATGTGTCTCCATTGTGATTATGGGACAGAATATGCATTGAGTTTTAGGATGAATTTGAAGGTTTTAAGAACTTTTTCTAGACTTATAGTTTTAATTTGATTTTTTTGTGGAATTTTGGAAATTTTGTTGTTTAATCGTAGCAAATTAGTTTTTATTCATTTTTGTGAATTTTATCATTTGCTTGGTAGGTTTACCCTTAATCTTAATTTATTTTCTTTTGGATCCTTAATATTTGTAATAATAATAAATTGATCCCTCGAACTTCTTTAATTCTTTCAAATGGGTCCTTGTTTGTTTCAATTTGATAAACATGGGTTGTTTAGTTTATTTGAATGCTTTGAGTGATTCAATTTCCCATTTATTTCCATTTCATATGATTATTGGTTAAATAAAGTGATGCCTTGACCTTTTCTTTGTTTTTGGAGGGTAAATAAGTAACTTCATTTCATTAGCGCACCAACTCAAGGGAGGTACACTCTACCCCTTATTTTGATTTTTACTTGATCCTATGTGCCTCTATGTGACTTTATGTGATTAATTGCATGCCTTTTGAATGTTTTATTTCATTTATCTATTTAGTCCCTTTAATTGTTTTGATTTAGTATATTTATTTTAATTTAATGTTTGATTATTTAAGGGGCATTTAAATGCCAAATTGTAATAGTTAGGGGGTCCAAAACATGTATTTAGATAGAATATGTAATAGTTAGGTATTTATTTTATTCTCCCCCTTTAGATTGTAGTTAGGGCCCCTAAATATAATAGTTAGGTCTTCATTTACTTTATTTGCTTTGGAGTGTTTTGCATGCTTATGTGTTACATGTTATCCGCTTTCTTAGGGTCTTGCATCTAGATATCATGATTATGTGTTATGTGTTTATGTGATATTATGTGTTTACATGCTTTTATTATGTTTTACATGATTAGTTAGTTATAATTAATGTGTGACGTCACCACACTAGTCCAACGCTAATTGTGGCTCCTTTCTCGACTCCACACTAGTTCAACGCTAGTCGTGGCCTTTTTTTCCGATTTCTCACTAGTCCAACACTAGTGAGGACTCATAGACATGGGCTAGTCCAACGCTGGACCTTTAGGAACCCTTCATGCGTTAGATCATGTTTGTATGACTACACTACATTTTCATGCATATTTTTTACTTTCTAGGATTTTTTATCATTTTTGCATGACGTTCCCCCTTATATGTATATCCCTTATCCCATATTCCCCTTTATATTTTTATTCCCTATGTGTAACACATGACATTAGACTTGCATTTCATATAAGAAAAATTAGAAATAGGCTAGTACACTTGCTTGATTAGATTAGAAAATACCCCTCGAATATGGGATATGGACGAGTTTGGCTTTCTAGCCATAGCACGCTCGTATTTCCTCTATTAAAGGGAACATTGAAGTCATGAGTATTAGCCCCCCGTACCCGTTATGATGCATTCCTCTAGGTCATGTATATTTGTATAATTATCAGTTTCTTTTCTTTTCTTAGAGTCTCATATTTTGCACATTCATGACCTCTTCAAATAATTACTTTTGAGCATCGTAATTAATACGATTTGTACCAAATAAAATTCGAAGAAACATGTTGACCCCGATACATTAGATCTAGGGTTTGCATTCATATAGTACGTCCAAATGTGATAAATTTTTAAGTTAAAATAAAATTTTTTTTTTACTAAATCACGCAACTACCTTGGCTAGGTTGAAACGGTGTCTTGGATTTTATCCTTGCCTTCCCTTTTTTCAAATGTGACTCTCGAACACTTTTCTTTGATTTTCGAAAACTTGGAGTCGTTTAAAAATGGTTTTCTACTTTTTTCCTTCAAAAATTCATTTTAGGTGACTTGGTACACCTTAACTCAATACCAAGTGGCGACTTCGATTTTTCATTCAAAAACCCTTTTTAAACTATAATTTGGGGCCAAAATCGTCGCACTTATTAAACCCCATTTTAGGCCCATCATTGCTTTATTCATTTTTCTAAAAACAAAAACTCATTTTTCACTCAAAATTAATCAAAATCCATTTTCTATAAATATTTTATTTTTCATTTAAAAAAATGGGGCGCGACAAGTATGTGTTGGGCAGAGATAGAATATGAGACCATTTTTGGAATTCGAAGAGTTTAAGAACAGGGTCTAAATCAAGTTTACGGAATTCAGAGGGAATGATGGTTGCTTGAGTGATGAAGCCTTTTTTGTGAAATCCATTCAAACGTGTCTCTAGCATCATCATCGATGAACCTGGGTAATGTGGTGGGCTGTTCCTCAATTTGATCAGTACGTTTTCTTTTTCCACTGCATTTCCCAGACCCCACGATTCAATTTTCTTATTGATGGCACCACAATTTCTTCATCTCTAAGTCTAGTTGTGCATCCGGTGCCAGAAGATCCACCTCTCAATCGAACCATGGTAAAATGTAGGATGATTTTCTTGCAGAATGTGATGAGAGTGTGAATGAGATGGATTACGTTTGCTATCTAGGCTAAAATGAATGCTTGAATCTACCAAAAGTGGGTGAGAGTTTGAAGTTAAGGGTTTCT
This sequence comes from Coffea humblotiana, assembly GCA_023065735.1. Classification (NCBI taxonomy): domain Eukaryota; kingdom Viridiplantae; phylum Streptophyta; class Magnoliopsida; order Gentianales; family Rubiaceae; genus Coffea; species Coffea humblotiana. The sequence goes on from CM041217.1 coordinate 10,722,384, forward strand.
GATGAAATGTGGGATTAGGTGAATTATTGACAGTTAGAAAAGGATGTTGATGCAAATCAGTTTGCCAAGGGGCTGTGAGACGGTTTGTATAATCAATTTTAAGACATTTATCTTAAAGGGACACGAATTTAAATTTTTTGCAGTGGGAGTGAAGAAAACGGGTGTGTTCGAGACAACGGTTAGTTCTGAATCAAATGGAGAGAAAAGCTTCTTTATAACACGCCCTTTTGAGTGTCGGACGGCCAAATGAAAAGAATCGTCCTACACAACTGTCCGATGCAAAACTTTGTTGGAAAGTAGCTTAGAATCGCCTGATAAAGCTTGACCAGAAAATTTTTAGGGGCCCAGAAAATTTTTTAAACTATAATCGTCCGATAAACTATAATCGTCCAATAAAGCTTGACCAGAAAATTTAGGATCATTTTGGACTTCGATTTTTTAAACTATAATCATCCGATAAAGCTTGACCATAAAATTTTTAGAAAATCTTTTTCAAAACGCCCAATTTTGTCCTAAAATATGCAAACTGATCCAAAGGTAAGGCTTTTATAAAAATGTTAGCAATTTGGTCTTTTGAATAAACATATTTACACAAATTTCACCCTTTTGGACAAAATCACGAATGAAATGATACTTTATGTCTATGTGTTTTGTCCTAAAATGTTGAATGGAATTCTTTGTCAAATTTATGGCACTAACGCTATCACAATACATAGGCACACAGTCATACATTAGTCCAAAATCATTCAAGGTATTTTTCATTCATAACAATTGAGCACAACATGCACCGGCGGCTACATATTCCGCTTCTGCCGCAGACAAAGAGATAGCATCTTGTTTCTTGCTAAACGATGATACCAAACAATTACCAAGAAAATGGCATGTACCACTAGTACTTTTTCTATCTATCCTACACCCACCCAAAATCAGTATCTGAAAAATTACACAAGGCAAATTCATGACATTTTGGATACTAAAGACCATAATTTAAGGTTCCCTTTAAATATCTAAAGATTCTTTTAGCAGCCATTAAGTGAGATTCTCTAGGGCAAGATTGGAAACGAACACACAAGCAAACAACAAACATAATGTCGGGTCTATTTGCAATTAAATAAAGTAAACTGACGGGTTTTTATTATACATATAAGTTAAAAATCCGAAATACACCCTTTTCATTGCAAGTATACAGGTCAACTGGTAGTTTAGGGTATATATCGGGTCGATCCCACGAGAAAGATTGAACAATTACCAGGACTACTAAAACTTCTCTATTATTTAGACTATTAATGAATTATAAGAAATGAAACCTTCTGAACTTATGCATGAATTATAGCTAATGAAGTTAACTAGTAAATAGGATTTAGTGAGTTGCAAATGAAGTTAAACCTTAAGGGAACTTGCAAATGAAGTTACTAGTTAAGTGAATGTTATTATTTTGGTTAGTTATGGCATAGTTTCCTAATGTATGTGAAACCTATTCTCGTAGCGAATCAACTATACTTGTAATTAAGCTATACCTCCTCTCATGGTTATGAAATTAACCACAAGCTCATTTTTTCTATGAATTATATGAAACAAGTCATTAAAGCCACAAATGTTCTCCTCTACACTCATGAGTGAACTCCCTAGGTTTATCACTTCCTTGAACTATTGTTAAATTTCAATTTTTATTGCAAACTTAACACCTTAAGATTATCACAATTAATAGCTGGTTAATCATGATTAGAAAAGCAAAAGTGGTAAATAAGTTGCTCAAAATAATATCATCAAATGACCAAGTAAATATTACTAACAAGATATAGAAAGTTCATCCATAATTCTAGACATAAACTTTAACTAAAGATGATAAAAACACAAATCCAAACTTGTATTATAGTTAAACATGAACTTAGCTACAAAAGAGAAAGTGATAGGAGAGAAGTCACCCTTGTCACATCAGTTCTGACTCTCCATCTCTGTCTTCAAATCTTCATCCAAATCTAACTACAAATACAAGAAGGATAAACTACTGTAACTATAGTATACTACCCTAACTAATGAACTAAGAAAATTCTAATGAAGACTACACTTTTGTGGAGTTTCTCTAGCCTTCCAAAGTTGTTAAAATGCCTCCAAAGGCTGCTATTTATAGAGGAATTCCATGCAAAAGACAAAGTGTTAAATCATATTAAGATTCCTCTTGAGCTCATAAACAAGCTAGATTTGAGTTGTAAAGCTTCTTTTGCTGCTGTCTTGGGTTGTTTCCACTGATATTCTTATAGGAAAATCGATCAAAAAACTTGTGTGAATAAAAAACAAGTTGCAGAGTAAGTTGCAGCTGAAATTGAGGAATACGCGACTTCAAGCCACGTATTTAAGGGTCGCATTTTCACTTCTATGAATTTGGCACCACTTGCAACTGCTATTTTATTTATGATGGAGGCCGAAATAACTCTTGTGTAAAACATGAAAGTTGTAAACTTTTGAGTTAGCTTTCCAATGCCTCAAGAATCATCCAATTTGGAGCCCTGTAGACTGCACAATGACCAAAATACCCTTGACTGGTCAGAGCTCTGTTTCAGCTTTCAACAATGAAAATGTACTTCTGTATTTCGACTTTTTGACAAGGAAAACGACTGAACTAGACTTTGATGTCTTTACAGCAATCTATCTCTTAGATTCAAAATGGTATAAGAAATACCTCAATATTATACTTGTAACCCAAGATATAGCCAAAATACCGCAAGGTGTCAAAGCTGGAAAACTTATATTTCTTTTGTTCTTGCTTACATTTCATCTTTGCACTTCATGTCTTCTTTAAACTACTTCAAATCATCAATAATCATCCAAATATGTTCTCAATTCACTCCCTTTGATGATTGAATCATTAAATCTATAAAAACATAAAGTTTCACCATTAAAATCCATAGAAATGCGATTTTTACCACTTAAATCACAAAATGTATATTTTCACTAAAATTCTAGTTAATTAGCTATAAAAGTGACTAAAACACACCAAAACTAACTAATAAAAAAAACTAAAAAACATGTAAAATATATACTTATCATTCAGTCCAAGATCTCATGTCGAGTTAGATTCGAATTAGATGGTTAGGCCCATAATTAGTTAGTCATTTTGTTAGTTAGTTAGTAGGTTAAGTTTGGCTAGCTTAAGGCCTTATTAGGCCAGAATTTAGTCTTTAGTAGTTAGGGTAGTTGGGTCAAGTCGTGGTTCAACCCATCTTGGGAGTTGGTAGGTTATTTATATTTGTATTTTTCTTTCATTTTGGGGAAGGAGGGTTTGGTGAATTTTCCAGCGAAGTGCTGCGAGGGAAACCTCTTTTTCATGGGTTGCAAAAGCTAGCTTGAGACTTATCGATTGAGAAACACACTCAATCGTGGCGTCTTTCTACCGTTGATTCGATACTCGAGCGGTTCCTTGTGTTGTTCTCAACTCTGCCTTTCCAATGTGTTACCAATCAATCTTCTAGGTCCTGATTTCATATAGAGTTCATATCACTCTTTCTTTTCGAGTGTTAGGTTTGTCAAAATTGATGTGGATGAGATAAAACTAGCTAAGAACAAAGTTAAGTGTTAAACTTTTTTAATCTTGTAATGAGATGTAGTATAAGGATGGGAATTATCTATTTGACATTAAAAAAAAGGTTTTGCTCTCATTTGTTATATTGATGTTGAATAATAAAAAGTAATATTTTATAACTTCAACTTTGGATGCTTTCTTATTATGTTATTCAGTTAGCCTTTTTTGACATTTCCTTCTATGTTCTTGATTAACATATGTAGAAGAAATACTATATACACTTAAAAATTAACTTTATTTTTGTGTAGGATGTGAATGGATTTGTTTATGGGTAATTCTACTTCAACTGATATAATACTTACTTCATACATGTTTTTAGTGCCTCTATTTAAAATTTTTTACATAATTTTTAAGAAAAATACAATAAGATTGAGAAAGCAGAAAATATTAACGTGTGGGCTTTCATCCCCTAGTGTTCCAAAGAAAGTAAGGAGCTTGAAATGTATTATACCGTATCACTAAAAACATCATGCCATATACTATCATGGTCTAACATAGATCTTTAAAGGTACCACATAGAGTGAGAATTAAAATTTGGCATGCAATAACAGAAAACCATAGACAGAAAATTAACCATGATAGTATAATTTTGTACTAAAGAGTATTGTACAACTATGACCCATGCTATTTCTTCCTTTTCTGATCCATCTAATTAGTCCATGGTCATAGAAGTTTTACCTTATATGTGTTTTTTGATTTATTTAACATGTATAGAAAAGTAATATGCAACATTTAGATATGCGAAACCTCCTGGGTTTGTTGATTCTCATCATCCTGACTGTGTATGGTCTTAAACAAGCTCCTCATAAGAAGAAGAAAAAGAATCCTGACTACGTATGCAAATTTTAGCATTCTATCTACGGTCTTAAACAAGCTCCTCATACTTGGTTTCACCATTTCTGTTCTTAACGTCTTCGTCATGGTTTCACTTGTAGACCTACTGATACCTTGGAAAAGAACAGATTTGGGTCCCCACCTTTGAAACTTGGAGTAAGAAGTTTTAGACTCTGTTTTTCTATTCTGCATTTGCAAGGTCTTGACCATTTCATAGATGACACCATTTCATAGATGGCTGGCTTATTAGAAACTTCGAAAGCATCATACTTTACATTCAAGCCTTTCAGGTTGCATATATATATATATATACATATATATTTGGTCAAACTGTCCTTATTATGATTAGGATGGTATTTTTTTTTTGGTCAAACTGTCATCATTCTCCATTTTTCTTCCATTTGACTTTTCAGTCCGTTTATCCGTATGATAGATAGGAATTAATAGTTAGATTTTTGTATAAGACAAAAGGTACCTTTTATTTTTTTTCCTTGATTCTAGGTTATACATGCTTGAGTTGATTGCTTTCTATACACGACCAGCTTTCTATTAACTGAATTCGATGAAACTTGCCAGATATGGTACATCTGTGAATGACTCCTTTTATGGGTAAATAATTTCATGAGTGTTGATGTAATTACAGGTGTATATTGTGTTTTGTGATAATATATTTATAGCTTGTCGATTTGCCTCACCATATAAGTTTAACGTCATTGATAGTTTCATCTTCCCGCGGTTCCACTAAGTAAACCGTGGTAGAAACGTGGTAAGGGTAGAAAAAGTACCTTTACTGAGAGAAGAGATTTCGGATCATTGTTGGTATGGAAAGATGATTGTTGGAAAGAATAGGATGTGCTATGGGAGGAAAATTACAGGATGAATTTCGATGCCAAGAATATTGGCAATCAGTTCTTAATGAATTGTAACTAAAACCTAGTGATTGTGGATCTTGATTCAAAAGGTTCTAGTTACACCAACATGACAACTGCAATAACCAAAAAAAAAAAAAGTTTTGGAACTTGCAAACAACAGGCATCCTAATAATTAACTCAAAGACAATACATAACGTTGGTTTTGGGCTAAAATAATTATATAAGTATCAATAATTTCTCTGATTAAACTTAACAGAAAATTAACAAAATTATCATACCCCAATATTGCATAAAAAATGCAAATAATTTGTAGCATTAATATTTGTTTGGTATCGTTTGAAGCAAAAAATAGGTTATTCTTTTTAGAATAATTCACGCCTCTACGAAATATCCTGCGGTATAATAGGTCTTAGCACGGGTGACGTGCATTTTAATTTAAGGAAAAAGTAAGCCAATGCAAGAAATACAATACGATTATCATTTGACATAATGTTGGATCTGGTGATCCTACATTTCAGCATTTCTGTTTTATTCTTTATTCATTTACATATACAGAAGAAGTAGTCTTCCAGGGCTGGGTGAAAAGCTGAAAGCAGATTACATGTTTTGCAAGAAGCAAGCACAAGTACAGCAGCTTCTCAGTTATCAATCTTGAACTGACAAACATCAAGTTTCTTCAATTTGCCGCGTGCTGCGAAAAACTTTCCGCTGTTATAGGCCTTATACTTGCGAGGATTTTGCTCGTTGATCAGTTCCTCCAGGGGCTCAACCCATGTATAATGTGCTGGGTTGAAGAAGAATGCAATCGAAAACCTTTCCTTCTCAGAATTCACACTCGCCCTGTGCTCCACACTCCCATATTTGTCATTGCTCCACACCTGCACACAATCCGACAAAATGATCAGCTGAATTATTAGTATAATCAGCCTTTGATTCCATATTTTCTGATATTGGTACCTGGATAATGTCAGCAATATTGATGACATAAGCATTAGGAGTTGGTTTCACAAGAATCCACTCTCCGTCAGTTTTCCTCTTTACTTCAAGTCCTTCAACATCATCTTGAGCAAGAATGGTCAAAGCCACAGCATCCTGATGCTGACCAGCCCCCAAAGCCAAATCAGGGCTAGGACAAGGTGGATAGTGACTGACCCTGATTATGGTCGTTTGATCCTCAAAGAAGCCATGAAACCTATTCTTTGGCAACCTCAAACTCAGAGCTATGAGCTCCATTAACTTGAAAGCCAGTTTTTCCACTTCACGAGAATACTCTTCACAAACTTCCCTGCAAGAAATTCAAATTAGTTTTGCAAGAATAGTTGTTAGGTGACAAAAATCTAAAAGAGTGGAAAAGTATCTGCAAATCAAGAGTGGAAATACCTAAAAGATAATGAGAGTTTTTTTTTTTTTTTTTTAAATTAGTGATTGAGAGTGGTCCGTAACTCTCAAAATCAAGCGTCTGTCGTCTTCATGCTTTCCTTCCTCCCACAAGGCCAAAAAGTGCACGTATACAATTTAATTTCTAAAGCTCAGATGCGAAAAACCAAATTTTACCTAAACTCTGGAGGATTTTGCGGCCACTGATTAGTCAATTCCCTGACTTCTTCATCATCAGGTTCATCTGAAGCAGCAACAAGTGTAGGTTTCTTCAAAACAAAATCAAACACTTCTTTCCAATCTCTAACATTTTTTGTATTCTCGGCGTCTACGTATCCCAACAGACCAGTTCCGATTCTCCGCACCTTTAACTTCTCCTCCTTGGGTAAAGCAAAGAATTTTCTTGATCCCAATTCGATCTTTTCTTGACATTCCAATGGAACACCATGATTGATAACTTGGAAAAAACCCCATTTCTGGGATGCATCACCTATCTCAGAGACTAGGCGTGCTAAGTCAGCATCAGTGTGAGGAGAGTTTAGGACAGAGAGATCAATCAGAGGGATGCCTTCATCTTCAATTCTTGTTGGTTTAGGCCTGTGCTCAAGAGCTTGCACAAAAGCGGAGTCAATTGCAGACTCTCCCATCGCATGGATTTTTTTGGAACTTTTGCTGCTAAAGCCTGAAGGTCTAAGAGTGAAGTAGGGTAAGATTGGTTAACTCCTTGGACTGCTCAATGGCTTTATAAGCTGTTGTGCGATACATTGACGATGAACAGATTTGGGTCCCATCTTTGAAACTTATAGTAAGAAATTTTAGGCTTTTACCATTTCATAGACGGCTGGCTACTAAGACAGTTCGAAAACATCACACTTTACATCCAAGCGTTTCGTCACGGACAGATTTGGGTCCCATCTTTGAAACTGTAGTAAGAAGTTTTAGACTTTTAGTTACGATTTCACAGATGGCTGGCTAATTAGAAACTTCGAAAGCATCACACTTTACATTCAAGCCTTTAGTCATGGATTACATATTATTATGTTTTTTTTGTCAAACTATCCTTATTATGATTAGGGTGGTTTTACACTAAAAATTGGATGTAATGACTTAGGTGCACGTTTTGTTGACATTCTTCTTATACATAAAGGAGTTCCGTTTCAAGTCGCTGTTCTGATTTCTTCTGCCCCTTTAGGGGTAAAGTGGTAATTTTGTAGCAGTTGTGTACCCGCATAAGGTACAAGTGATTTAAGCTCCAATGCCAACTAAATTACTACGGTGTCCCATTTTAGTTTTAAAATCGTGTTAAGAGATGCTCATTGAAGGCTAGATGCTACATGGAATTACTTAGCTCATTGAATGCTAAGAGATTATCTAAAGCTGCTCAGGTTTTTTTGGTAATTTACTCCTTCCTCTATTAATGAATGAATTTCATCAGGTTTAGAATAGCCGTTACTCCATTAGTTAATCAAGCCATTGAACGATTGATCTTTCTGCTTCTTCCTCTTTTTTTTTTTCCTATTTTCCGTTTGCTTTTTAATATTACTTTTTGGCTTTCGGCATTGGGTCATTTTTGCTATGGTTGTTTGATTAGGTATGTTTATTTTCTTCTCTTGCTCTCTTTGGATTTGCTTCATATGTTTTTCTTTAAAATTATTTGATGTTGTTTAAATCTTGTGAGTACAATAGAAATTGTATTTTAAATTTGATGGTTCTTTTTATTGTTAGAAAATAATCTCTGAGAATAAGTCTACTGGTAAGTTGCTGCTGCCCAATTCAATCGAACCTATTAATCCCTTCACCCTCCTTAGTACAATAAAAGCTCAAACAATCATTTTTGTTCTATTTTAAAACGACTAATTTCTTTTCCCTTGTGATTTTTTTTTAATTGCATAGGGATTATGAGTCTTCTCTAATTGACCCACCTATGGATTTGTTCTACTGTCTTTGCTATGGCTTTTGATTTTAAGTTCAAGGCAAAATTATGCATACAACCTATTGTGATTATATGTTTTTCAGGAATTTTAATTTGCTTAGAGTAATTTCTACCAATCTAAGTTTGGTTATGTTATAAAGAAGTGACCATTGACAAAGCATTTGAGTCAGGGCTCCTATAATTGCTTACTATGTGGGTGCGCATTGAATGTCTCATACTCCCAAAAGAAACTAGTCTGTGTATGATTGAGTTTATTGTGGATTATCAAGAAAAGAAAAGGACAATGATGAATTAGTTGGATTTGCGTATAGAAACTGAAGGTTTTTTTTTTGGTGAATCTGATTTTAGGATGATCAATTTAATTAAGTTTCCATGAAATATAAATTTTCCTTTAAAGAAAGTTAATTTGTGCTTAAGAGGAAAAAAAACTTGTGCTTGAGCAGCTTTTTTATTTTATGGAGCACTATTGAAAGTTCAATTATGTTTATATGCTTTTCTTCTACCAATTTAGATGGTTTATATATGGAACCTTTTCAATTGTTAGTGTAGATATACTATTTAGTTTGACTTTAACCTCCAATTATCCCAATAGATTCTTGTTCTCTCTGTCTGTTCATTAACATTTTTAGACTTTATTCTTATTATTAAATATTGTCGTGTGCAGATTCCCAACATGTGATAGGCACTAAATTCATCTAATCATAGCCAGCACGTCCTCTTGATCGCATTGTATGCTATGATCTTTAATATTATTCCCCTGCCATTGCAGAGAAAGCAAAACTTGGAAGTCTTGTATTCATTTCTATCAAATGTCTGCTATGAAGAACCTACTTGTAGCTCAAGTAGACAAAAGATATATGCCTCTATAATTACTTCACCAGAAGTGAAGTGTGCCTACTTTTTGTGCTATTCTATTTTAAAAAATGAGTTTATCCTCTAATAGTTCATTTTGTTTTGTCATAACTCCCTTTGGAATGTAAAAGAAGTGAAGGGAAGGACTAAGGAATAAATGGTCTGGTTATTTCCAAACTCTAACCACTTCTTTTCTTTGAAGGAATTTTCTTGTTGGTATTATTCACTTTTGATGATTTGATTAACTACAATATTGGATTGAAAATATGGATTCCGTTTTTTACTCTTCGTCTCTTTAAAGCTAGGGTAACAAATCTGTCAAAAATTTTCCTTTTGCATGTAAAGTGATTAGTAACAAGCTGGCTTGTTTATGTTAAAGTAGCAACTAGATTGTGTCAATCAGCCAAATTTCTTAGCTGAGCTTGTTTTTCTGCCCTAAGAATATGTATTTCTGTTTCCTACCTATTCTAGCTGCTTTACATTTGACATTCTTTTCGAATCATTGCCATAACTTTCTCTTCAGTTAGCTTTTGTTTGGACACGTATAATGAAATGTTTCTGCACTGCTATTAATATTTGGTATTCAAGTACCATTAAAATTGCAGCAATTCTTTTAAACAAAAAAAGAAAAAAAAAACTGAAAAGAAATTGAAAGCCAAGGACGAATCCCTCTTCCCGCCAAGTATCTGATTGCCGGCAACCAGTCCTTGAATGAACAATGTTACCATCAACCTTATCCCTGCCGTTCACAACCTAATAGACATCATCTGGCATCACGGAACCTCTCTGCCCAAAACCAGAAGCATACCCTTCATCAAACATTTTCGAATTCCTCCAACTTTTCAATGATGACTTCTTATTATTCTCTTGCCATAATCCCAGATCCATTAATTTACCCCAAATAAAGAAATTAATAAGCAGCCCTCAATTTCCCAGCCTCCATTACAACTACTCAATTATCAAACATCGCTCCATTTGAACCAAAATATGAACTTCCGTAACAAATTCACGTATATAAGTGTCTGTGATCTTGCAATCGTACTCATTACTTATTAGTGGTCGGATTGCATGGCCTTTGCACCCTGTCCATTCCTCGGGCTGCGCACCAAGGTTGAGAAACGAAGGGAAAAATAAAAAGAATAAGGATAAGAGGAGGGAGGGTCCACAAGAGATGAAGAAGGCAAGTGAATAAGTACCTTTCTTGAGAGAAAAGGCTTTTGTGTTAGTGGCACCGGGTCATTGTTGGTGTGGAAAGATGATTGTTGAAAAGAATAGGGCGTGCTGTGGAAGGAAAATACAGGAGGAATCATGCTGCCGAGGACATTGACAATCAGTTCTTAATTAATTGTAACTAAAACTTAGTGATTGTGGATCTTGATTCAAAAGGTTCTAGTTAAACCAAAATGACAACTGCAATAACGCCAAAAATAAAAGTTTGGAACTTGCAAAGAACAGGCATCCTACGCAAGAAAAATTAATCACAAACTAATAATTAATAGAAAGGAAGGGAATTAATTAACTCAAAGACAATAAATAGTAGTGTTGGTTCTGGACTAAAATAATTATATAAGTAACAATAATTTCTCTAATTAAACTTAATAAGAAAATTAACAAAATTATCATACCCCAACATTGTATAAAAATGCAAATAATTTGTAGCATTAATGTTTGTTTGGTATAAGTTAAAGCACAAATTAAATTGCTCTCTTTAAAATGATTCATGCCCCTGCCATGCAAATAATTTGTAACATTAATTTTTGTACTCTCGGTGTCAAAGCATCCCAACAGACCAACTCCGCTCCTCCGCACGTTTAACTTCTCCTCCTTGGGTAAAGCAAAGAATTTTCTTGATCCCAATTCGATCTTTTCTCGATATTCCAATGGAACCCCATGATTGATAACCTGGAAAAAGAACCACATTTCTGGGATGCAGCACCTATCTCAGAGACTAGGCGTGCTAAGTGAGCATCAGCGTGAGGAGAGTTTAGGAAAAGCGCCATTTCTGGGATGCATCACCTATCTGACGATCTTTTTGAAAATCGGATCGGACCGGCTGGTTCCACTAGTCGAACCGCAAATTGATTGTAGCTCCGATCCGATTCATATTTTAGGTTAATTATATTTAAAAATTGGATTGAACCGTTCGAATCATATAAATCGGATTGAACCATTGAACAAGCGATTTTTTTTGTTTTTGTCTATTAAATTGAAAAAAAATTAAAAGAAAGAATAGGTTTTTCTTAACCCTATAAACTAATTATTAAATGCCACATCCACTCATTTTCTTCTTATTTTTTTTATCTCTTATCAAGTTTATATCTCTATTTTCTATTTTCTTGACTTCCTCCAAACTCCAATCTTCTTCTTCTTTTTTTAAGTTGCAATCTTTAAATATAAAAAATGTGAATTAAAATTTAAACTTACATTGTCTAATTCCCATAAACGTGAATTTTGTATAATTTTAGAATATTGTGGAGAGTTTAGGACAGAGAGATCAATCAGAGGCATGCCTTCATCTTCTCTTCTTGTTGGTTTAGGCCTGTGCACAAGAGCTTGTACGAAAGTTGAGTCAACTGCGGACTCTCCCATCGCTTGGATTGTTTTGGGACTTTTGCTGCTAAAGGGCTAAGAATTAGCAGCAGAGGCAGTGAATTAGGGTAGGATTGGTTAACTCCTTGGACTGCTAAATGGCTTTATTAGCTGTAGTGCGATACATTGAACATGAACAGATTTGGGTCCCATCTTTGAAACTTGTGGTAAGAAGTTTAGACTTTTATAGTTACCATTTCATAGATGGCTGGCTAATTAGAAACTTCGAAAACGTCACACTTTACATATCCCATTCACCCCTTTCTTCATGGACAGATTTGGGTCCCATCATTGAAACTTGTAGTAAGTTAGACTGTTAGTTACGATTTCATAGATGGCTGGCTAATTAGAAACTTCGAAAACATCACACTTTACATTCAAGCCTCTCGTCGTGGACTACATATTATTATTATTTTTTTTGTCAAACTGTCCTTATTATTATTAGGATGGTTTTACACTAAAAATTGGATGTAATGACTTAGGGGCACGTTTTCTTGACATTCTTCTAATACATAAAGGAGTTCGGTTTCAAGTTGCTGTTCTGATTTCTTCTGCCCCTTTAGGGGTAAAGTGGTAACTTTGTAGCAGTTGTGTACGTCTTTGCCACATGAGGTACAAGTGACTTAAGCTCCAATGTCAGCTAAACTACTGTGGTGTCCCATTTTAGTTTTAAAACCATGTTAAGAAAAGCTCATTGAAAACTAGATGCCACATGAAATTACTTAGCTCATTGAATGCTAAGAGATTATCTAAAACTGCACAGGTTTTTTTTTTTTTTTTTGTGATTTACTCCTTACTCTATTAATGAATGAATTTCATCAGTTTTAGAATAGCCGTTACCGCCATTAGTTAATCAAGCCATTGAAGGATTGATCTTTCTGCTTCTTCCTTTTTCTTTTTTTTTTCTTTTTTCTGTTTTCCCTTTGCTTTTTAATATTACTCTTTGGCTTTTGACATTGGTTCATTTTTGCTATCGTTGTTTGATTAGGTATGTTATTTTCTTCTCTTGCTCTCTTTGGATTTGCTTCATATGTTTTTCTTTAAAATTATTTGATGTTGTTTAAATCTTGTGAGTACAATAGAAATTTCATTTTAAATCTGATGGTTCTTTTTATTGTTAGAAAATAATCTCTGAGAATAAGTCTACTTATAAGCTGCTGCTGCCCAATTCAATCAAACCTATTAATCTCTTCACCCTACTTAGTACAAATAAAAACTCAAACAATCATTTTTATTCTATTTTAAAACTACTAATTTTTTTCCTTTGTGATGTGTGCCTATTTTTTAAAACTACCAGAAGTGAAGTGTTCCTACCTTTTTGATCTATTTTATTTTTAAAAATGAGTTCATCCTCAAATCATTCATTTTGTTTTGTCATAACTCCCTTTTGAATGGAAAAGAACTGAAAGGAAGGACTATGGAATAAATGTTCTGGTTATTTCCAAACTCCAACCACTACATTTCTTTGAAGGAATTTTCTTGTTGGTATTATTCACTTTTGATGATTTGATTAACAACAATATTGGATTGAAAATATGGATTCCTTTTTTTAATCGTCATCTCTTTAAAGCGAGGGTTACGAATCTGTCAAAATTTTTCCTTTTGCATTTAAAGTGATTAGTAACAAACGTGACCTGTTTAGGTTAAAGTAGATACTAGATTGTGTCAATCAGCTAAATTTCTTAGCTGAGCTTGTTTTTCTGCCCTAAGAATATGTATTCTGTTTCCTGCCTATTCCAGCTGCTTTACATTTGACATTCTTTTCGAATCATTGGCATAACAGTCTCTTCAGTTAGATTTTGTTTGGACACGTATAATGTAATGTTTCTGCACTACTATTAATATTTGATCTTCAAGTACCATTATAGCCACAGGCATTCCACTGGGTTTTCTCCCCTAGTTCTAAATAGGTGAGATTCACTTGTATGTTGACCTTTCGCTGATTTTCTTTGTCCAAATAGATTCTTCGGCGCCAGGTACATTGTTCAATGACGAATTCTTGATATAAGTGCAAGTTTAATCCAAAATACACCCGTTTGATTGCAAGTATACAGGTCAAATAATAGTTTATGTCATATATCGGGTCAATCTCATGAGAAGCAACTAATGCAAGTACTAGATCCTTACTTACTCTATTATATTTAGACTTACTATCAAATAAAATAATAGAAATCACGATACTTACTAATTAACAATGTTTTTAAACTCGAACTGGCCAGCGAATCGAAGAGGAGGCCGGTTCACTGTTCAACCAGTCCGACCGGCCGATTCATCGGTTCTCTTTTCTTTTCTTTTTTTTTTTTTTTGCAACTTTAGTGCTAAGTACTTCATAGGTCTTCACTCTATACTTGAACTTGACGGCTAATACATAATCTAACATGGTTATTGATAACTTCAAGTCCCTAAAAGGCATTCACCAACATAACTTAAAACTAAATTTAAGTTGAAATAATAAATTTCTTAAAAGTTACACATGATACCTAGAATGATAAACATAACTAAAATATCATAATTTACCGCAAGTTTTCATAAATTCATTACAAACATAAATAGATATAGTCCAAATGTTCACCAATTATCACAAACAAAAACACAAAAATAAATAAAATAAATATTGACATTCTTTCACAATCGTAAAAAAGTCCATAAAAGAGTCCGACTCATATTCAAGGCAAACAATTTGAATAACAAACTTTCATCATTTGCATCACAAAGTAACAGCACCACCTTCACAACTTCATTAGTTTAACCTGAAAAAGTTAAAAGTTTATTACAAAAATGTAAATCTAATTGCTCAAACTAAATCATCTTACAATATCGCATATGGTTTTAGTTTCAAATTTGAAGTTTACGTTATTTTTTCTCTGTCACCGAAATCCGAAAGGTAAATGATGAAATATGAACATTCATTCAAAAGATTCTTTGAAGGTCACACCTTATTAGTAAGCAAAGAGATTATGCCAAATAAGTCTCGGAAACCAAAAAATCAAATGATTTCAGAATAGAAAAAGAAAAAAGAAACATAATCCAAATTAGCTGCCATTGCTACTACTCCTAAGCAAAATCTACATAAAATTACTACAAGCTAGACACCAAAGACAAAAAAGGAAAAATCTGATTAGAACTCCAAAAAATTGTAAAATTATAGTAGTAGACAATACAATTATTACAAGTGAATGTTGTATCTTCCTAATACAAAACGATGTCCTAAATAACTTATGTCATAAACGGTATCCATTATTCTTCACAAACAACATCTCTGTTGTCATGAACTAGTTGAAATTTTTTGTTTGATTAAACTATTTAAATATTTATATTGAATCATTCACAAATGGAAATAGAAAACAAAAATCTTGAAAAGGAAAAAATTAAACTCACCAAGATGGAAAACCTCTTATGAAACTTGAAAGTTGAAGCTTCCAACTTGCCTATAAATCGGCTAAGATAATAGCCTGAAAAGTGAATATTTTACATTTTTAAGTGTGCTTTATTGGTTAGTTTTGGTGCATGTTATTTAGTTTTATAGCTAATTAACTAGATTTTTAGTGAAATTATGCATTTTGTGATTTAAGTGGTAAAAATTGCATTTCTATGGATTTTAATGGTAAAAACTTCATGTTTTTGTAGATTTAATGATTCAATCATCAAATGGCATGAGTTGAGAAGATAATGGAATGATTGATGATAGTTTGAAGTGATAAAAAGAGAATATGAAGTGCAAGAGAGGAAATGCAATCAAGAACAAAAGAAGAAAAGTTTTCCAGCTTTGACACCTTGTGGTATTTCAGCTGTATCTTGAGTTACAAGCATTGGATTGAGGTGATTATTACACCATTTTGAAGTTAAGAGATAGATCTACATTTTGTATGAAGACATCAAAATCTAGTTCGGTCATTTTCCTAGTCAAAATGTCAAAATACAGAAGTGCAACTCTGTTGTCAAAAGCTGAAACAGAGCTCTGACCAATTGAGGGTATTTTGGTCATTTCACATTCTACAGAGCTCCAAATGGGATGATTATTAAGGAATTGGAAAGCTAACTCAAAGGGCTACAATTTTAATGTTTTGCATAAGAGCTAGTTCGGCCTCCATCAGCATGAAAATAGCAGTTGAAGTGGTGCCAAATTCACAAAAGTTAAAACGCGACCCTTGAATAAGTGGCTTGAAGTCGCGTATTCCAAGGTCGTGTATTCCTCCATTTCGGCTGCAACTTGTGTTTTGCTCACACAAGTTTTTTGACCCATTTTCTTGCAAGAATATCAGTGGAAACAGCTCAAGACAGCTGCAAAAGAAGTTTTACAACTCAAATCTAGCTTGTTTATGGGCTCAAAAGGAATCTTAACATGATTTAATACTTTATCTCTTGCATGGAAATCCTCTATAAATGGTAGCCTTTGGAGGACATTTTCAGAACTTTGGAAGGCTAGAGATACTCTACAAAATGTAGTCTTCACTAGAATTTCCTTAATTCATTAGTTAGAGTAGTATAGTATAGTTAGTGTAGTTTTTCTTTCTTGTATTTGAAGTTAGATTTGGATGAAGATTTGAAGAGCAAAGATGGAGAATTGGAGATCATGTGACAAGGGTGACTTCTCTCCTATCACTTTCTCTTTTGTATTTAAATTCATGTTTAGCTATAATACAAGTTTGGATTTGTGTTTTTAACATGTTTAACTAAAGTTTATGCCTAGAGTTATGGATGAACTTTCTATATCTTGTTAGTGATGTCTACTTGGTTATTTGATGGTATTTTGAGGGTATTTTGATCATTTCACATTCTACAGAGCTCCAAATGGGATGATTATTAAGGAATTGGAAAGCTAACTCAAAGGGCTACAATTTTAATGTTTTGCATAAGAGCTAGTTCGGCCTCCATCAGCATGAAAATAGCAGTTGAAGTGGTGCCAAATTCACAAAAGTTAAAACGCGACCCTTGAATAAGTGGCTTGAAGTCGCGTATTCCAAGGTCGTGTATTCCTCCATTTCGGCTGCAACTTGTGTTTTGCTCACACAAGTTTTTTGACCCATTTTCTTGCAAGAATATCAGTGGAAACAGCTCAAGACAGCTGCAAAAGAAGTTTTACAACTCAAATCTAGCTTGTTTATGGGCTCAAGAGGAATCTTAACATGATTTAATACTTTATCTCTTGCATGGAAATCCTCTATAAATGGTAGCCTTTGGAGGACATTTTCAGAACTTTGGAAGGCTAGAGATACTCTACAAAATGTAGTCTTCACTAGAATTTCCTTAATTCATTAGTTAGAGTAGTATAGTATAGTTAGTGTAGTTTTTCTTTCTTGTATTTGAAGTTAGATTTGGATGAAGATTTGAAGAGCAAAGATGGAGAATTGGAGATCATGTGACAAGGGTAACTTCTCTCCTATCACTTTCTCTTTTGTATTTAAATTCATGTTTAGCTATAATACAAGTTTGGATTTGTGTTTTTAACATGTTTAACTAAAGTTTATGCCTAGAGTTATGGATGAACTTTCTATATCTTGTTAGTGATGTCTACTTGGTTATTTGATGATGTTATGTTGAGCAAGTTATTTATCACTTTTGCTTTTCTAATCATGGTTAACCGGCCATTAGTTGTAATAATGTTAAGATGTTAAGTTTGCAATGAAAATTGGAATTTAACACTAGTTTAAGAAAGTGATAAACCTAGGGAGTTCACTCACGAGAGTAGAGGAGTACCTTTGTGACTTTAATGACTTGTTTCATGTAATTTCATAAAAGAAATGAGCTTGTAGTTAATTTCATTATCACGAGAGTAGGTATGGCTTAATTACAAGTATAGTTGATTCACTACGAGAGTAGGTTTCACAAACATTAGGAAATTATGTCATGACTAGCCAAGATAATAACATTCACTTAACTAGTAACTTCATTTACAAGAATAGTAAGGAATTCTATACCTCTAGGAGCTTTCTATTGTTATTTTTAATATTTTTACTTCATGTTTATAGTGTAGAGTTAATTTCTTGCACTTGTGATAGTCTAAATAATAAAAGAGTTCAAAAATCACTGGTAATTGAAAGTCTTCCCTGTGGGTTTGACCGTTAATACCCTATACTTAATCGCGACTCGTATGCTTGCAAAAAATCGCGTGTGGGGTATTTAGCATTTTATAAATGTAAAACTTGATTGTGGATGAATTAATTGTTATATGTATATCCTGCGCTCGTCATAGCCTGATGATCATTGTGAAGGCTTGAGAAAGATCTTGTCATGGGTATTTGATTTGGAAGTGGAAAGACTACAAAGAAAAAAATGAAAAAATAAACCAAGAGAAGAAGCAGGGACAAGAGAACCGAGGATTGAGGAAGTAAAGCAAAACTGCAAAAGGTGTTGTCTGGCGTCTGCTCTGTCCTAGCGCTAGGGTTACTATTTTTTAATCTGATTTTTAGTTTTTCTCTTAAGATAAGTAGAATTCTATACAAAATATGCTTGTTCTATGGCTCTAATATAGCAGTAACAAGTCCTTGTTGAGGCTATGGAAACCTGGGTTCGAATCCCAGCAGCCCATTCTTCTTATTGTTTTGAGTTTAGGGTGAATGTCTGAAAAATTTAAAAACCACCGGTTTACGGTCTAAACGGTTTTTAACAGTTCACATGGTTCATCCGGTTTCCAATGGTTTTTCATTAACCTCCGGCTTTGGCACTAGATCGGACCGGTGACTTGTCCGATTTGCAGTCCAACTGGTCGAATCGACCGGTCCGATCTGGTTCTAAAAACATTGTTAATTAAGTAACTTAACTATATAATTTGCAAGATAACAACGGAGAAATATCACTAAATACTTGAGTCTAGAGATGTAGAGTCCACTCATGGTACAAAAGATACAATTGAATAGATTTACCTCTTGTTACTACTCATATTTAACTAGGGATTCATTTCCATATTTACCAAAACTCATTCTCATGATGTAGTGGCTTAGATTAGTTTAGTTTTCTCTATTCTCATGGTGAATAATTGGATCTACTCCTTAGTTGTTCATGAAATGCAAAGATAATCCACTCAAGTGTACTTCTATTCTCATGAATCTACTCCTTAAACTTCATTTATATTGTTCCATTGTTATTACCAAATTCATTGAATAACAACAACTAAAAACTTGTCATTGGTGATCAAGCAGCAACAAGTGATAAGCATGCATAAATGGACAAGTTAATACAATAGGTAGCAAGTGTAAATCATATTTGATGGGTTCTCAATACAAGTGCAAGTTTTAAATCCAAAATACACCCATTTGACTACAATTATCATATACTGGGTCGATCCCATAAGGAACAACTAATGTAAGTTGTGACAGCCCCACCTCCCCCTAAGGCGAACCAGAGGGTTTGGCGGACCGCCTGCCCAACTCTCGTCAGGATTACGGAATCAAAATACTCGTAAACCCTACATAATGCGCGATAAAACCGCAAGAAAACGAACGATCAGAAACTGATCTAAACACAATTACCAAACCATACGGTACAATAGGACTTTAAGTAAACGCTCCAACGAAAACCGAAAACCAAAGCGAAAGAGCCACTGCCACGTCACAATCCGGCCAAAAGTTGACCGGATATCCGGCCGGATTACCGACCAGATTCAAGGCAGTGAGCAACTCTTTTTTTTTTCAATTTCCTCTGCTAATCCGGCCAGGTATCTGACCAAGAACTGGCCAGATATACGGCCGGATTCCCTGAACAGTTTTCCGGCCAAATTTTTTCTTTCTCGTTCAAATCCCACACTCGGTCGAATCCCCAACGGATACAAGTAAAGTTCATATAAACCCATAGAACGTATATTCGAACAAATACACTAAGGAGACATGAATAAACACTTATACACATACGTTGGAACTTTGCAAGCCAAAGTGTGATACTAGATAAAGTTACAATTAGGGTTTCTATTACAGAGGAGCTTAACAAAACATGTATCTATTTTAACTCGACTCTTTCTTCCAAAATCAACGTTCCAAAATATAGTTCCCTGTAAGGAAAACAAAGGTAACGAGGGTGAGCTTATGCTCAATGAGGTACCATAAGTATAAGCAGTCAAGAATCATGGAACTTCACTTAAGTCAATCATATAGAAATACCATATATAATAATGAACAAACACATCTGTTAAACATAGTAATTCAACTAGAAAGGATACAGGTGGCTCTCAAGAGTCGAATTCCCATCGCTTCATCAGAGCTTGATCAGGTAGTAGTTGACACTCTGTCAACTTTCAGGTAAAGTAACCAGTCCAGTAGAGCACCGCTTTACACCAAACTCCGTCCACCAAACATACTCCTTACCGGGCCTGAACGCCTCAACAGGAATAGTGGTGGTAATACTCGAGTATACCGGGAATCCAGAGTCTCCAATACCCAAAGATTCCCAAGAACAGTCCCCATGGTTTGTCAATTTTCCTCGACCAAGCCCTTGCTGGCTTGATTCCATTAACTCCCCATGGGATTGAGCTCAGGTTTAAGAGGAAGGTCGTCGGATACACCTCCAAATGACATCAGGTCATGCACAGTAACAGATTCCAGTTTATACAGTAAACAGTCACACAGGCAAGAGAGACGAGTGCGATAAAGTACAATCCCATCTCGTCCAGAATAAATAGATATTACAGTCATTCAAGTCACGAATTACAGGTACAAGTAATCAAGTAAGCAACAAGTTATGCAAGTGGTACACTCACCAGTCAAGCAAAAGGACTTCAAAAGTTTCCTTCCCAAGTATGCCTTTGATCACCGACTCATCCTAAGAATAACCAAGGTAAAACAATTATGGTTCCCATATCCACAAACCCAATAAACAGAATGCATAATTGAGGCTCGACTACGAGTCGTAAGCCTATCCGAATGAACTACGAATGCAAGGATACAAAAGTGTGGCTTCGGGGTGAAAAAAGTAACGGTTGGTTCTAAAACACGAACAATCCCAAAGCCCTTCATATAACACCAAATAAAAGCTCCAAAACCAACCACAATCAAGCTCCTCATCCATCATAGGTAGTTTCCTTACTCAACTCCAAATCCTAGATCACGAATATCATGTCAAGCAAAGGAAATTCTAAAATCATCAAGTTCCACTCATCTTTTGGCATATTAGTCACAACTGAAGCTACACTTATCGGATTAAGGCAAATTTTATGGCGTTTCAAAGCTAAGACATAGACCTACATTTCCTATGAGAACATTGACATGTATTTCTTGCATTTTCAAGGTCAAAAATCGAAATCTCAAAGAAAACAGAAAACTGTCCGTGAAATAGGGCATTTGGGCAGTCAAGGGTATTTTAGTCATTTCACAAGATAGAGTGCTCCGATTGAGCTAAAAGTTTACAGGTAGATATTTTACTCAATTTCCTACAACTTTCATGTTTTGAGCAAGAGCTGATTTGGCCTTTATCATGGACAAATATGCAGGTCAGGTTGGGTCCAAAAACAGGGCAGAATCATTCCTAAATGGAAACCCTAATCTGAAATTGATACACACAAACTGAAATTTTTCGTAGGCAAGTAAAACTAGCATATAAAAGCTCAATATTACACATAACAAAGCTATCAATCCAAGGCCAATGCTCAAGCATCAAATAAGAGCAGAAAATTCACCATAAAACTGAAATTTCCCACATCACCACCTCAAGTCATCATATATCTCATAAAACTACATATTTTGCAACTCCAACCACAAGTATGCCAGTATTCGAAGTAAAAAGGGATTTGTTTAGCAAAGTTACCTAGTAACCTCAAGAAAGGTGGAAACTTAGGGCTTTTTCCTCCAAAATCACTCCACCAACACCTTTAATTCTCCTTAGCAAGTAACTTTTATGGAGTAAGTTGAGATTTTAATGGTTGGAACTCAAGAATTGTGAAAGAAATTGAAGATGCAAGATGAAGTTTTCTCTCTTTTCTCCTCTCAAATGGTTCGGCCAATCTAGAGAAAGAAATGAAAGCAATTTGGTCAAAATTTGATTACTGAAAGTTAAATAACTTTGGTCAAAGTCCAACTCCCAATAGTTTCACAACACTTGGCTTTTAGGGTTTTGTTCTCATCTCTTTGTCTACCAAAGGTTAATCTATCTAACTAACCTCTAATTATCTCTTAACACCTTGCAAAATAATATCCCTTAATGCTAAACTTCATCTAGTCATCAAAATTTTATCACACATTGACGGGATTTTTTTATCAATGCAAGTTTACAATCCGATTTTATACCCGTTATCTGCAAGTATATAGGTCAATCAAATAATATAGGGCATGTATCGGGTCGATCCCACGAGGAGCAAAATTTACAAGTACTAGGTCCTTATTTTTCTCTATTATTTAGACTTATAATGAATTTGAACAGAGAAATAATATTGTTACTTTATACAATTCTGAATTGATAACTTGAAAGATACAATTGGAGACTTTTTACTAAAAACTTAAATCTAGGGATATAGATTCCACTTATGGCATAAACAACACAAATTAATAAATTTATCTCTTGTTATTATTCTTGTTAAACCAGAGATTCATTTCCAATATTACCAAATCTCATTTTCATGATAAAATGGCTCAGAGCAGGCTAGTTTTTCCTATTTTCATGGTGAAATACTAGTGCTACCCTGGTTTCCTTCATGAAATGATAAATAATCCACTTAAGTGTACCTCTATTTTCATGAGCATACAACTTAAGCTCTACTTATGTGTTTCCATTGTTAAAACCAATCCTCATTGAGTAAGAACAACTATAACATGTTATTGGTGATCAAACAATAACAAGTAAGTTCAGCTGCACAAGTAGACAAGTTAATACAAGATATAACAAGAGTGAATCACATTCAATTCATATCATTTAGCCATAAGTTTCATCTACTCGCTAGATAAAGAAGTTTAGCTATTCATGATTTGATATAACAATCATACTCACAAGTTTATTAATGCAAAACATCATTAAGTACAAGTACAAGAAAGATAAAAGAGAGCTTAGCCAATTAAGGATGAATCCCTCAAATTTCTGCTATGTCTTGCACCAAAGAGAATTACAAGTGAAGTCTCCAAGTTTTTTCCTCCAGAAGTTCTAGCTAGAGAGAAAAACTATGACAAGAGTAAAACTAACTACGTATCCCTCTCTAGCTTCCTCATACTTCTCTCATAAAAGGTGGTAGAAAGGCACTTTCTACCCCTCATAATTCCAACCCATCAGATTTTGTAAAGGAAGTCAAAAGATAAGTTGTTTTTGACTTGTCAATAACTCATTTTGTCTTCCCTTTTTTACAGAGGCATGTGCCACCGTTTTCTCTCACCAATTTAGCTGGAAAGTTGTGTGAAAAGTGAGAAAATTCGGCTCCACACTTTCAGAAAAGAGAGGCCGATCCGAGCCTCTGATCCGAGGGGTAAAGATGGATCCGAACTCAGATCGTCCTTGATCCGAGGGGTTTCTTAAATAGATCCGAGCTCGGATCGTCTGACCTCGGATCCATTGCTCCAGAAGTACAGACGAGGGTTCGGATCACTTTTGTTGAGTACGGATCCGAGCTCGGATCTGTCTGGTCAATTTCCAGATTTTCGATTCCTTCCTTTTTCTTCATTCTTTCGCTCCTAGTTTCTTTTGTTCTTATCCTCCAAATGATTCTTGCTCTTTCTTTATGAAGTTCACATGTCAATTACCTTCAAAACATCACAGGTTAAAGCATTAATCCACTCATTTATCACGTTTTGAATACTTGAACAATATTTAAGCAATTATCACTAAAAGTGTTCGATTATGGCTTTAATCTTCTCAAAAGATACTAAAAATTCATGCCAAACTTGTGCAAAATATACGTTAAATATTCTCTTATCACACATACCGCACTAGCGGGTCCCACGTCCATAATGCACTTCAAACTTAACATGTACTAATTTATACCAAGAAAATGATTTAAAAATGATACTCACTTATAAAAATCTCTGGAAAATTAATATAATAAACTAAAGTAGGAAAATGCATGCGGAAAATAAAATAAAATAATATAAAATAAGGAAAATTTTGCGGGTCCTCACACAAGTATTAGGTCCTTACTTACTCTATTTTATTTAGGCTTGCTATCTAATAAAACAATAGAAATCACAATACTTACTAATTAATTAATTTAACTATATAACTTGCAAGATAACAATGGAGAAACATTACTAAGCACTTGAGTCTAGGGATGTAAAATCCACTGATAGCACAAAAGATACAAGTGAATAGATTTATCACTTGTTACTACTCATGTTTAACTAGGGACTTATTTTCATATTTCCCAAAACCCATTTGCATGTTATAGCGGCCTAAATTAGTCTGGTTTTTACCTATTTTTACGGTGAATAACTAGATCTACTCCCTAGTTGTTCATGAAGTGCAAAGATAATCCATTCAACCGTACCTCTATTCTCATGAGTCTACTGCTTAAACTTTATTTATATTGTTCCATTGTTATTACCAATTTTCATTGAATTACAACAACTAAAAACTTATCATTGGTGATCAAGCAACAACAAGTGATAAGCATGCATAAATAGACAAGTTAATATAAGAGGTAGCAAGTGTAAATCATATTTGATGGGTTCTCAATACAATTGCAAGTTTTAAATCCAAAATCCACCCGTTTGACTGCAAGTATGCTGGTCAAATAGTAGTTTAGGGCATATATCGAGTTGATTCCACGAGGAGCAACTAATGCAAGTACTATGTCCTTACTTACTGTATTATATTGAGACTTATTATCAAATAAAACAATAAAAATCACAATACTTACTAATTAATTAACTTAACTATATAACTTGCAAGATAACAATGGAGAAATATCACTAAATGCTTGGGTCTGGGGATGTAGAATCCACTTATGGTACAAAAGATACAAGTTAATAGATTTACCTCTTGTTACTACTCATGTTTAACTAGGGATTTATTTTCATATTTACCAAAACCCATTCTCATGATGCAGTGGCTTAGATTAGTCTAGTGTTTCCTATTCTCATGGTGAATAACTAGATCTACTCTCTAGTTGTTCATGAAATGCAAAGATAATCCACTCAAGTGTACCTCTATTCTCATGAGCCTGCTTCTTTAGCTCCATTTATATTGTTCCATTGTTATTACCAATTTTCATTGAATAATAACAACTAAAAACTTGTCATTGCTGATGAAGCGGCAACAAGTGATAAGTATATATAAATGGATAAGTTAATACAAGAGTTAGCAAGTGTAAATCAAATTTGATGGGTTCTCAATGCAAGTGCAAGTTTTAAATCCAAAACACACCAGTTTGGCTACAAGTATATAGGTAAAATAGTACTTTAGACCATATATCGGGTCAATCCCAAGAGAAGCAGCTAATGCAAGTATTAGGTCCTTACTTACTCTATTATATTTAGATTTACTATTAAATAAAACAATAGAAATCACAATACTTACTAATTAATTAATTAACTATATAACTTGCATGATAACAATGGGGAAATATCACTAAATACTTTAGAGATGTAGAATCCACTTATGGCACAAAAGATACAAGTGAATAAATTTACCTCTTGTTACTACTCATGTTTAACTAGGGATTCATTTCCATATTTACCAAAACTCATTCTCATTATGTAGTGGTTTAGATTAGTCTAGTTTTCCCTATTCTCATGGTGAATAACTAGATCTACTCTCTAGTTGTTCATGAAATGCAAAGATAATCAACTCAAGTGTACCTCTATTCTCATGAGTCTACTCCTTAAAGTCCATTTATATTGTTCCATTGTTATTATCAATTTTGTGACAGCCCCACCTTCCCCTAAGGCGAACCAAAGGGTTTGGCGGACCGCCTGTCCAACTCTCGCCAGGACTATGAAGTCAAATCACACAAACCCAAGATTTCGCACGATAGAACACAAAGAAAACAAACAATCGGAGCTTACCAAACCAAAAACACAAAGGCCAACCTTTACTGATCGATAACACTGTGATCAAATGATTCACACACAACGAAGAACGAAGAACGAAAACAAAATGGAAAATGAACAGTGACTGCCACGTCACAATCCGGCCGAGATCTGGCCGGATTGAAGGCAGTAGCTCGATTAAAATTTTTTCAAAAACCCCTGTCAATCCGGCCACCTATCCGTTCAAGAACTGGCCGAATTTCCCCGAACAGTTCGCTCCAAATTTCTTTTTCTTCCTCGCTCAAGCTCCGAACTCGCCCGACTTTCCAACGGATACAAGAAAAGTTCATACAGATCCAAAGGCATACATTCATCAACAAATACATGAAGAAAACATGAATAATTACTTATATACATACGTTGGAACTTTACAAGTCAAAGGGAAATACTTGCTCAAAGTACAATTAGGGTTTTCTCATACAGAGGAGCATAATCAAAAGGGATGTCTATCACTAGCTCTACTCTTTTCTTCAAAATCATGATTTTCAACATGTTGAACACTGTAAAGAAAACAAAAGTGACGGAAGGGGGTGAGTTTACACTCAATGAGGTACCCAAAACACAAGTAATCATGAACCATGGAAATTTACTTTCCTTTACTCAAATAGACACGGCAAATAAGAAATAAATAAACATCTTAAATGGAAAGAATACAAGTGGCTCTCGAGAGCCAAATACCCATTGCAGTACTTGATCCAAACTCGTTGACCCTCCGTCAACGTTTAAAAAAACAAACATGTCCGTAGATTCCTCTTAGAATGCCAAATCCCGTTCACCAAACATACCCCTTTACCGGGCCCGAACGCCAAATAGGAACAAGAATGGTAATAATCGAGTATACCGGAAATCCAGAGTCTCCAATACCCAAAGATTTCCCAGAAACAAGCACCCATGGATCGTTAATTTTCTCGACCAAGCCCTTGCTGGCTCGAATCAAGTAACTATCCATGAGATTGAGCTCAGATTTAACAGGCGCAGGAAGGTCGTTGGATACGCGTCCAAACGACATCATATCAGGTATAAGTAACAAATTCAAGTGTACACAGGAACAATATTAGACACAAGTAACAGATTCAAGTATATACAGGAAACAAGTCACACAGATCAGAGAACGAGTGTGATAAAGTACACTCTCATCTCATACAGAATAAACAGATGATACAACCATTCAAATCATAATTTGCAAGCACATATACCAAGTTACACAACAAGTGAGGGGAGTGGTACACTCACCAATTCAAGTAAAGATACGTCAAATGTCTTCACCCAAAGTATGACTTTAACCATCGAGAAACCCTAAAATAACCAAGTAAAGCAATTATAGTTCCCACATTCACGAATCCAATAAACAGAATGCACAAATAAGGCTCAACTACGAGTCATATACTTATCCAAGTGAACTACTAATACAAGGAGATAAAAGGTGGTTTTGGAGTAAAAGGTAACGGTTGGTTCTAAGAACGTGAATGACCCCAAAACCCTTTACTTCTACCAAAACCATACCTACAATGATTGACCAACTCCAAACTTAAAGTGGGAAAGGAAAGTAAGCATTGTTCTTAAGAAAACAGAACTTTCCAGTTTTGCGCACCACCATTTGAAAAATCATATCTCAAAATTTTTAAGTCCAAAATTGATAAAATTTATACCGCCAGAAAATAGACTCAAAGGGGTACAATTTCTCAGAAGACATATTTATAAGATTCAGATCACAAGTCAATCAAATTCGAGCCTCAAATTTCTGTTTTATCCAGTAGAAGACAGAACAGGTATGCAATTTCAGTCAATTTTGAAAAATCACCATAAATCACACAGATAGAACCAGAGTCTAAAATTTTCACGGTTTATAGATCTATGAATGTAGTTTAAAATACAACAAACAGAACTTAATTCTAATAGTTCTATAACAAGATATAGCAAATTTCCCAAAACTACTCAAGGGTTCCTACAAAAATTTTGACAGCACTTCCCTTGTTTTTCCTTTACTTTCTATCCAAATATCAACACCAATCACTACTTACTTTCAACCACAAATGCACCCACAATTCACGAGCTATCAAACACCCTTAATTAGAGCCACAATACCCTTCAAATTCAACCAAGTAGCAACTCAAATTAGAAATCCTAAAGCTGGAATTTGTGCACCTAAACTGGAAATTTCTTTAGGCAAAGTAAACTAACACAAAAACACTAAATTTCTCCCATGTCAAAACTAGTAAATCATAGCCAACCATTAATCATCATATGAGGGCAGAAAAATCACCAATAAATCTGAAATTCATCTGACTCTACCTCAAACCAGAAAATCTTCCACAACATAGCATATTTAGCCACTAAAAACCACTGATTTACCATTATTAAGGACAAAGGGGAAATTTCTTGACAAAGTACCTTGGATCCTCAAGAAAAATGGTAGTTTAGGCTTCTTCCTCCCAAATTGACTCCACAAACACCTTGGAAACTACCTTAACTAGCACTTTTATAGAGTGGTTTGCAAGATTTATGGTTGGAATTCAAGATTGGAGCAAGAAGAATGGTGCAAGATGAAGTTTCTCTCTCCTTTCTCTCCCTCAAAGTTTCGGCCAGCTTGGTGAAGAAATGAAGATGATTTTTGCTCAAAATTTGATATTTAGTAAAGGTGAGAATTAGGTCAAAGTCAAATTTCCAATCGGGTCACGACACTTGGCACCTTTTAGGGTTTCAAGCTTATCTTCTTTCTTCCAATGGTTAATCTCTCTAGCTAACCTCTAATTATCTCCTAACACCTTATAAAACAATATCCCTTAATACGAAACTTAATCTAGTCGTCAAAAATTTAATGCACTTGCCGCACTAGCGGGTCCCACGTCCTTAATATACTTCCAAATTAACTCAAACTAACTTATACTAGAAAAATATTTTAAAAAACTATATTCACTTATAAAATGTCTAGAAAATGAAGGTAGTAAAATAAAATGAAGAAAATGCATGAAAAGAAATAGAATTAAATAATATAAAATAAGGAAATTTTACGGGTCCTTACAAATTTTCATTGAATAATAACAACTAAAAACTTGTCATTGCTAATCAAGCAGCAACAAGTGATAAGTATGCATAAATGGACAAGTTAATACAAGAAGTAATAAGTTTAAATTATGTTTGACAGATTCTCAATACAAGTGCAAGTTTTAAATCCAAAATACACCCAGTTGATTGCAAGTATATAGGTCAAATAGTAGTTTAGAACATGTACCGGATCGATCCCACAAGGAACAACTAATGTAAGTATTAGGTCCTTACTTACTCTATTATATTTAGGCTTACTATCAAACAAAACAATAGAAATCACAATACTTACTAATTAAGTAATTTAGCTATATAATTTGCAAGATAACAATGGAGAAATATCACTAAATACTTGAGTCTAGGGATGTAGAATCCACTTATGGTACAAAAGATGATATAAGTGAATAGATTTACCTCATGTTACTACTCATGTTTAACTAAGGATTTGTTTCCATATTTACCAAAACTCATTCTCATATGTAGTGGCTTAGATTAGTCTAGTTTTCTCTATTCTTATGGTGAATAAGTAGATCTACTCTCTAGTTGTTCATGAAATGCAAAGATAATCCACTCAAGTGTACCTCTATTCTCATGAGTCTACTCCTTTAGTTCCATTTATATTGTTCCATTGTTATTACCAATTTTTATTGAATAACAACAACTAAAAACTTATTTTTAGTGGTCAAGCAGCAACAAATGATAAACATGCATAAATGGACAAGTTAATACAAGAGGTAGTAAGTGTAAATCATATTTGACGGGTTCTCAATACAAGCGCAAGTTTTAAATCCAAAATACACCCGTTTGACTGCAAGTCTACGGGTCAAATAGTAATTTAGGACATATATCGGGTCAATCCCACGAGTGGCAACTAATTCAAATACTAGGTCCTTACTTATTCTATTATTTAGACTAACTATTAAATAAAGCAATAGAAACCACAATACTTACTAATAATCTAACTTTACTCTATAACTTACAATATAACAATGGTGAAATATCACGAAATACTTGAATCTAAGGATGTAGAGTCCACTTATGGCACCAAAGATACAAGTGAATAGATTTACCTCTTATTTCTACTTATGTTTAACTAGGGATTCATTTCCATTCTTACCAAAACTCATTCCATGATGTAGTGGCCTAAAATAGTCTAGTTTTTCCTATTCTCATGGTGAATAACTAGATCTATTCTTATGTTCTTCATGAAATGCAAAAACAATCCACTTAAGTGCATCTTTGTTCTCATGAATCTACTCCTTAAGCTCTGTTTCTGTTGTTTCATCATTATTACCAATTTTCATTGAATAACAACAACTAAAAGCTTGCTATTGGTGATCAAGTAACAAAAAGTAATAAGCAAGTACAAATGTAAGCTAATACAAGAGGTAGCAAGTATAAATCATATTCAACGCATATCAAGTAGTCGTAAGTTTCATCTACTCCCTAGATCTAGAAATTTAGCTACTCTTATGAAATAAGACAATAAAGAACATAGATTCTTTGCATAAACACATATTGAATCACAAGTAAAGAGAAAGATAGAGAAAACTTAGCCAAGATGATAATCAAGCTCCTAAATCTTCTGTTTTTTCAACAAAAATGAGTGGTACAATGAGTTTTTCAAGTTTTTTCTTGCAAATCCCTAGCTAGAGAGAATAATAAAAGACTAAAACTAAGCTCTCTTACTAAAATTCGATTAATATTCTCCCTAATAACTAACTTTCTCTTTCTTCAATGATTTTCACATATATCATATTAGGAGAGTAAAAAAAATGGTTCATGATATGATATAAAACTCTTTTTCTCTTCGTTGAGGAATCTTAAGCATGTGCAGCCAAAATTCTGAGCTAGAATTGATCTGGAAAACAGTGTGAAAATAGAGCAAGTTACTGACCAAATTGCAGAGAAATAGAGCACAATATGCAACCTCTGAATACGTGACCTGAGCCTGCGTATTCGAGGTTGCGTTTTCTCGTTTGGTTCGTTTTCTTGCTTCTTTTTTGGTTCAATTGATCACTAATATCATAGGCAAGATGCCCAAGTGTTTGCTCATGTATTTCACAAATAATACTTATATTTGATGCCCTTCTACTTTTCGAATTGCTTTTGAATCAAGCATTAATGAGTTCAAATTGAATCCATCTTGATCCACCGTTGACACCGTTCCTCAAATCTTGCAAATATGACAAACTTTGCACATTAAATTGCTCAAATGAAACTCGCAAAATTTAGAAACTTAGAGAGCAAGTTACATCTTAAAATTCCTATCTTATACCAAAAATAAGCACAAAATGGTACTAATAACCATATATAATAAACACTTACCAAATCCCCCCACACTTAAATCATTGCTTATTCTCAAACAATAAGAAAAATGATCCCGCAACGATTTAAGAAGTGAAACGAATCAAGTGAACTTGAAATTCAATCTTGCTTAACTTGGCAAAGTTTCATTATGCAATCATTCGTATCACCCACAATACTCATCATATCATGTAAAAGAGAGATAATTATACCCAAAATTCAACTAAACAAAGTCAATCTCTATATATCACCTATTCTCACAAATATCTAACCTATATAGTCACCTTAGAGTTTTCCTCCTTCAAATTGAAATGTTAGCTTGCAAACCTTTGAGAGGGAATTATTCACTTTCTTTTTCTTTTATTTACTCTTAAATTGTGAAAATGCCTTTTGACATGAAAATCTACATTTTTAAATGAAGATTCCGGGTTACTCAACACTTTACTTATTATTCCTAATTCAAATACCTTTTTACGCGAAAATCAACATTTGTAGATGAAAATTCCCGGTTATTCAGTTTAAGAATTTATTGGAACCTTCTTTTTATGAACAAATCCCTGAAGAAGGTAGATTTAATGAAGGTAATCACTCAAGCAACTATATAAATCACCTATTTGTAAAAGTAAGTAAGATGAGAGATGTCGTTTATCAATCAAAATTTCAGGCATAATTGTCCCTATTTTACTAGATATACTTTCTCACATGCAATAGGTCTAATCATATAATAATTGTTTACAAGTCAAGTGAGAATTGAAGTATCAAATTACTTAAATCGACTTACATAGGAGAATTTGAAACAAAAGAGACTTAAATTTCATGCATTCGTGAACTTAAATGAAATAAATATGAAAAACTTGGGGCCAATTTTAAAATTTGAACAAATTTTGAAAAAATTTTAACAGAGTTTTCCCTTAATACTAAATGAAACTCCCTACCGACAAACCCAAAAATCAACATTTCAAAAAATAGGCAAAATTTCCAACATCCAATCCAAAAATTTCAAACAATATAAACACAAAAGTAACTACATAACACTATTTCCTCCCCCACATTTAACATACACATTGTCCTCAATGTGTAGGGAAAGAAAAGAACAAAAATAAGAACAAGTTACTCCCCAGTTTTAATGGCTGAGATCCAGTTCAGACATACATCACGAGCCATCGACCAATCTACGTAAATATCTACTAAGACTGCTACAAATCCAGATGCAAAAGCATAAGTTCGAAGTAAATTGTCTACAAGTCCAAATGCAAAAAGAAACATAAAATATAAAACTACAAAGAGCATAGAAGCAAAAGAAACAATAGCATGGAGAGATTAGTGAGGCTTCTTATGCATCATGTCATTGTTGATCCAAACGCAAGTGATCCTCTATTCGACGTGTGCGAGCCTCAATCTAAGCCAAATGCGCCTCTATGTCATCAAGGCAACTAAAAAGTCGCTACCAATTGGATTGAGGTGGTGGAGGAGGTGGAGCAGAAGTAGAGGGTCCAGCTTCCTCCTAGCTATGACGTGCCTTCTACCTACATTCCCTTATAGGCGGTACAATATGGTCCATAGCAATGCCCATTCCACGAAGTGAAGAAACTGTTAATTCATCGCTTGGCCAAGACAGCCACTCGAGCAATCGCAGTCAAATTAATGCCCATATGCTCAAAAACAAGAGAAAGGATACGAGAAAAACCAAATTTGAAAGAAGTAGTATGCTTTCTCGCCGTCGACCTTATGTAGTTGATAATGATATTCGAGAGCGGGATACGGGCATAGGAGGATTGCCGGTTGTAAAATATATAGTCCAAGAAATAGATGTCACTTTTTTAGACTTCCTCACAACCAGTTTTCTTTGGAATCACATTGTGCGCCATCATGTAAATAATTAAGCAATGATAAGTGTCGAAGACACTAGCAACCTTCGTCTCTTTCCTTGAGAAGCAAAAGGGCTGGTACTCGAAACCAAAACGAGCCATAGCACGAGAAGGATCCCATCTCTTGTTGGGAGCAATGAACCCTTTCTTGAAATCAATGACCGGCCCAGCGTTTTTGCAACCCAAAATTGTCGAAAGGAGATTGCGAGTTAAGTAGATTCGAGTCCCTTGCACCCAAGAATCCACCAACTCTCCACTATGGCTAGCCTTATTGACAATGTTAGCATAAAACTCACACACCAATTCCGGATAGTAGTGAGTAGGTAAAGTGAGAATTCGCACCCATCCGAGTTAGTTAAACACCTCCATGATATGATAGGCCATCTCAATCTCCGGATGAATGTGCTTCTCAAAGATAAACTCCAAATTAGCATACTCTTCATACCACTCTTGATTCTTTTGGGTTGTGAATCTGGCACTCTTAAATATTGTAATTTTAGAATGTCGAGAGGTGCTCCCCTTCTAACGCCTCGCCACAGGTTGGGGTGTAGGGGATCTTTTTTCTTCACTCTCCTCAACTTCCTCGCTCAGCTCCATTTTTTCACTTCCTTCACTATTCTTGGTGTTAGAAGAGGAAGGCTCGCAAATAATAGATCTTTCGCCTCTTGTCATGGTATTTAACAAATAAAGTACAATTAGTTTCTTATACTAGACTAAAATTTTGTACACTGCACATATTATACAAGTAATTCTTATAAAATATCTAAAGAAGAATCTTTCCACTTATAATAACCGTAGGCATTTTATGTGAGAACCCGGAAAAAAATTATGTGAATACCCTAAAATTATTTTATTTTATTTACATTGATATTAGAAAAATTATATATAACGAAGAAACGGTTACCTTAAATGCCTAATTGAATCCCTATAAATTGAGAATTTAGGAAATATTCTAGAATGGTATAGAAAAATTTTATGAATTAAATAAATGCATGACGTGCATATTGTAAATTGTGTTAATTGCGAATACTATTAGACACATAATATATACTAAAAGTTTAACAAGTACATGTCTAATGAGGTTTTCTTAAAGTTAAATGTGTCAAAATCAATGTAAGAAATTTTTCCAACAAAATACAAACGAAGTTAGGAGTCCATGCATAAAATCATAA
Source organism: Coffea humblotiana (assembly GCA_023065735.1). Classification (NCBI taxonomy): domain Eukaryota; kingdom Viridiplantae; phylum Streptophyta; class Magnoliopsida; order Gentianales; family Rubiaceae; genus Coffea; species Coffea humblotiana. Next base: position 10,756,744 of record CM041217.1, read on the forward strand.
AATTTTAGGCCTTAGTAAGCAAATAAACTACAACAAAAATACCAAACCAACCTTAAACTTCAAAACTATTTACCATTCAGCCAAGGCATAAACTATCAGAACTTATAACAAAACCGAGAGAGGAATGTTTCTGTGATAGAAACCGAATACAAGCATCTGCTGGTCTAAGTGGTGGAAGGTTGGAAGTTAGCTGAGATTGGGGGGGTGATTGAAGGAAAATCTAATGGAAACAGCTCCCAAAGCTGCTAAGCAGAAACGGTGCAATGAGAACGTGAATAAGAGCCGATTTGGACGAAGGAACCGAGAGAGGTTAACTTATATGTTTTTGGCTGCCACTTCCCACCGAAAGGAAACAACCTGATCATCTTTAAACATGAAGGCCGAGAGAAAACAAGAAGGAAACAACTACCTATTCCTCTGCATGTTAACACCGAGAGATAAACAAGAGAGAGAGCCGAGGGAGTTGAGAAGAAATCTGTCTTCCTGAGAGAAAGGCTTGTGAGAAAGGGAAAACAAAGCTTCTGTTTATACTTCAGCCAAGAGAGGAAACCAGAGGTCCCGCTCCATTTGCAGCCAAAAGGAACCAGAAATTGTTGTTCTGTTCCAGTCGAGGAGAAAGTAGAAGGGTGAATTGACTTCCACCTTGAGTGTTGGGTAGAAAACCAGGTAATATAGCTAGAAACCATCACCTTTTATATATGTATTTCAGAGGAATTCTGATGTATGTAAGATTTGGGGTTGAGTTGAAATGAAACCAGGTAGCGCAACTTACTTTCTTGCCTGATCAAGAGTAAATGTACTTGAACTCAGGAAATATGGTAGTATATTCATTATCTGGAGTTGCATATGAAACTTATGGTGGAAAAAATCTAAATTTAATGACTGGAACTTTGAGTAGCAAACCGCACGACTGTTATAACATTCTTCAGCTTAACCGATGGGGATTTCTTGGAGTTGAGTGGATATTTTCGTACAAAGTTTGCTGGAAAATGCTGGTTGTATACTTATTTGTCTGTTATGAGCCTGTAGGTGTGATTTGTAGCTATAACTGAAATTCAAAATGGTTAAAAGTTGAAGGGAAAGGAAACTGTCATAACCGAGAGTTGTTTGTTGAATTACAGCTTGTTATCTGAACTTCCTATAGAGAATTCTGCTAGGATTGCCTGGAATATGTTTACCTCTGATCTTATAGGATATTTACTTGCAAAACTAGTAAAAATCATTGGTAGTCTTGGCTGGAAATGTCAAAGAAACCTGCTGGAACCTGTTCGCTTCATCCGACAAAGAAAACATAAGAAATCCTGGCTATTCTCTGCAAACCCTTAGCTTCTAAACTGACTTACACAGTTGAAACCTATCCTAATGCCTCTAAACTTTAACCAGAAAAACAGGAATGAGTAGGAACTAAACTGAGTGATGAAGGGGGAACAAGTTCACTGATTGCAGGTTGTTAGCCGAGGGAAGGAAGCAGAAGGTGCTTCTGACCGGCCATTTTTTACCTTGAAAATGCGAGAACTGGGTGTCAATGTCTTCATAGGAAATGTAGGTCTGTGTCTTAGTTTCGAAACACTATAAAATGTGTCTCAATCCGATAAGCATAACTCCAGTTATGATCAAAACACCAGAGGGTGGCAAAGCTGCCTTTCTGGTTGCCTTTCTCTTGTTTCCCGAATGCATTTTGCTATAATGCTAGCCATGAGGAAACCTATTTTTGAACAGAATTTCATCTAATTTCCAACCCTGTAAGCTTTCATAAATGATAGCTAAGGTTGCTCTGAAATTTAACAACTATATCTAGTTCCACGAGTAGAGTTAAATTAAAGCAAATGAGAGGAAAACTCATGATAGTTATATACCTAAATTGGCTTCTAATCACTTAATATTGTCTTTACAAATATTTTATAAATTATTAACTTGAAAAATACATATGTTTCTTGATTTAAAATAATAAAGTCAATAAGTTTCGAAATAAATATTGGGGAATAAATATTGCGTGTATTTTATATTTTAAAGTCAAACCTAATTTGAATAATTTAAATAATAGGTGAACATCTACAAATTGTAAATTTACCATGGAATTATATATTTATCTCAGGAAATAGCTGCGAGTCAGGAAACAAACTCGAGACTCGAGAGTAATTTATTTAAGAATTTGGTAAGTGTTTTTCGAATTTATGTGTATCTAAGTGAAATTATGTGACAAATGTGCTTACCATGAATTATTACTAAATGATTTCTTGTGAAGTGTATCTCAATTGTCCCTCGCTTTCTAAGTCAAGGGTGTACTTTATCGCATTCGCCTTAGTTGAGTTTAAAGGTCGATAATTGACTGAATGTTACTGTAAGTGTGCATGAATGTAAACCGTATGTGTGCCTCACCGCATCGGCTAAACTGGGCCCCAAAACCCTCTGTTCAACGGACTATTCGAGCTAGCAAAGGGTTTGGTCAGGTAGGACGGTAGTTTTGAGTAAATGTTTCGGTATACTTGAGTATTACCATGAGGTTGGGAGATTATTGAACTGATTATTGAATGTAGGGGATTGTTTATTGTTTTGGAGGACATAAGGAGGTGAATTGGCGGAATGTATAATGATATTGAAATGAATGTACAATGACAGTGAAATGAGTGTTTCTTGACACTGAAATAAATGTTCAATGACATTGAAGTGGCTCTAATGCGAGCACCGTATCTTTTTAAAAAGTGATTGTTTAGTGAAGTGTTTTCCCTAATTGCTTAATGAAAGTGATTGTACAGTGAATTGTGCACTACTTGTTTAATTGTACTGATTTAAGTGTTTATTAAATGTTATTTGCTCGGCAAACCTCACTGAGCATTAGTTCAGCCCTTTTAGCTTTGTTTTCCTTACAGGAGTTGGAGGCCGGAGATCGAACAAGGGAACTTAGGGATTTATCGTGAAGACTTTAGCATTGTGATTAGGGATGTAAGCAAGCTGAACTACTCGCGAGTTATGAATCTGTGATTAGTATCTTAATAAGGTAGGAATTTTGTATCGATCGAGGCATTGTAAAAGATTTGAACATGTGGTTTTAGTATACCACAATGTTATCTCTGAAGTTAATGTTAGTGAAGTTAATGTTAGTGAAGTTAATGTGAAATTAATGAGTCCTGACAAGAGTCAGGCAGACGATCCGCTAACTTTTCGGGTACACCCTAGAAGGAGATGGGGTCGTCACATTTTATAGAATTATCGTTCATGTATAAGGATTAAAATTGACTCAAATAACCACAAGTAATTATCTTTATGTCATAAAAATTCAATTAAATGGTCAAAAATATCCAAGATTATGACATTAAAAATTGTCAAAATTGTCTAAAATTACTAAAATTACCAATTTATTAAAATAGGCAACAAATATGAGCAATTTAGTGATTTTAGCAATAATCATGTTTATAGCAAGCATAAATTAGCTACAATTAACGATATTTAGCCAAAAACATGATTAAACAAAAATTATCCCAAAAATTCAAAAAATCATCAAAATTACTCTTTATACGTAATGTACATACTAAAACATCATCAACCCACCATGTTTAGTCATAAACATCCATCAAAAGGACTCAAATAATAATTTAAGTTATCTTTTCAATTTTATCCAAATATAGCAACTTTAAAATTTTAACAATCAATAAAACATCCAATTGCTACATTTGAACATGTAAACATGCTTAAACAACTTTAATAAGCATAATAGATGCCAAAAATATCAATAAACATCATCAAAAATTTGAAATTAGAAGATGTCAGAAGACTCAGAAAATTACAAAATACCAACTTCTAAAATACGAAGATTTAATGAAAAAAACTCACCTCAATCACGTAGAAATATATTTGAAGATGAAGATTATGCAAAAAGCCCTATGAAAAACGCTCCAATTGACCTCCAATTGATGAATTTAAGAGCTAAGAACCTTAACCTCCAATTTCTTAAAAACTGGATTTTAGGTTATTTTTCTTGAATTTCAATCGGTTAAAAAGACTGTAGGAAGGTTAAAAGGTGTTGAGTTGATGATTTCTAGCACATAAATGGAGTAAAATTGAAGAATTGTGAAGGTGTGTGTATATGTGTGAGAATACGTGAGGTTGGAGAAGAAGAAGAGAATGAAAGAGCAAGCCCGCATTTTTTTTTTTAAAACAATCTACAGACAACGTGACCTAAAAATGCGGCATTGAACCTGCTATTTTGAGGTTGTGCATTGTGCCTTAATTTGCAGAAGACAATACACAGGCTCAAGAAAATGTGACCTAAGATCACGTTTTCGAGCTTGCGTATTTTGTTGAAATGTTGCAGAATTCAAAATGCAATCTCAGAAAAACATGACTTAAGGTCGCGTTTTCTCTGAGCCTGCATTTTCTTCTGCAATTTTCTGCAGAAATATTAGCTTTCTAAAATTACACAAAGTACCCCATTTGATCAAATGTATTCCAGATCATTCGTTTGTCAAAATAATCAATGTGAGCATATGTAAAATGATCAAAATATGCATTTCTACCCTCTTTCACAAATCAAGAACAACTTTCACTCAAATCAAGAGGTAGAGTTCCTTGATCAAAATTCGCCTTTTTCACTTCAAATGGTTTTCTTTGTTTCTATTTCCAATTACATAAAAACAACTTAAATTCATGATTTAATCATTGAATCACACCAATTAACATAAAACACAAAATATTGGATTGCCTCCCAATTAGTACTTTTGTTTATAGTCGTTAACTCCACTCAAAAGAATTGGCTCCTTAGATTGAAGAAAAATCACCCAAAGGACAAATAAATCCCTTAGGGATGATTTCACCCGCCAAATAGGATTTTAATCTTTGTCCATTGATCTTGAACTTCTCATTTCTTGCATTAACTACTTCAACAGCTCCACAAGGAAATACTTGAGTGACTTCAAATGATTCCAACCATCTTGACTTGAATTTTTTTCGAAAACAATCTAAAGCGTGAATTATATAAAAGCACATTTTGCCCCACCTTAAATTTTATAGGGATAATATGCTTATCATGCCAATATTTGCTATTTTCCTTATAAATTTTGACATTTTCATAAGTATACAGTCGGTGCTCCTCCAATTCACTTAACTCAAGTAATTTTTTCCACCTGCAAGATTAAAATCCATGTTAATTGTTTTAATAGCCCAATGTGCTTTATGTTCAATCTTCACAGGTAAATGACAAGGTTTTTCATAAACTAAACGATATGGCGACATCTCCAAGGGTATCTTAAATGCCGTCCGATAAGTTCAAAGTGCATTATAGAGTTTTTTTGCCTAGTCTTTTCGTGATTTGTTCACTGTTTTCTCTAAGATGAGTTTGATATCTCGATTTGCTAACTTTGCTTATCCATTTGCTTAGGGATGGTGTGGAAGTGATGTCTTGTGCCTACAACCATACTTAAGCAATAAGGATTCAAATTGTTTGTTATAGAAATACTGTCTTTCATCACTTACTATGACTTTAGGTATACCAAATCTACTAAAAATGTTCTTTTTAAGAAATCTAAATACTATCTTAGTGTTATTAGTAGGTGAAGCGATCACCTCCACCCATTTGAAGACATAATTTATGACTACTAAGATATACGTATTATTAAAAGAACTAGAAAATGGTCCCATAAAATTCATTCTCCAAACATCAAATAATTCAACTTCTAAAAAAAGTGGTAAGGGGCACTTCATTTTTTCTAGAAATATTCTTGGTTCTTTGACAAGCATCACAACTTTTAACATACTCCCTAACACCGTGGTACATTGTTGGCACCCCGATTGCCATATCTTTGTTATAGTTTTTGAAGTACTAAAATGACCACACGTTTCTAGGTTATGACAATGACATAAAATATCACGTACCTCATTTTCGAGAATACATCTACATACCATACCATCGACACGATGCGTATAAAGTAATGGTTCCTCCCAAGAGTAACTTTTCACGTCATGCAAGAATTTTTTTCATTTGCTGATAATTAAAACCCTTTAGCATTACTCTACTTATCAAATAATTGGCAAAGTCCGCATACCATGAAAAATTAATAAATTGTTTAGGATAAATTCATTTGAAAAACTCTCTTTAATCAAAAATTGATTATTGGTAGGGATGTACTCTAGTTTTCGAAAAGGTGATCCGTCACAAGGTTCTTCGATCCCTTTTTATCTTTTATTTTCATATCAAATTCTTACAATAAGAGAATCCACTGGATTAGACGTGATTTTTGTGACAGCCCCACCTTCCCCTAGGCGAACCAAAGGGTTCGGCGGACCGCCTGCCCAGCTTCGCCAGGACTCGTTCACTCATATCAAAGAAAGTAAGATAAAGCCTCGAGATAAGCGGAAACGAAACCCAGACTTGAAACATATACTTACATTTATCCCAAACTCAACCAATTACATAGTCCCAAATATATACACAAGCTTTAAATTCTTAGTACATTCCAACCCTAATCAAGCACTAGAACGAGATCAAAGCCAAAACAAGTACAAAAGGCTAAACTATACTAGTACAGGTCCCTCTCGCCCTGCTCGCAACCCCTGTTAAGGAAAACAAAAGACGTGGAATGAGCTAAAAGCCCAGCGAGGTTCTATATACTCAAACTACGCAATTAAACAAGGACATTAGCACGTAACAACAAGTAACCAGATAACATTTACAATATAAAGCAAGAGTAACACATTCATTTAAAAGGATACGTGAAGCCATTCGTTCGTTCGTTCATCGACCATCCATTCCTTCAATCATTCAGAAAAATTTCATTTGTCATTGAAAATCCCTCCGTCATTCTTGCCATTCATTCGTTCATTTCGTTCTTCCCCTTCTGGCCAGCGCACTGTCCAGTCCACACCAAACCACGTGGTAATACTCGAGTATACCAAACATTCATTCACCCAGGGTCACTAATCGCCCGACCGAGTCCGCTTCTGGCTCGAGTCGACCAATAACCAAGGGCAAGGGCCCAGTTCAGCCAGAAGGCTTACATTCATGCACAAGTAACGTTCAATCATTCAATCATTGAAAATTTCACGTTCATTTAGGTCGAGTGCGATAAAGTACACACTCGCCTAGAAAAGTCGTTTTGAGTATTCATTAAAACATTTAAGAGTTCAAACAATTATAACAAGCCACGTAGTCAATGAAAATATAGCGTACCTCAATCACATAACAAAGCAACAATCCAAATAGTCACAACAATTCACATAGTCATTAGAAACAAATCGTATATAGAACACTCACCTAATTAAGCAAAATTTACATCCAAAGTATCCCTCCGGATATCAACTTTGGTCACCAAGAAACCCTAATAACAATCATGAGAAAATATTATGGCTCAACCATCAAAATGTCCAGTGAATCAAAGAAAATTCGAATAAAACGAGTACAAGGGGGAAGTATGATTTTTTTGAAAGTGAAAAGGGTACATTTTGATCAAAGGAAATGAGTAACTAAAGGTTTTCCAAATCAAACATAAAACTAAGCTCAAAAGGTTTTAGAAAATTAAATCGGAAAAATTTGAAACAGTTGCCACGTCAGAATTCGGCCAGAACTTGGCCGGCTACACGGCGGGATAGTGAACAGTAGTTTTTCCTCATTTCTCGTAAAACGTGTTTTTGGCTCAAAACTAACACATTTGCAAAGAATTAATGTATAACAAGTATCTTGGTTAAAAATCATATGAAAAAGGTAGTTAAATACCTTGAATTCACACTTTAAAACCTTGCGCGTTAAAATTAGGTTTTGCGGCCGAGAAACCCTAGGCCACTCCTTTTGTTTCGGGACGAAAATGAACACGTATTTGAAGTTCAAAACTAACATTTAGGACTAAGCATCATGGTTAAAACGGAATGGTATAAGTGCAAGTGAAATAGCTCATAGAAATCTACTAAAGTGGCACTAAGCTACTCTAAGCAAAGTAAGCAAAATAAGTCTAATGCATCACAAAACTACATTCCAATCTCATTTCCATTCACTCAAGGGTAAGAAAATAAACGGACAGCATTTCCCCTTGTTTTTCCTTACTTTTCCATCCTACAACCAACCACAAATCTCACAATTTTCAACCACAATTGCATACACAAACTATAAGATATCAAACACCCTTAAAATGCAACCAATTGAAGCTTTACAGCCATCCAAAACCAGGCCCAAATATTCCAACATAACTCAGCACACAAAACTCCGATTCAGTTGATTCCAAAGCCATATGAAAGCTAAGATACAAGGCTACAATTCTTAAGAAGGCATCAAAAGCTAATTCAGTAATCTTCCCAGCCAAAAGAGCCAAATACAGGGGCTGATTATCATTTCCGGACAGAAACAGGGCAGCAGGGGTAAAATAGTCATTTCATAGGCTACCATGCTCCGATTGAGCTGAAATTTTACAGGCATAATCTACACTTAATTCTCTACAACTTTCATGTTTTGAGCTAAGGCCAATTCGGCCTCCATCATGGACGAACAGAACTGATCAGATTAGGGCAGAAAATTCACAATAAATCAGAAATCTAACCAACTCTCCACTAATCCACAAAATCATCCATTAATCATGTTAGCAAGCCACCATAGGCCACTAATTAGCATCTATTGGAACCAAAGAAGGGTGTTCTTAGCAATCTTACCTTGAAACCTCAAAGAAAGTTGGTAGCTTAGACTTCCTTCTCCCAAAACAACTCCACCAAAACCCTTAGCCTTCCTTAGCAAGCACTTGTATGGTGTAGTTTTCAATTTGGTTGGTTAAAACTCAAGATTTGGGCAAGGATTGAAGTTAGGAATTGAAGAGCTCTCTCTCTTGTTTTCTCCTCCATGGTTCGGCCAAGACAAGAAAAAATGGAAGGAAAATTGGTCAAATTTTGGTTTGAAGAAAGTTAATCTTCTTGGTCAAAGTCCAACTTCCAATCAAATCATGACATGTGGCCTCTTGAAGTTTCTAAGCTTATCTCCTTCCTTCCAATGATTCAAGTAGCTAACTAACCTCTAATTATCTTCTAACACCATGTAGAATAATATCACTTAGTATTCCATCACCTAATCGGCAAAATTATAACGCACTAGCGGGCCCCACATCGAACAAATGCACTTCAAGTTACGCACACTAACTTGTACTAGCAAAATGATTTAAAAATTGTACTTACTTGTAAAATGTACAAAACATTTAATATTTTCAAAGGACAGTATAAAATATGGCCACGGAAATAAAATAATACTTGGAAAATTTGAAAATTTTCGGGTTCTCACAATTTTGCATCTTTCTTATGGACACAAATATTTAAGAGTTGAATGGTCGATATAAATGATTAATTTAGACCCTACTAAATATTATCTAAATTTATCTAAAACAAATATCACATTCAATAGTTCTTTCTCCGTGGTTGTATAATTGAGTTGTGCCTTCATTAATCAATTTACTCGCATAATAAATGACATGCAACCTTCCTTCATTCCTTTTGATCTAAAACAGCTCCAACCGCCATAATCGCTTGCATCCACACATCAATTTAAATGACAGCGACCAATTCGGTGAAGTCAACTCCTTCTTCAATTTATCAAAAGCAATTAAAACATGTATCATCAAAATGAAAACGGACATCCCTTACATAACAAATCATACAATGGCCTTTGCTATTTTAGAAAAATATTTAATAAATCATCTTTAAAATCCAGCATATCCTAAAAAGCCAGCGTATCCTAGAAAGCCCCTTGACATTGTTTGGAGGTGGCATTCGTTCAATAACTTGTATTTTTGGCCTTGTCCAACCAATTCTCTTAAAGAAATCTTGTGCCCTAGGACAATTCTTTTTCGAACCATAAAATAGCATTTCTCCCAATTTAGCACAAGATTTGTCCCCTCACATCTCTGCAAAATCAAATCTAAATTATAAAGATAGCAGTCAAAAGATGAACTAAATATCGAAAAATTGTCTATAAATATCTCCATAATTTTCTCAATATAATTAGAAAATATGGCCATCATGCAATGTTGGAACGTAGCAGGAGCATTGTGTAGGTCAAATGGCATCCTTCTAAAGGCAAATGTGCCATAAGAGCAAGTAAATGTGATCTTCTCTTGATCCTCGAGAACTATAGCTATTTGGTTTTAACCTGAAAAACTATATAAAAAAAATAGTAGAATTCATAATCGACTATTCGCTCCAATGATTGGTCAAGAAAGGGTAACGAAAAATGATTTTTTCTAGTAATCATATTTAATTTTCGATAATCTATACACACTCTACGACGCCCCAACTTCTCCCAAAGGCGAATCCAAGGGTATCGGCGAGACGCCTGCCCAACTCTCGCCAAGATTCGATACCATTCCATTCCAAATTTAAGGTAAATAACCAAATAAAAAAAAAAGAACTGAAAACAAAGTCGCTTCCTTATACAAGTGTTCAGTCTTACATCATAAGTTTTCAAAATACATCAATTTTTCCAAAATGTACAACTTTCAAAAGTCGTCTAATCAGTACAACCAAAAATTCTAATCAAAAGGGCCATTAAGTAGGTTTCCCCATAATTCCTTCTATCTCAACTTGTGTTAAGGAAAACAAATCTAACGGGGTGAGCGAATGCTCGTGAGGCCAAGAAAACATGCAAAACACATAGTTCAGGTAGTGATGGCATTTAAACAAGAATTAAAACTGTAACATTCAAGCAATTCACAATTTTCAATTAAACACATTCAATAAAGATACAGGAGCTCTCAGGAGATAATTTCCAATTGCTTTATCCAGTTCGATCCAATACCTCCACGTGGTGACACTCCGTCACCCGAGTAGGTAATCAAGTCCGTACAACTTCACTTTTTTCAATTATGGTTCTGAGTCGACATGAGAGGTACCTCCCACCCGAATTGGTGTGGCACATGCTATCGCTCAGGGAATCAGGGAATCAATTATACGTTTATGGTTCTGAGTCGACATAAGAGGTACCTTCCACCCAAATTGGCGTGGTACATACTATCACTCAGTGGTCGATGAGACATCGTTCCAATCGACTAAAAATGGTTTAGGATTTTGAGTCGACGTGAGAGGTACCTCCCACCCGAATCGGTGTGGTACATACTATCGCTCAGAGAATCGATTATTTGTTTAGGGTTTTGAGTCGACATGAGAGGTACCTCCCACCCAAATTAGTGTGGTACATGCTATCGCTCAGGGAATCAATTATAGCACTGAGATGGTATGAGAGGCACCTCCCACCCAGATCGGTGTGGTATATGCATCAACTCAGGGCTTACAAGTTAGACATGTTTATGAACAATTACCGATCATATGTATTCCAGTAACAAGTATCGCATAATTAAAAGAAAGAGAGGACGAGGGCGTCCTCACGAGTATACACATAAGTCGAGGAGGTTCACTCCACTCGACATCACCACACAAATATAGTTTGCAATAGCAACACTTCACTTAATTGACATAGCAATTCACTTCACACAATTTGAATATCAATTCACATAGCACAATTCAATTGTAGCATCACTTAAGGGAAAGCGAGTGCGATAAAGTACACACTCATCTCAACAATTTCATAATACTCAATTAACAATTAAAATATTTATCAACAATTCATGCACTTGACACTCACCAATCAAAAATAAGGGAGTAGTGCTCAATCAAGTGTTTAGGCATCCACTGTGAGGTCCTCTTGAAGGTCCCCTTGAGTTCCTGAGCAAATAATAATTTACTATCACACACTATCACTTACAAATCCCTTGTTAACAAGGAAGATTATACACTTGTACAATCTAAGAAAATATCATGAAAGAGGGCCTTAATTACTCGTAAATCGAGACTCAAAAGTGGGGTTTAATAACACAAGGAAAAACTGATTTCCTTCATGAAATCAAGTTTAAAATGATCAATCAATATCGAAGGGTAGTGAAGAGTTTCTAAATCTCATTTCCCAACAAGTTGAAAAAATTCAGTTTTAAGTGTCAACTTTAAAAAATTATATCTTGCACTCAGTAGGTCAAAAATTGGAAAAATTTATACCGTTGGAAGCTTGGTTCAAAATGCTAAAAGTTCCTAGAAGACACCTTTCCAAGATTCTAAATAGAAGACATTCAAATTTCAGCTCAAAGTGGCTGACGTAAGCATACAAGACAGTTTTAGTCTTGTTTTTCAGCAAACTTTGGAAATCCGGAAAAATTCACAGAAAGTGAACTACCCTCTGGAATTTGTACTATGATAAGAGTTCTAAACAAAGTTTTAAACACAACAAGCGGAACTAAATTCGGAGTTTTGAGTGCCAAAATATAGCAGTCCAAAGTTGGCCCAAAAATGAAGACTGTTGGTCAATTTTCCAGATTTTGAAGAACAAATTTGGCCTGTCATTTGTATATCAAAACAGTCTTAGAATGACACCAAAATTGGTATAATTCAAATTCCGTATGAGGGCTACTCCTCTATCAAATTTCACGTAAAAACTCGTATGGGAAGGTAGTTAACAAAACTACCAAAGTTCAAGAAATTTTGAAGGCAAATCTGTCTTCTTGTTTCCTTTTCCCTTTTCAAACATTTTGCCCAATGAAATCAACTCCAATTTTGGTTCATTGGTGACACTAAGGTCCAGGAAACATATAATATACATTTGGTAGGTGTTTGACACCAAAATTTTCGAAACAACATGTCCCAAGTCAAGCTAGGCCATTCGGCTAGCAAAAATTAGGGTTTTCCAGCTTTGGTACAGTTTGGGAATTGGGCTATATCTCACTCAATACAATTTGAAATTGAGCGTGGTTGGTGGAGTTGGAAACTAGATTCACAAGTCCACATTTCATCAGAGAAATCGTTCTGAAATTCAGTTCGCAAATGAGAGAAATTAGAGCTACAAGCCGCAGCTTCTAACTTCCTCTCGGTTGGTCTAACAGAACAAGGCAGCCGATTTTGATCAATCACTACAGATGACTCAATTCGAATTAGAAGGTGAATGATACACTGTTAGAAAACTATGGATGGTTAGTTTTGAATGCCGCTGACGGCACTCAATTCTGACGTCTGAGCAAAGAGTTATGTTCGTTAAAAAAACACTACCAAAGGACCATTGTTACACGAATTTCCAGATTTGTTCTTGCCAAAATTCAATTTTTTATCCAACCAATTCAACTAATTTTTGGTAGAAACTTTCCACACATCATATACAACATATCTACATCAGTTTCAAAGTCATTTGAGCAACAAAAATTCGAACCAAAGCTTTGAGAAAAACAGGGCAGATTTTGGCCAAGCTTCCTATGCAATTTCCTTCGGTTTTCCTTTCACTTTTCCAACAAATCACATCTTGTTTATCACATAACTAACACAAACAACACTCATCATCATCATATCAGTCCTATACCATCAAGGTGGGATTTCATAGAGCCCACTCCAACCATTTAAATCCAAACAACAACAATAACAATGAAGTTACAAGCTTCCTAGCAAAGATCAATCCACTAAAGCCAAAATTAGATCGTCGGATGATTACCTCCTACTCCTTTGAGTGAAATCAGAAATTTTTGGACCTCCAAGACCCAAGAAAAACCGTGAGAAAGATGTCCTCCACCAAGATTGAGTTGCTCTCCAAGTTGTTTAGGTGTTGTGTGAAGGATTTTGAAGTGAAAAGGTTGCAAAAATGGAAGTAAAATGGGATGAACTTTGCTCTTCTTCCTTTGCTTGGGGTTGGCCGGCTATGGTGAGTGAGAGAGAGAGAGAAGGCTGATCAATGAAATTTCTTGGAGAAGCCTAAGAATTTGTGGTTAGAATTCCTTCAAAAGTCAACTCTTAATAGTGCGCGCACGTGCGCGTTTTGCGTCCGTTTTCTCTCGGGTTTGTTTCACTTGTGCACTAACCTCTAATGTACCTCCTTTAACACTATAATTATTCACTCTTAGTAGTCTAGTATAAGTTTCTTAAATTTCCATTTACCCGTTCCGGCTCGATTTATGCGAACTTCCAATTCGCGCGCGATAAAGCGGAATTTAAAAGAAAATTCATGTAACAATGATATAATTAACTAATTTTAGGGTAAATAATTATAAAAATAACTATTTTAAGAATAAAACACGAGTCCTCAAATCTCCAAGATTATTGCACTCTCAAATCGAGTATTGTCTCGGAAACGTGTATTCGCTATTTCTAACTAAACGAGCCATAGAAAAATTAAATTCGCGAACAAAACGTATTAGAAATATAAAAGAGACATATTTGCATACAATGGATTTTAAAATGAATGAAATAAATTAGTCGGAGTAAACGGGTGAATAAATAATTAATTAAGCCATTAAAATAATATAAAAATAAGAAAATAAAAATCCAGGTCCTCACACACTCTCCACCCAACCAAGAGATGAGATGGAATCATTTCATTATTTTTATCCATAACTACAATAATTTCACCTTTTTAGGGACAACCTGAATTGGACTAATCCAAATACTATCAGAGATAAGAAATATTGTACCTAAATCGAGCCACTTGAGAATTTCATTTCTTACCACCTCTTTCATATTTGGATTAAGCCTTCTTTGCATTTTCACCACCGATTTGCAATTGTCTTTTAATAAAATGCAGTGCATATATATAGAAGGACTTATACCTTTGATATCCGAGATTGTCCATCAAATTGCCTTCTTGTACTTTTAGAACCCATAGAAACTTCGTACATTGTTCTTCATTTGGGTGAGCACTAACAATTACAGGTAGAGTATTATTTTCTCCAATAAACTCATACCTTAAATGATTTAGGAGTGGTTTGAACTCTAATTTTGGAGTTTCAATTCTCGAAGGCGGTGGGATCACTTTTTCTTGACCAAGATTTTCATAAACATTATCCCATTTATAAGGTGCTTGAAAATTCAAATACTTAACCAATTTTTCAATTTATTCACAATCCCTCTATTGCATCCCTAAACTCATCAAACAAAGGTCAAGAGGGTTGAAGTTAAAGTTGACTCGGCTCAACTCTTAGGTTAGCTTATCAATGGTGTCAATAGAATAAGCATAATCGGTAAAAGAGGGTATTTTTCTATTTCATTCAAATTAAATTCTACCTCTTCTTCACTTATTTAAAACTTAAATTTGCCATTTTTAACATTAATAATAGTACCTACAATTGCTAAAAATGGTCTACCAAGAACAATGGACATAGACATATTGTGAGGACCCGAAAATTTTCTTATATTTATCTTATTTTGCTGGTTTATTTAAATATTTATTCACCCGTTTTCTTTGAATTATATATTTCAACCATTTTAAATCCATTTACATGGAACAATGTCTCACTTATATTTTTAAAACTTCCCATTAGCAAATTTAAATTTTTTTTAGACTCGTTTAGTAAGGAATAACGAGTACACGTTCTTCGAGGCAATACTCGATCCGAGAGTGCAATAATCTTGAAGAATTAAGAATGAACAATAGTAAATTAAGAAAAATTACTTGAGGGATTAGACGTGAGTGAGTTCAAATTAAACTTTTACCGCGCGAGCATCGAAAATTTCTCGAAAGTCACACCGCGCGACTAATTAGAGACTTGAGGAATTAATACTAGACTCATAAGTGTGAGTAATTACAGTGTTATAGGAAATACCTTGGAGGATTAGTGCATGAGTGTATCAAAATCGAGAGAAAATGGTGGCACGAAAATCTCGCGCGACAACTATTCAAAATTGACTTTTGCCAAACTTAACCACTTTTTTTCCCTCTAAGCTTCCAAGACAAGCCACA
This sequence comes from Coffea humblotiana, assembly GCA_023065735.1. Lineage (NCBI taxonomy): Eukaryota > Viridiplantae > Streptophyta > Magnoliopsida > Gentianales > Rubiaceae > Coffea > Coffea humblotiana. The sequence goes on from CM041217.1 coordinate 10,772,459, forward strand.
ACACACAACTCTCATTTCTCTCTCTCCATTTTCGGCCAAAGCAAGACAAGAAAAGGGAAGGAAGAAACTCCATTGTTTTTGCTTCATTTCACTCACAAATCTTCCACCAAATCGCATACAACTTAGAGTACCACTGTAGTTAGGAGCAAGGAGCAATCTTGTGGATTTTCTTGGAGAATTTTTGGTGAAAAAATCTGATTTCATCTAGGGTTTAAAGAGGTAACCTTCATCTCCTTTAATCTTTCCAATTTCTTCAAGATTGAAGGTTAGTTTGTATGGGTTTACAACCCTAAGCAAAAAAATAGATTAGCGGACTTGAGGAAACCATTTACTTTGCTTTAATCTCTAGGCTAGCGGTCTTGAGGAGGCTTGTAGGTAGCTGCCTTGAGAATTTGTTGCTTGGTTAATGTTGTTTGTGTGACGAATGAGAGGATTATGTTTAGAAAATGGAGAGAAAATGGTTAGAATGAGAGGATTATTGTTGCTTGAGAATTTTGTCTATGTTGTTCAGTTTTTATTTCGAAATTTTGATGCTTGGTTGACTGTGAAATTGATGGATATATGTTGTATATTGTGTGTACAAAGTGCCTTCCAAAAATCGTTTCATTTGGTCGCACAAAACTTGAGCTTTGGTAGGTTCAAATCTGGAAAACGTATAGCAGGGGTTCTCGGACAGTGCTCCTTTATCCGAATATAACTTTTTGTACAAAAGTCAAAATTGAGTGCCGTTAGTGGCATTCAAAACTAGACATTCATATCTTTTCAATGGTATAAAAATCTCCTGCTAGTTCATTTTGAGTGATTCGTAACAAATCGGCAAATCGGCTGTTCTGCTTTGCCTATGTGTTCGAATGAAACTGGGAAGCTGCATCTTGTGGCTCGATTTTGTCCCATTTGTGAAAAGATTTTCAAAACGATGTCTTCTAATGAATTGTAGCATTTGGAACCTAATTTCCAATTCCCACCAACCATTCTCAATTTGAGTTTGTATAGATTTAGATATGGTTTGATTTCGAAAGCGCGACAAAGCTAGAAACTGGAAGCTTTTTCCCTTCTTACTGGCTGAATGGTCAAACCTGTTTTGGGAGGTTATATTTCAACAATTTTAGTGTCATTTAACCATAAATTGTTTATTAAATGTTTATGGAACCTTGGTTTCAAAAATGGAGTGAGTTGGGATTGATTTCATTGGACAAAAACCTTTGGAAAGAAAGAAAGAGTGGGTTGGCAGATTTGCTTTGAAAATTTCACAAATTTTGGTTGTTTTGTTAACTGCCTTCCCACGTGGGTTTTTGCCTATAATTTGATATAGAGGTAGTCCACATATGGAAGTTTAATTGTACTAAATTTGGTGTAATTTCAAGACCATTTAGATATCCAAAGGATGCCCCAAAGATTGCTCTTCAAATCTAGAAATTCACTGTTTAAGTAGTAAAAAGTAACCGACTTTAAGCTGTTATATCTTGATGCTCGAAACTCCAAATTTAGTTCCGTTTATTGTGTTTGAAACCTTGTTTGTAACTCTTATTCTGTTACAAATTTCAAAGGCTGATTCACTTTCTGTGAATTTTGCCGAATTTCCAAACATCGCCTAAAACTAAGACTGGTTCTGTCTTACCTTCTTGAATCAGCAACTTTGAGCTGAAATATGAATGCTTTTCACTTGGAATCTTGGAAAAGTGTCTTCTAGGAACTTTTAGTATCCTGAATCTAGTTTCCAAAGATATAAAGTTTTCCAATTTTGGACTTACCAAACTCAAGATCTAATTTTACCAAGTTTATCGCGCAAAGGTGAAAATTTATGATTTCTTGGGAAATGAGTTTTTGAGAACTTTTCATTGTCTTTCGATATCAATCATCAGTTTTAAACTCATTTTCATGGAGGATGCAAGTTTTTCTTGTGACTTTAAATCCTCACTTTTGTATCTCGATTTTTGGGATATTAAATCTCTTTTAAGACATTGTCTTAGTATTACGCAAGTGTACATTCTTCCTTGTTTGGCAAGGGGTTTGTAAGTATTTGTGAGTGATAGTAATTGTTATTTCTTCAGACGCTCAAGAGGATCTTGAAAAGAATTTCAGATCCGACCACTAAAGATCTTATTTGCACTTACTCACTTATTTTGAATTGGTGAGTGTCAACTGCATGAATAGTTGCCAATTATGTGAATTGCTTCTTATTGATTAAATGATTTACAATTGTCGAATCGAGTGTGTACTTTATCGCACTCATTCTCTTTTAATTAATTATATAATTGCATTGCTCATAGTTGAATTTATAATTGTGGTTGAATATGCCGATTGGAGTGAATCTCGTCGACTTATAATTGTATTTGTCGATTGGAGTGAATCTCATTGACTCATAATAGTAATCGGGGGACGCCCAAATCTCAATTGGCCGACCTTGCGATTCGAACCAGCATGGATTTGGTCGAGAAGATCGGTGAACCATGAGATAATCAAATCTTAATCTATTAAGAGATCTCGCTTAAACATACTCGTGGAGTAGTGCCTTTTATAAAAGAAGTGCGGGTCTGGGATAGGGGGTGTAACGGTGAACGGGAATTGAAAAGTAAGTGGAGTTCTACGAACTTAATACCTACCCGATTTTGACGGAGTGTCATTCCATGGAGGTATTTGATCGAGCCTTGGCGAAGTGGGTGGAATCTAACTCTTGAGAGCTCCAGTATCCTTAAATTGTTTCTGCTTACTTTTCCTACTTGAAATGTTAATTATTCGAACTTTACAGTTTTACTTACTGTATAAATATTATTGTTATTTGGACTATGTGTTTGCATGTGTGTTTCTTGGCCTCACTGAGCGTTCGCTTACCCCGTTAGTTTTGTTTTCCTTAACAGGAGATCGGAATGGAAAGGATTTTGGAGAAGACAATTTGATTACTTTTGATTAGTATTTTGGGATGTAATTGATTGGCCGACTTCTAATGGTGGTATTTTGGGAAAGTTGATGTAATTTTGAGAACTTGTGATGTAAAACTTGAAGATTTATTTAAGGGAGAGACTTTCCCTTATTTTGACTTTTATTATTGGTTGTGTACCTTTAAGTTTAAATTGGACTTGTATCGAATCCTGACGAGAGTTGGGCAGGCGTTCCACGGATACCCTTGGATTCGCCCTTGGGAGAAGTGGGGGCGTCACACATATTTTCTTCCATATCTAATATCACAAAATCTATGGGAATTATAAATTTTTTCACTTTAATCAACGCATTCTCCAATACTTCCAATGGATATCTAATAGACCTATCAACTAACTGCAAAGTAATATTAGTACTTTTAAATTCATGTAAATCTAATTGGATAACCACCGTCAAAAGAATTAATGATACACTAACACCAAGGTCACATAATACTTTAAAAAATTCAATGTTATCAAGAGTGTATGGTATAAAGAAAACTCCCTGGATCCTTCAATTTTTGGTAGCAATTTGTTTTTGTATGATGGCACTACACTCTTCTATTAATGTTATTGTTTCACAATCCTCAAACTTCCTCTTTCAAGTTATGATCTCCTTGAGAAATTTCACATATGAAGGAATCTACAATATAGCATCGGCAAAAAGGCTATTAATATGCTATTGCTTAAAAATTTTAACAAACTTCTCAAAATCTTTATCAAGTTTATTTGGCTTGACCCTTTGAGAGAATAGAACCATCAGAGGTATTGAACTGGTAGTGGATGATGTTGATCTACACTTTGTTTTCCCTACTATCCTTCCCCACACTTGTCTCTTGGTTCTCCCTCTCATTTTCTTTTTCTTCACTCTCATTTTTCTTTTTACTTTCACCCACCGGAGGATCTTCTAATTGTCTACCACTACGAAGGGTAATAGCTTTGACATGCTTTCTCGAATTCACCTCCGTTTTATTTGATAATTCTCCTTGGTTTTTATTATTGATAGAATTGTCAATTTAACCTATTTAGATCTCCACATTTCTATACATTTAAGTCAATTAATCCAATCTCCCCTCTAATCGCTCAAATTTTCTGAAATGTCCTTGGCCAGTTTTTCTACTGCAATCTCCCATCCAGATTTAGTGTCTGCTTGTGGTTGCTTTGGTCGGAATCCCGCCGTGTTAGTCGGTCTTTGAGGATTATTTTGATCCATCCATCAAAATTTGAATGATTTCTCCATCCCAAATTGTATGTGTTTGAGTATAGGTTATTTTGAGCATTTCGATTGTAATTATTGACAAATTAAGTATGCTCAAAATCAATACAATCATTAGTATCATGTTCACCCCCACATGTAGAGCAGCAAGCAATATATACATTAGATCAAGAATTCGAACCAACTCTAGTTTGTCTACTTAGCAATTTCACTATATTGTTCATTGAGCATTTAACATATTTAGAGTGTCCATTTCGATTATACCTATTTGCCGTTCAGAATTACCTCGCTCATTCACCTATTGATAGTTATTTGCCGCCATTTTCTCTATTAAGTTTTGAGTTTCTAGGGGCAATTTATCCATTAAAACTTCATTTATGGTTGCATCAATTGTAGTTTTAATTAAGAAAGATAAACAATTATAGAAAGTTTGGGACAATGAGCCAATTGGAAAGTCTATTATATGGACATTTTCATAACAAATCTTTAAACCTTTCCCAAAATTCATACAATGATTCACCCTCTTGTTACCTAAAACTATTTATATCCATTCTAAATTTAGCCGATTTAACCAGTGAAAAGTATTTGTTCAAAAATACTCTAGATAAATCATCCCAAGTGATGAATGTATTTGGAACATGAAAGTGCAACCAAACTTTGGCTTTATCTTGTAAAGAAAATGGGAACAATCTTAGTCTTATAGCATCTTCACTAACTCCGTTCATTTTAATGTTATCACATATATTCAAAAATGTAACCAAGTGTGCATTTGGATCCTCTACGATATTACCTCCAAATTGAGATTGTTGAACCATTTGAATGAGTGATGATTTTATCTCAAAATTGTTAATGTTTACCATTGGCCGTACTATACTTGTCTGTGAGGAGTAAATTCTCTAAGAACTCGTCTATTTATTTCGTTATCCTCCATTTTTTCTTCAAAAGGCAATTCAATGGATATTTCCTCTACATTATGTTTCACCTCTTTCTCCTGTTGTGGTGTACGCCTTCTTTGTCGTCTTAGTGCCCTTTCAATTTTCGGGTCAAAAGGTACAATTACACGTAATGCCCGATGTATACATTATAAGCAAGAAGAAAAGAGATAATGTAGTATTTATATCAGAAAAATAAATAAAAATTTTAATCTATCTATTGATAAAATTCAACTAACTAATAAAGAAAATGTCTAAATTAATAAAGTTTGTTAGACCCTAATATTACCGCTCCCTGATAACGGTTCCAAAAATTTGACGGGTTCTCAATACAAGTGCAAGTTTTAAATCCAAAATATACCCGTTTGACTACAAATATATAGGTTAATATTAGTTTAGCACATATATCAGGTCGCTTCCACAAACAGCAACTAACACAAGTACTAGATCCTTACTTACTCTATTATTTAAGTTAAACTATTAAATAAAGTAATAGAAACCACAATACTTACTAATAACCTAACTTAACTCTATAACTTGCAAGATAACAATGGACAAATATCACTAAATACATGAATCTAGAGATGTAGAGTCAACTTATGGCACCAAAGATACAAGTGAATAGATTTACCTCTTGTTTCTACTTATGTTTAGTTAGGGATTCATTTCCATTCTTTTCATAAACTCATTCTCATGATGTAGTGGCATAAAATAGTTTAATTTTTCCTATTCTCATGATAAAATAACTAGATCTACTCTTGTGTTTTTCATGAAATGCAAAAACAATCCACTTAATTGCATCTCTATTCTCATGAGTCTACTTCTTAAGTTCCATTTATGTTGTTCCATCATTATTACCAATTTTTATTAAATAATAATAATTAAAAACTTACTATTGGTGACCAAGCAACAACAAGTAATAAGCATGCATAAATGGACAAATCAATATAAGAGGTAACAAGTGTAAATCATATTCAACTCATATCAAGTAGCCATAAACTTCATCTACTCCCTAAATTTAGAAATTTAGCTACTCATATGAAATAAGACAATAATAACATAGTTTCATTGCATAAATACATATTGAATCACAAGTAAAGAGAAAGATAGAGAAAGCATGGCCAAGATGATGAACAAGCTCCCAAATCTTCTATTTTTTCAACAAAAATGAGTTGTACAATGAGTTCTCCAAGTTTTTTCTTGCAAGTCCCTAGCTAGAGAGAATAATGAAAGACTAAAACTAAGCTCTCTTACTAAAATCTTATCAATATTCTCCCTAATAACTAGCTCTCTCTTTTTCAACGATTTTCACATATATCATGTTAGGAGAGTCAAAAAGTGGTTCATGATATGGCATAAAGCTCGTTTTCTCTTTCTTAAGGAATCTTGAGCATGTGTAGCTGGAATTCTAAGCTAAAATTGAGCTGAAAAGCATGTGAAAACAAAGCAACTTATAGAACAAGTTACAGAGAAACAAAGCACAATACGCGACTTCTAAATACGTGACTTGAGCCTGCGTATTCGAGGTCGTGTTTTCTCGTTTGGTTCATTTTCTTGCTTCTTTTCTACTTCAAATAATCACTAATATGATAGGCAAGATGTCCAAGTGTTTGCTCATATATTTCACAAATAATACTTGCATTTGATGCCCTTGTACTTTCCGAATTGCTGTTGAATCAAGCACTAATGAGTTCAAATTGAATCCATCTCGATCCACCGTTGATAACTCTCCTCAAATACTACAAATATGACCAAGTTTGCACATTAAACTCCTCAAACGAAACTTGCAAAATTTAGAACCTTAGAGAGCAAGTTCATCTTAAAATTCCTAACTTGTACAAAAAATAAGCACAAAATGCTACTAATAACCATATATAATAAACACTTATCAATATTCAACTCATATCATTGCCATAAGATTCATCTACTCCTCAGATTTAGAAATTTAGCTACTCTATGATATAAAGCAAGAAAGAACATAAGTTTATTGCATGAACACATATTGGATCACAAGTAAAGAGAAAGATAAAGAAAGCTTAGCCAAGGTGATGAACAAACTCCCAAAATCTTCTATTTCTTCTACAAAATGAGTGGAACAATGAATTCTCCAGTTGTCTCTTATAAGTTCCTAACTAGAGAGAATAAGAAAAGACTAAAACTATGCTCTTGAACTAAAATTTGATAATAACTCTCTCTAATGACTAACTCCTTCTTTCTTCAATGATTCTTACATATATGTTGTTAGGAGAGTTAAAAAGTGGTGAATGATATGACATAAATCTCCTTCTCTTTCCAAAGGAATCTTGCAGCTGAAATTCTGAGCTAGAATTGAGTTGCAAAATAGTGTAAAAAATCGAGGTCGCAGAGAAACAGGGGAGAATACGCGGGCTCTGAATACGTGACCTACGCCTGCATATTTGAGGTCGCGTATTCCCTTTTGAGACATTTTCTTGCTTCTTTTCGGCCTTCAATTGATCACTAATATCGTAAACAAGATGGTCCAACTATTTGTTCATGCATTTCGCCAATAATTCCTTGCATTTGATGCCCTTATACTTTCCAAATTACCGTTGAATCAAGCACTAATGAGTTCAATTTGAATCCATCTTGATCCACCGTTGATAATTCTCATCAAATCCTGCAAATATAACCAAATTTGCACATTAAATTGCTCAAACGAAACTTGCAAAAATTTAGAAATTTAGAGAGCAAGTTACACATAAAAATCTAAATTATACCAAAAATATAGATATAATGCTACTGAAAAACACTTATAATAAACTCTTATCAAATTCCCCCACACTTAAATCATTACTTGTCCTCAAATAATAAGAAAAGTGATCCAACAATGATTTAAGAAATGAAACAAATTCAAGTGAACTTGAAATTCAATTCTTCTCAACTTGGCAAGCTTTTATTATGCAACCATTCATATCATCCACGATACTCATCATATCATGTAAAAGAGAAATAATTATACCCAAAATTCATCCAAAACAAAGTTAATCTCTCCACCTCACCTAATTTTATAAATAACTAACATATATAGTCACCTTGGAGATCTTCTTCCTTTAAAATGAAATGTTAAGCTTAACAAACCTTAAGAGGGAATTATCCACTTTCTTTTTCCTTTTTTTATTCTTAATTTGTGAAAATGTCTTTTGACGGCAAAATCGACATTTTTAGATGAAAATTCCTGATTATTTGACACTTCACTTATTACTCCTTTTTATTCAAATATCTTTTTATGCAAAAATCGACATTTGTAAATGAAAACTCTCGGTTATTCAGTACAAGAATTTATTGGAGTTTTTTTTTATCAAGCCCCATCATAAGGTAGATGTACGGAAGGAAATAACTCTAGCACTATATAGATCACAATTTGTAAAAAGTAAGTAAGATGAGAGATATCATTTATTAATCAAAATTTTAGGTATAATTGTCCCTATTTTACTAGATATACTTTTTCACATGCAATAAGTCCAATCACATAATTAATTGTTTCCAAATCAGGTGAGAATTTAATTTTCAAATTACTTAAAGGATAAATCTTTTATACACTGACAGTGTATACACTAGCGAGTTTTAGATGCATGCCACATATACAAAATTTGATATTTAATTCAAATTCAAATAATTTGGCATTCATCCAATCCCGTCAGGGTATACACTGACAGTGTAGGAAAGATTAATCCTTACTTAAATCATTTCACTTATATAGGAAAAATTTGAAGCAAAAGGGACTTAAACACCATGCATTTGTGGACTCAAATGAAGTAAATATGAAAATGTTAGGAAAAATTTTAAAATTTGGACAAAATTTTGAAAAAATTTTGGCAAGGTTTTCCCTTAATATGAGACAAAACTCTCTGCTAGCGGACTCAAAAATCAACAGTTCAAACATAGGCAAAATTTCTAAACATTAAATCCAAACATTTCAAACAATACAATTACAAAAGTAACTATTTAACACCATTTTCTCCCCCATACTGAACATACACATTGTCCTCAATGTAGAGGGAAAGAAAATAATAAAAGTAAGAACAAATTACTCCCCAGTTCAATGGCTAAGATTCAGTTCAATCAGGCGTCACGAGCCATCGACCAATCTACAATCAATATCTACTAAGATTGCTACAAGTCCAGATGCTAGAGCATAAGTTCAAAGTAATCTATCTACGAGTTCAAACGCAAAAAGAAAACATAAAATATAAAACTATAAAGAAATATGGAAGCAAAAGAAACAATAGCATTGAGAGGTCGGTGTAGTGTCTCCTTGTGCATCACGTCACTGTTGATCCAAACGCAAGTGATCCTCTATATGATGTGTGCGAGCGTCAACAGGGGCTAGATGTGCCTCTGTCATTAAGGTGACTAAAAAGTCGTTGCCAATTGGAGTGTCCAGTTCCTCTTGAGTATGACGTGCTTTCTGTCATGTTCCCTTATGGGCGGTACAATCTGCTCTGTAGCGATGCCTATTCCACAAAATGAAGAAACTGTTAATTCTTCGCTTGGACGATAGCCACTCGAGCAATTCCAGTCAAATTAATGGCCTATGCGCTCAAAAATAAGAGAAAGGAAACAGGGAAAACCAGGTTTGAAAGAAGTAGTATGCCTTCTCACCATCGAACTTATGTAGCTGATAATGATGTTCGGGAATGGAATACGGGTGTAGGAGGATTCACGATTGTGAAACATATAATCTAAAAAATAGATATCACTTTTTCGGACCTCCCCGTGGCCACTCTTCTTTGGAATCACATTGTGTGGACATCGTGTACATAATTAGGCGATGGTGAGTGTCGAAAATATTAGCAACCACCGTCTCTTTCTTTCAGGATTGGAAGGGATGGTACTCGAAATCAAATTGAGACATGGCATGTGAGGGATCCCATCTCTTATTTGGGGATAGTTAATCCTTTCTTCAAGTCGAAAACCAGCCCAGTATTATTACATCCCAAAATACACGCGAGCAGATCACGAGTAAGGTATATTCGAGTATCTCGCACCCAAGAGTCCACCAACTCTCCACCGTGGCTTGCTTTGTTGATGATATTAACATAAAATTCCTGCATCAATTCTAGATAGTAGTTAGTAGGTAATGTGAGAATTGGCACCCATCCAAATTGGGTAAACACCTTCATAATATGATAGGCTGCCTCGATGTCCCGATAGATGTGCTTTTCAAAAGATGAATTTCAAGTTAGCATGTTCTTCGTGCCACTCTTGATTCTACAGAGTTGTGAACCTAGCGCTATCAAAGATTGTAACTTCATATTGTGGAGAGGTGCTTCCCCTCTGACAACTCGCCACAAGTTGGAGTGAAGGGGACCTTTCTTCTTCACTTTCCTTAATTTCTTCGCTCATCTCCATTTTTCATTTCCTTCACTATCCTCGGTGCTAGAAAAAGAAGACTCACGAATAACAGGTCTCTTTCCTCTCGCCATGGTATCTAAGAAATAAATCTCAATTATCCTCTTTTATCATATTATAATTGCACACTTCACACATTATACAAGAAGTAAACTCATATAAAATATCTAAAGAAAGATCTTTTCACTTATAGTAAGTATCTTTTCACTTATAGTAAGTATAGACATTTTAAAGAATTAACATTCAAGTATAGGGATTACAGTTGGCTCAATTAACCACAGTTACACATCTCATATTATCAAAAAGTAAATAGATACTCACAATTGCCCAAAATGGTGACATTGAAGACATGATATGAAAAATGCCAATCAAGAAAATTACTCCCAAAAATTACAAAATTTATCCAAATTACTCTCTATAAACAATGTACATGTTAAACCATATCAACCAATCAATTCTTAGCTAATAACATCAATGAAAATGACTCATTAACATTTAAAGCTAATTTTTCAATTTTGTCTCAATATAGCAAATTTAAAATTTTAACAACCATATGAACCTCAAATTGTTATATTAGAACATGTAATTATACTTAAATAATCTCAATAAAATATTAGGGGTCACAAACATCCACAATAATCATCAAAAAATTCAAATCTAGAAGATGTCAGAAAATTCAAGAACTTGAAAAATATCAACTTCTAAAATACAAAAATTTGATGAAAAATCTTATCTCAATCACGTAAAAGGATGTTTGATTAGGGGTGGCAATCAAGTCCAAAATAGGTTGGTTGTCGGGTCAAAATCTGGGTATAACAGAAAACCTGTTGACCCGAACCTGGCCTGCCAACCCTTGACGGGTCAACATACTTGACCCGAACACGAAAATTTCAAGTTGGCGGGTCAAACGGGTTGACCCAAAATGACCTGAAATTTAATTCTAATTTACTGATTTACCGGCTGTTGATTTTAACATAATCAATTCTAAACTAAATTAAGGTACCATAACAATAAGAGTAGAGATAATGTAATACATCATCTATCCAAAATCTAACAACTCCAACTTCACACAAGTCAAACAAATTCAGTTAAAACAATCTAAACAAAAGGCTGCCAACCAATACAAATTTAAAATCAATATATTACAATTCACATGATATTAAACCACGACAAAAGTGGTGCTCCAAGGCCAATCAATGCTTCTGCCCTCATCATTGACAACAACAGCATTCATAATGATGCCAAACTTGTGCATCCTCCAAGCAACCTCTAGCTATAGTCGGACTACTCTAATCACAACGAGCACATTCATAGCAACTACTCCAACTATAAGAGGATCATGATCAACACCAAAGAAGGAGAAAGAAAGAATCACTCCGGATATTAAACCGCATATTAAATCTTATGAAATATTTTTAATCAAATTTAAAAATTAACTTACCATGCACCAAGTATCATGAATTAGAGATTAACAAACATTAGAATTTGAATCCTTAATTATTGTTGCATCAACCTCATCCTTGTTGATATTGAGAGACATGATATTTTGAGTTATATCCTCCAAATTCATATTTTAGAGATCCTGCATTATAAGAATGAAAAAAATATATAAGTAACAAAACTAGAACACTAAAATATGTAAAAAACAAAAAAAACAAAAACTGTTTCTACATTTGGATTAGCTGTTTATGGGGGTATTTTTGAAAAATTTTGCTGTTGTAGCAAAATTTTCAGATTATATTTTGGGATATTTTTAGAAAATATTTTGGAATATTTAAGAGTAGAAGAGTTTCTAGAATATATTTTGAGATATTTTTTAAAATTTTAAAAAAATTAAACTAATTTCTAGATTATCTTTTTAAAGTACTTTTTAAAAATTTTTATTGTATTTGAAAAACTAGTTTTTGAAAAACACTTCCATACCTCCACTTTTATCTCCAAACAACCAATCCTTAGTGCAAACTAAAGCCTCAAACAATTTGGGGTGAAAGTGAACTATGAAATTGATCCAAAATTCTACCACCAAGACTAAATGCAGATTCAAAAGCAACGGTTGATACTGGAACACATTAAAATGTCCTTTGCCAATTTACTCAAATCTGGAAATCAAAATTGTTGATTTTTCCAATAATCAAGAACAATAATATGTGAGGATCATTTGCTCTTGGCTCATCTAAATACAATTCCAATTGGCTTTTTAGTGCACTAGAGGCAAATTCAAAAGTGTCATATTGCTCAAATTCCTACATAAGTTACAAACAGAGATATATTAGATATGATAATAAAACAAAATAGTTAAAAATCATCATAACAATCATAATTTTAGAAATCAATAAAGTCACAAAATTTTAATTTTCATACCTCTAAAACGTTAAATGATTGATTGTCTTCTTGTTCCTTGGCTCCATGAGAATAGACTTCATTGCTGCCTCGAGAGCATGAAGATAATGCACCGGGTATGTTGGAAGTCTTCACATACTCATTATAGATATCAAAAAGTGCATTTCTGACCTTGACTAATTCATTAGACCTCGGGCCATACAACTTATTATAACTAAATTCAATAAATTAAAATTTATACCGACGATCAAATACCATAGCAATTGCCAACAAGAGATTGAACTCGGACCAATATTTGTTAAACTTCACAAACAATTGGGAAGCAATCCTCCTCATAAAATCATTCGAACTATTGCACTTCTCAGACAGCTTCAATTGAATTTTAAAAACTTGAGAAAAGTACAAGTTACTGATTGGATACTTGGACCTAAAAAAGATTAGTTGCCTCATAGAAAATTGAAGAAAGTCACAAATTTTTTTCAACTCTTCCCCATTCGTCAAGAAATGGATAGCACCGAAAATTTGAATCACTTAATTGTAAGTGACAAGATGCAAGGCGATAATAAACTGCACTGGAAAAGCATCCTATATGTGGAGTTCCACCTAAAAGGAACATCTTGAACTAAGGCTTTCTTGGAATCAAGAGAAGTCTATGTTACACATCGGGAACCTTAACTTCCTTATTTGAGAACCCTTGACATATTTGACACATTCTCTTATTAACTCCACAGATTTATCAATTTCTTTCAAACCTTCTTGCACAATCAAGTTGAGAATATGTTCAGAACATTGCACATAAAACAAACAAATTAAAGAATTTTTTCAATTTTAGCTGATTCTTAAGTATTGCAACACAAGAATCATTTGCAGAAGCATTGTCTAATGTGATGGCAAACAACTTCTTTTCAATAGTCCAACTACTAGCCAAACTGTAAATTTTTTCAGCTAAGGCAACACTATTATGGGAAGGAGGCATATAAGAAAAATTCAGAATTTTTTCTGTAATACCCAATTGCTATCAATGAAATGTGCAGTCAAACTTAAGTATCCATCAGTAAGATGTCCATGCATCAGAAGTTAAACATATTCGATCGACTAGGACAACCACGCAATTCACTACCAAGTCTATTAACATTCCTTGCATGCAATTTTTTAATGTTCGACTTGGCTGTGTTCCTAGTGATATGTTTAATTTAGAGCTCCAAATATGTAAGGACATTTTTAATTCCCTCATACTCCACAAATGAAAATGGCAGTTCATGTCTTACTATGGCATGCACAAGTAATTCTCTAAATTTATCTTGACTGAATTGTGCATTTCGTGTGGCTAGAGCACCTTTGTCATAAGTGATTAGATACTGCCCAATGTCCTTTGTTCTTATTTTTAAATATCTCTTTACATGTCGATGCAAATTACCTGTCCCACTTTTACTCTCAGTAGAATATTCATTCCTACATTTCTTGCATTTGAACTTCAACTCTTCATTTGGATCCTTTCTGGGAATAATGTCGAAGTAATCCCAAACTTTTGAACTTAATCTCCTCTTCTTGCCAAGCACATTGATTGTAGCTTTTGGAGGTAACTTCTTTTTCCCAATTGCACTAGGGTCAAGGAATTGAGATTGCCGGTTAGTGTGGCCTATTTCCTCGATGCTATCACTACTGCTCCCAGTATCACCATCTTCTTCAATAGTGACCAAATTTGGATATGTCATACTTGTATCCTTTTGTTAATCATCAAGAATTATGCAATTGAGTAGCTATGATTTTCGGTTGAAACAAAATAACAAATATTCAGTAACTAAACAAATAATAGTGCTTTCACATCAAACTTGATAGAGAAACTAAATGCATTATCTGATTTAGATATTAATAATTATCTTGAATCCTTCTACATGTCTCTAGCTTTGATATCTAGAAGTCAGCAAAATTGGTTGCTTAAATTAGCAAAATGCTTAGTGCAAGTTGACAAAATAACTAGAAAAAACAAAGCTAAATCATGAAAACACAAGCCAATGAAACATGTACATTTGTTTCAAGCCAAATCATGGAACATTTTGTTTCAACTACACTTTAAAATTTGATCTTCTAGGTAATGTAAGTACAGAATTTTTTGTGAAGGTATTCAATTAATTGAAAATAAGCAAAAAAAAATGAATGCAACTTCTAAATAACTATGTGCACAACATTCTGGAACAACAGTATACCTCATATAAAGATAAAAAAGAAATATATTGGATGATTAGTTGCCATACTAAATTACTAATGACACTGATCGAGACCAGTAAAAATAAATTTTATGAGATCTAGCCATGTTTACGTTACATTTTAAGTGACGGTAATTACCATGCGATAATGTAGAAGTATAGTGGTCAAAATATGAAGCTTTTGGACACTTAAATTAACTCCAGACATATACCTTGCCAAATTCCATGTAAATACAAGAAAACACTTTTCTAAACTGTCTACCTCATTATATTTAAGATGATTACCTAAAATAAGAATAAGAACACAAAACTAACAAAAAATGAATCAAATTACATAAATTAAGCTATAAAAACACAATCTTAAAAACAAAATCACCTCAACAACAATTAGTTCCCTGTGCTTTTCACAAATGACGTATTATGGCATCAAACCACAGAATAAAACTAAGAAAACTCAATGAACACCTTCAATAATGAAACCCAGTGGTCAAAATGACTTCATCTCATCAGCTTGATCTAAAAATTAAAAAAAAAAGTAGATAAAATGCAGAAGCTAAGCTCGATCTAAATCTACATACCTATTTCGCTTCTTCAATAATTGATCTGGAATTAGGAATTGCTTGTTGCTAGCCCTTGCTTGCTGCTCAGACCTCAGAGAAGAAAAGCCGTTGCTTGCTATTAACCGCCGTCTGCTAGTGACAGGTGAGGTGAAGGGCAAGGCAGGCCTTTCTGGTTTTGCCGTTTAGACTTTTTAGAGGAGAAAAGGGGAAGAAAGGTTTAGGGTTAAGTGAAGTAGTGAATCATTAAGAGGGAAAAAGATTTCGGGTGAGCATGCCAAGTGAATTGTTGTTCTAGTGTAGTGGTGTAAATGGTATTTACTATTTAGTCTTTAGCTAATTTTTTAATATTTATTTATTTATTTTTATTTCGGAAACGGGCTACCGGGTCAATTCGTTTTGACCCGATTTTGACCTATTTTTTTTAGGTTTATCGTGCCTAACCCGATTCTGATCCAAACCCGTGAAATCTAAATCCGAACCCATTAATTTCGTGTTATGTTCATGTCATGTTTTCAAGTCATGTCGAAAATTGCCACCCATATGTTTGATGATGAAAATTATACAAAAAATCCGATGAAAATCACTCCAATTGACTTTCAATTGATGAATTTAGATCCTATGAACCCTAACTCCCAATTTCTTTAAAACTGAATTTTTGATTGTTTTTCTTAAATTTCAATCTGTTAAAAAGGCTCTAAGAGGGTCAAAGGTATTATGTTGATGATTTCTAGCAAAGAAATGGACTAAAAATGAATTTTTGTGAATTGTGTGTGAGAGTGTGTGCAATACGTGACCTTGGAGAAGAAGAAGAGAATGAAACAAGGAACCTGCATTTTCTGTTTTTTAAAAATAACCACCAGAAAATGCAACCTGAAGACGTGGTTAGTGGTGTATTCTGCCTTAAAATTGCAGAAGACAATATGCAAGCTCACAAAAACATGACTGAGGTCGTGTTTTTGGAGTCTGTGTTTTTGTTGAAAACGTGCAAAAGGGAATACACAGGCTTCACGAAAACGTGACCTGAGGTCGCATTTTTAAGCTTGCATATTCTATTGAAACTTTACAGAAATGAAAATGCAACCTCCAGAAAATGTGACCTGAGGTCGCATTTTCTTCTACAATTTTTCTACAGAAATTTTAAAATTTCTAAAATTACACATGTTAACCCATTTGTTCAAATGCATTTTAGATCATTCTTTTATCAAAATAATCAATGTGCGCATATGCAAAATAATCAAAACATGCATTGTACCCCTCTTTAATGAATCAAAAACAACTTTGATTCAAATCGAGGATTGGAGTTTCTTGATCAAAATTTGCCGTTATTACCTCAAATGGTTATCTTTGCTTCCATTTCAACTCCTACAAATGAAAAATAACAAACTAATTTAAACATAAAATCACACTCTATTAACATCAATAACCAAAATATTGAGTTGCCTCCCAATTAGTGCTTTTGTTTATAGTTGTTGCCTTGACTTGAAATAATCGATTCCTTAGGTTGAAGAAGAATCACTCAAAAGACAGATGAGTCCCTTAGGGATGATTTCACCTGCCAAATAAGGTTTTAATCTTTATCCATTGATTTTGAATTTCTTATTTCTTACATTTACAACCTCCACTGCTCCATAAGGAAATAATTAAGTTATTTCAAATGGTCCCGACCATCTCGACTTAAGTTTTTTCGAAAACAATCTAAGACGAGTTATATAAGAGCACTTTTTCTCTATCTTAAATTGTTTAGAGATAATATGCTTATCATACTAATATTTAACTTTGTCTTTATAAATTTTGACATTCTTATAAGCATGTAGTCGGTGTTCATCTAATTTGCTCAATTCAAGCAATCTTTTACAACCTGCAAAATTAAAATCCATGTTAATTGTCTTGATAGTCCAATAAGTCTTATGTTCAATCTCTACAGGAAAATGACAAATATTTTCATTTACTAAACAATATGGTGACATCCCCAAGGGAGTCTTAAATGCTTACGATACACCCAAAATGCATCATCGAATCTACTTGCTCAATTTTTCATGTTTTGTTCACCTTTTTCTCCAAGATGAGTTTAATCTTCTGATTTGCTAATTTTGCTTGTCCGTTGGCTTGAGGATGATATGAAAGTGATGTCTTATACTTACAACCATACTTGAGCAATAAGGAATCAAATTGCTTATTATAAAAATATTTTTTCTTATCACTCACTATGATTCTAGGTATACTATACTTACTAAAAATATTCTTTTAAGAAATTTAAATACAACTGTAACATCGTTAGTAGATGAAACAATCGCCTCTACCGATTTAGACACATAATCTACGACTACTAAAATATACTTATTATTAAAAGAATTAGAAAATAATCCCATAAAATTCATACCCCACACATCAAAAAAACTCAACTTATAAGAAAGTAGTTAGAGGCATCTCATTTTTTTAAAAATATTCTCAATTTTTTTGACATGCATCACAACTTTTAACATATTTGCTAACAACTTGTAACATATTTTTTAACGTTTTGGTATATAATTGGCTAATAAAACTCCGATTGTCATACCTTAACTACGGTTTTTTGAAGTGCTAAAATGACCATCTATTTCTAAATTATGACAATATTATAAAATATTACGTACCTCATTTTCAGAAATACATCTACGTACTATACCATCAGTACAATGCTTATAGAGCAATGGTTCCTCCTAAAAATAACTTTTAACATCATGCAAGAATTTCTTCTTTTGGTGATAATTTAAACCCTTTGACATTACTCCACTTACCAAATAATTGGCAAAATCCACATATCACGGAGAATCAGCAAGTGCTAAGACAAATTCATCCAAAAATTCTCCTTAGTTGGAACTTGATCCAATAGGAATGTACTCTAGTCGCGAAAGATGATCCACCACAAGGTTTTTCAATCACTTATTATCTTGTATTTTCACATTAATTCCTGCAATAAGAGAATCCATCAAATTAGATGAGATTTTGCATCTTTTTTATGAAACAAATATTTAAGAGTGGAATGGTCCGTATAGATGATAAATTTAGATCCTACTAAATAGGATTTAAATTTATCCAATGTAAATATCACTGTTAATAGTTCCATTGCCATGGTTGCATAATTAAACTGCGTCTCATTGGACAATTTGCTCGCATAATAAATCACATGCAACCTTCCTTCCCATCTTTGTCCTAAAACGGCTTCTACCGCATAATCACTTGCATCACATATTAAATCAAACGACCAATCTGGTGAAGTAATTATAGGTACCGAAATTAACTCTTTTTTCAACCTATCAAACGCAATCAAACATTTATTATCAAAATAAAAACGGGTATTCTTATATAATAAATCACATAATGACCTAGATATCTTGAAAAATTTTTTAATAAAATGTATAAAAACTCGCTTGTCCAAGAAAGCTATGGATCCCCCTGACATTGTTTGGAGGTGGCATCTTTTCAATTACTTCTATTTTTGCCTTGTCCACCTCAATTCTTTTAGAAAAAATCTTGTACCCAAAATAATTCTTTCTCAAACCATGAAATGACACATTTTTCAATTGAAAACTAAATTGGTTTCTTTACATCTCTACAAAATTAAGTCCAAATTATGAAGACAATTATCAAATGAAGAACAAAATATAGAAAAATCATTCATAAATATCTTCATAATTTTCTCAATATAATTAGAGAAAATTGCCATCATACAACGTTGGAATATGGCGGGGGTATTGCAAAGGTCAAATGGCATCGTTCTAAATGCAAAAGTCCCATATGGGCATGTGAATGTTATCTTTTCTTAATCCTCGAGCGCTATAACTATTTGATTGTAACCTAAAAAATTATTAAGGAAATAATAAAATTCATATCCGACTACACGCTCTAATAATTAATCAAAAAAAGATAAAGAAAAGTCATCTTGTCTAGTAACCACATTAAATTTTCTATAATCGAAGCATGTGAGAACCCGTAAATTTTCTTTATTTCTAGGCTTTAAATTATTTATTTGCACCCGTTTTCCACATTTTCTTTATTTTATAAATTTTCTGGACATTTTTATGAGTAAATAGGGTTTTAAAAATATTTTTCTAGTATAGGTCAATTTACGAGATTTTTGGAGTGAATAGTGGACGTGGGACCCGCTAGTGCGTTAAGTGAGAGAAATTCGACCGATTAGGTCAAGTTTTGCGTACAGGGATTAAATTACTAGGTGTTAGTAGGTGATTAGAGGTTACCTAGATGAATTAACCTTGGTAAGTAAGAGGATAGGAATGAAACTTAAAAAGGTGCCACGTGTCGCGAATTTATTGGAAGTTGGACTTTGACCACTTTCTTACAACTTTACCAAAAGGTTAAAATTGACCAAAATCATCTTCATTCCTTAAGCATCTTGGCCGAAAATTTGGGAGAGAAAAGAAGAGAGAAAAGCTTCTACTTTGGTTCCATTTCTTGCTCAATCTTGCAACCCAACCATTAAACTCTCAAATTACTCCATAAAATCCATTTGCTAAGGAGGTTAGAGGTGATTGGTAGAGCTATTTTGGTGGTGGAACACTTAAGCTACAAGCTTTCTTGGGAGTTGAGGTATTTTACTTGGAAACTTCACTTTTGTTTCTAATCATGCTATATTAGTGGCCTATGGTGGCTTGGTAGCTAGATTTATGGATGAATTAGTGGTTTAATTGAAAGTTGAGTAAATTTCTGATTTTTGGGGAATTTTTCTGTTTTATATAATAAATGTTAGTTAGCCTTGGATTGAAGGTTTAGTATTGAGCCAATTGGAGCTCTTGTATGTGAATTGTGATTAATTGTGGAAAATTTCAGCTTTGAACAAAAATTTCAGTTTTAGGGTTTTGGAAATTGGGGCTTTTCTATAATTGATGATTGGAATGGCAATTGGCTTGGAATGAAGGTTATTGAGTAGCCTATGAGTGAATTGTAGTAATTGTGGTTGAATTGGATGGGATTTGATGTTTGTTTGTAGGATGGAAAAGCTGGAATTTAAGGGAAGTGCTGTCAAAATTTCCGCAGGAATTCCTGAGCAGTCTCGGGAAATCTGTTATAACTCGATGTAGGAATATCGGAATTAAGTTCCGTTTGTTGCGTTTTAAACTAGACTCCTAGGGCTACAAACCGTGAAAATTTCAGACCCTAGTTCTGTCTGTGTGATTTATGGTGATTTTCCAAAGTTGACTGAAATTACATACCTGTTCTGTCTTTGACTGGACGATGCTGCGACTTGAGGCTAGAATTTAACTAACTTGTGATTCGAATCTTGTAAACATGTCTTCTAAGTAATTGTACCCCTTTGAATGTATTTTCCGACGGTACAAATTTTATCAATTTTGGACTTAAGACTTGTGAGATATGATTTTTCCAATGAGGGTGCGCAAAACTGGAAAATCCTGTTTTCCTAGAATTATTCTTACTTTCCTTTTACCTCTTAGGTTTGAGAGTTTGTTACACCTTTAGCCTTCAAATCGAAGTATTTTCCATTTTAAAGCTATAATTGAACTTTACTTGCGTGAATCATGAAAGAGACGTTTGACTCGTATTCGAGTATCAATGGTAGTTTCTTGCTTCTTGTAGGTCGGGTTGGTGATCCCGGACAACCGTCGTGCGAGAAATTGTGATTTGCTTGCTTAAGTGGTGAGTGTACTATGCATGGCTTGTGTTTACTTGGTTGTGTACTTGGATCCTTGAATTGGATAACTGTGATTATGTGCTTGAGGCGAGAGTGTACTTTATCGCTCTCGTTCTCTTATGTGTATAATTGATTACTGGATATGTGTGAATTGAACTGAATACTTGTGAATTGGATTCATGTCTGGCTTCATGTCGTTTTGAGTATGAGCCCTACGACTTTACTGTGATAACTGAGCTCAAGCCTTAATGGCCGTTTATCGAGTCGAGCCGGTAAGGGCCGGTCGATTAGGTAACGTGCCGTGAGGTCACTGTGTGTCGAGTAGAGCGTTTGCTCCTCGACTTGTGGTATACTCGAGTATTACCCCTGATTACTGTGAGGTGTTCGGGCCCGGTAGGGGAATGTATGGTGGAAGGTATTGGGAATAAAGTGGTGATCTACGGTCGTACGTGTCCGTTGGACGTTGACGGAGTGTCAACGGGAAGTGATCAAGTGTCGCAAAAGGAAATTGGCTCCCGAGAGCCACCCGTATCCTTTCACTTGTGAAACTAGTTTGGTATTCTTCCTATGTGTGTTATTTGAGTATGATCGAGCATGGCTATTTGTGCGCTTTGAATGCATGAATTTTAGTACCTCATTGGGCGAAAGCTCACACTCGTACTTTTGTTTTCCTTACAGGGCATGTTATTGGGAACCATGAGTTTTGGTGAAACGAGTAGAGCTTATTAGGCATTCTTTTGCATCTTGTATAGCTCCTCGACTTTTAGGAACCCTAATGTGGGACTTGAACATTTCATTTTGAATTGGAAAACCCTAGAGCGGGTTATGTGTACATATTTTCTCATGTATATATGATGTACTTTCTTGGAAATGTACTTGTCTATGCTTAATTAAAGTTTAGCCGTGTTTGGGACGCGTTCGTTCCGTTTTTTTCCCGTTTTCGTTTTGCGCGCTTGTTGTCAAACTTACTTGTTGGTATACCTCCCGAAATGTTTATATTTGCGTGTATGTGACCGTTAGCAGTCCTGGCGAGAGCTGGGCAGGCAGTTCGCTAACCCTTAGGGTACGCCCTAGGGGGAGGTGGGGCTGTCACAAAGCACACTCTCCATCTTACCACTAGTTTAGAAGGAATAAATTCATCATTTTTTCCTTTGACTATGGTAGTTTCACATTTTTTTGGGACAACATAAATTGGACTAATTCATTTATTATCAAAGATAGTAAAGATTATACCTGCATCAAATCACTTGATAATTTCTAATTTTACCACATCTTTCATGTTCGGATTGAATCTTCTTGTAATTCTACCATCGGTTTGCAACCATTCTCCAAGAGAATGCTAATAAGTGTGTATTTAAGTGATTTAAATGTATTTTATTATTTAATTTTCATGTGTTTTAATCACTTTTATAGATAATTAACTAGGATTCTAATAAAAATATGTATTTTATGATTTAAGTGGTAAAAATTATATTTCTATGAATTTTAATGGTGAAAACTTCATATTTTTATAAGTTTAATGATTCAATCATCAAATAGAGTGAATTAAGAAAATATTTGGATGATTGTTGATGATTTGAAAGGATTTAAAGAAAACATGAAGTGTAAAATGTTTAAAGGATGAAATGCAAGTTAAGACAGTTTTGACACCTTGTGGTATTTCGGCTATATCTTAAGTTACACACATTGGATTGAGATGATTCTTATACTATTTTGAATCTAACGCATAGCTCTACATTTCTTATGAAGATATTGAAATCTATTTCAAGAGTTTTCATAGTCAAAATATCCAAATACAGAAGTGTAATTTTGTTGTTGAAAGTTAAAATAGAGTTCTGACCATTCGAGGGTATTTTGGTCATTTATGAGTCTACAAAACTCCAAATTGGATGATTCTTGATGCATTGGAAAGTAACTCAAAGGGATACAACTTTCATGTTTTACAAAAGAGTTAGTTTAGCTTTCATCATCGAGAAAATATCAGGGAAAGTTGATACAAAAATAGAGCAAAATTGAATACTGACAAAAAATGAGTAAACCTGCAAATAGGCAAAACAAGGGGTATAATATGCGAGGTAGGTGGTGTTTTCAAGGCCATGTATTCTTGTTTTGTAGCTGCAACTTGCTTTGCAACTTGTACTCTGTTCACACAAACTTTTTAATCAATTTATTTGCAAGAAATCCAGTTAGAAATGAACAAGCAAGCATAGAGAATTCAAGAAACAACTTTTGGTGATTCCAAGATGCATCTCACATCAATTTTAACAACTCACCTTGAGTTTGAATTCCTCTATAAATAAAGCCTTGGAGGACATTTTAAGAACTTCTAGAGATCTACACAAAAATGTAGACTTTTACTAGAATTTTCTTAGTTCTTTAGTTAAGGTAGATTAGAATAGTTAGTGTAGTTTATCCTTATTGTACTTGCAGCTAAACTTGCATGAAGATTAAGGAGCAAGATGGAAGTTTGATCTCATGTGACAAAGGTGATATCTTTTCTACTACTTTCTCTCTTGTATTTGATTTCATGTTTAGTTATTATACAAGTTTATATTTGTGTTTCAATATGTGTTGCTAAAATTTATGCCTAGAGTATCGATGAACTTTCTATATTTTATTAGTGATATTTATTTGATTATTTGATAATATTATTTTGAACAAGTTATTTATCACTTTTGTTTATTAATCATGATTAATAGGCCATTAATTGTGATATTCTTAAGGTGTTAAATTTGCGATGAGAATTGAAATTTAACACTAGTTCAAAGAAATGATAAACCTAAGAAGTACTCTCACGAGAGTAGAGGTACACTTTTGTGACTTTACTGACTTATTTCATGTAATTTCATAGAAGAAATGAACTTGTAGTTGATTTTATAACCATGAGAGTAGGTATGGTTTAGTTACAAGTATAGTTGATTCACTATGAGAATAGGTTTCACATATATTAGGAAATTATACCATAACTGACCAAGATAATCACATTCAATTAACTGGTAACTTTATTTGCAAGAGTAGTAAGAAATTGCATACCTCTAGGAGTTTTCTATTGTTATTTGTGTTACTTTTATCTCATGCTTATAGTGTAGATTTAATTTCTTACGCTTGTGATAATCTAAATAATAAAAGAGTTCAAAAATCATCGGCAATTGACAATTTTCCTTGTGGGTTCGATTCTTAATACTTTATACTCAATCTCCACTCATATACTTGTGAAAAATGGCCTGTGAGGCTTTTAGAAATTTATAAATGTAAAATTTGACTCTAGATGAACTAATTGTTATATGTAGACCCGGCCATTGTCAAGTGTTTGGTGCCGTTGTCGGGGAAGATTTTAATCAATATCGGTGTTAAGAACAACTTTATTAATTTAAACACTTTTACTTGCTTTTTTTGCTTTTGTGGTATTCAGTGCCTTGTTTGTTTCGTTTAGTGTTTTGTCAAGTCGTTTGTTTTGTGTTTAATATCTTATTTTTGTATGTGTTGAGTCACTTATTCTTCTTAATTAAACTTGTTTTTGAGTAACTTTGAAAGCATGTTTGGGGACTCAAGGTGAGTAGAAAATATGGATTGCTTGAGAAGTGAAAAATTGGCAATGGATTGTTACCAAGTGCAAAGTTTCATGAATAGAGATAACCAAGAAATTACTGAAAGTATGACATTTGAAGATAGTTTAAGAAGTTTAAAGGCTAAATTTGATTATATAACGTTAAAAGTTTAATTGGACACCATTACATATAGGCTAGAATAAAAGAAGAATGACCATGTTTTTAATTCTTATCATATGATTTGTGACTTGTGTGGAGGTTATCATGCTACTCATACATGTAGGTAAGCAAAACATGTGAATTATTTTGATGAATTTGGGCATTGCAATTCTTATTTTGATCAATATGGTGCTAATTGGGGTAATTCTCATGCTTATGGTTAGAATAATCAATATACTTATAGTGATTCTCAATGTTACCATGACTATCCACTCGAGTGTATCCAATATGAATTTAAGTTATCTTGGAAATTAGCTATAGAAAAACTAGCAAATGCAACCTTACTTTGATAGAGTTGATGAAAGATTAGATGATAGGGTTAAGAAAAAATTAGATGAATTAACTTCTCACTTTAATAGAATACAAGATCATTTACATGTTTTGTGCGAAATTATCTTCTAATGATATGAAAAATGACCCTAGCATAAATGGTGGGAATGTTGCATGTGAAAATGGATTGCATTTTAATGAAAATGATGTATCTAATGTGTGTTTCAATGAGGAAATATCCATTTTACATGATAATGCATTTGGAACGAAGTTTAAATCTCAAGAGGCAAGCATAAATGTTGTATATATAACCCTTCTTGAGGAGTATGTTACAAATGAAGGTTCCAAGGTCATAATCGCCCAAAAAGGTTACATGGACATTCCTTTGGCGAGTACTTAAATCACACACATTCAAGGTAACATCTATGAATCACTTGGATTAGATAAACCACTTCCACCTCTCATATCATTTGAATATGTGACTTTTACTATTAAACCGCCTTTTAATAATCCACCACAACCTAAAATAGTGGATTATTCATTGACAAAATCTCCTTGAAAAATGAAGATATATAGTCCAACCAACAACTATAAACAAAAGTGCTAATTGAGAGGCAACTCAATGTTTTGGGTAATTTATATTAATTTGGTGTGATTTTATGTTTAAATTATTTCGTTATCTTTTTTTGGGAAATAGAAACAAAAGTGATAAAATGAAATGAAAAGGACGAATTTGATCAATGATCTCAAAACCTCAAATTAAGTGATTGTGGTTTTTGATACATTAAAGAGGGCTGGAATGCATGTTTAGATTATTTTACATATGCGTGTATTGTTTATTTTGATAAATGAATGATCTAGAATGAATTTTACAAAAATAGAGCATGCGCGTAATTTGTAGAAAATTGCAACAATTTATGCACTAAAAGTGTAGAAGCATAAAATGCACCCACTAAGACACGGGCTAGCCTCGTGTTTTTGAGTCGTGTTTTAGTGTATCTTCAAGGCAATTTGATAAAACACGGGCCAAAATGCGACTTACCCCACGTTTTGTCCCCGCATTTTAAGCCTGATCAGTTTTTGTGTAAAAATTTAAAACACAGGGAAGAAAAACACAACCAAGGCCGCATTTTCAGTCCATGCATATTAGGTTCTGCAACTTCCTTGAAGAAAACGCATGAATCAAAACGTGACCAGAGCCGCGTTTTGTGCCCCACATTTTCTCCTTCTTGTTTTAAAACAAAGAAAATGCAACTCTTTTTTTTCTTCTTCTTCTCTCCTTCACCCGCATTTTCTTACTCTCACACACACTCTTTTACAAGTCACCAATATTACTCCATTTCTTTATAAGAAATCATCAACCAAATATCTTTTAACCTTCATAGAGTCTTTTTAACCAATTAAAATCCAAAAAAAACACTCAAATATTCTGTTTCAAGAGGATTAAGGGTTAGGATTTCTCAACTTTTGTCCAACCAATTGAAGGTCAATTAGAGGGTGTTTCATAGGGCTTTTTCCATCATTAGCATCACCAAACACCCTTCTACTTGATTGAGGTAAGTTTCTTCATTAAATCTTTGTATTTTAGAAGTTTGTATTTTTCAATTTCCTGAACTTTCTAACATCTTCTAATTTCGAATTGTAGATGATGTTATTGATATTTTTGACCTCTAATATGCTTATTAAGGTTGTTTAAACATGTTTACATATTCAAATATAGCAATTTGATAGATTATTAGTTATTAAATTTTTTTTTTGCTATATGTGGGTAAAATCAAAAAAGTAGTTTAAATTGTTATTTGAACCCTTTTGGTCGTTTATTATGACTAAAAATGGTTTGTTGATACTGTTTTAGTATGTACATTGTGTATAGAGAGTAATTTTGATGAATTTTGAGATTTTTGAGATAATTTTTGCTTAATCATGTTTATGACTAAATGTGGATTATTATTGCTAATTAAAGTTTGCTATAAACTTGGTTATTGCCAAATTCATTAACTAGAACATATTTGTTGTCTATTTTAACAAATTGATGATTTTGACAACTTTTTATAATTTTTTACAATTTTAATACCATGTCTCTCATGTTATAATATTGGATATTGTTGAATATTTAATTAATTCTTTATGACATAAAGATGTGTATTCGTGGTTATTTATGCCAATTTTAATCTTTATACATGAATGATAATTCGATAAAATGCTTACGGTTATTATAAGTGGAAAGATTCTTCTTTTAAGTATTTTATAGGAATTACTTCTTATATATTGTGTGAGTGTGTGATAATTTAGTTAGGTGTATAAGGAACTTAAAGATTTTTTTTTCTTTTTAGACACCATGGTAAGAAGATGATGAGCTATTATTCGCTAATCTTCTAGTGAAGAAAGTGTCGAGCGAACACCATCTCCAATGCCTCAACAAATGAGGTCGCGAAGAGGTTCATCTAGGCAACCACCTCTTCCGAGCGATGATATCGAGCGATTCACATTGAAAGATAATCATGACTGGTTCGAGAAACGCGAACACATGGAGTTCATATATGAAATGCACATAATTCTGGAGATTGATGTCGTATATTGCATTACGAAAACTTTTGAGCTATTGAGATGGGCGCCTATTCTTTCTCTCCCTCACCATGAGAGTAGGTATAGTTAATTTCATAACCACGAGAGTAGTTATAGCTTAATTATAAGTATAATTGATTCACTACGAGAGTAAGTTTCACATACATGAGAAAATTACGCCATAACTAACCAAGATAATAACATTCACTTAACTAGTAACTTCACTTGTAAGAATAGTAAGGAATTTCTTACCTCTAGAAGTATTTTATTGTATTTTTGTTACTTTTATAGTGTAGACTAAATTTCTTGTACTTGAGATAGTCTAAATAATAAAGGAGTTCGAAAATCACTGGTAATTGAAAATCTCCCCTGTGGGATCGACACCTAATACCCCTATTCTCAATAAACGATTCGTATACTTGTGAAAAATCGCGTGTGAGGTATTTAGAAATTTATAAATGTAAATTTTGATTGCGGATGAACTAATTGTTGTATGTATACCCCACACTCGTCAGCACTCACAATCACCAGTAAAGTTTTGTTAGATCCAAGAAACTCATATCTTAAATGGCTAGGAAGTGGTTTAAACTCAAGTTTTGGAGTTTCAATCTTCAAATGCAGTGGAAGTCCTTTTCCTTATCCAAAACTCTCATACACATGGCCTCTTTTATAAGGCAGTTGAGCATCCAAATATTGGGTCAATTCTTCAATTTCCTCATTATCTCCCTCTTGCCATCCTACATGCATCAAACAAAGTTCAAGAGGATCTAAACCAAGATTGACTTGACTTATCTCTTGTGTTAGTTTGTCAATAATGCCAATAGAACAAGTATGATCGGTGAAAGAAGGGTATTTTTTCATATTATTCAAATTAAATTCTACCTTTTTTTCATCTACTTGAAACTTAAGTTTGCCATTTTTTATATCAATAATAGTACCTGCAGTTGCCAAAAATGGTCTACCAAGAATAATTGACATAGAAATGGCTTCTTCTATATCTAATACCATAAAATTCATAGAAATGATAAACTTTTGCACTTTAATTAACATATTCTCCAACACTCCAAATGAATATCTAATAGATCTATTGAATAATTGCAAAGTAGTATTAGTGCATTAAACTCATACAAACGTAATTTTCTAGTTACCGTCAAAGGAATTAATGATACATTAGTACTAAAATCACATAATAATTTTGAAAATTCAATGTCACTAATGGTGCATAGTATAGAAAAACTCCCCGGATCTTTCAACTTTAGTGGTAATTTATTTTGAATTATGGCACTACATTCTTCCGTTAGCGCTATTGGTTCACAATCTTCTAATTTCCTCTTATTCTTGAGAAATTTCGCATACAAAGGAATCTGCAAAATAGTATCGGCAAAAGGAATATTAATATGTAATTGTTTGAAAATTTTAACAAAATTTTTAAAATCATTATCAAGGTTATTTGACTTAAACCCTAGAGGGAATGAAACTGCTGGAGGAATAGGGATGGTAGTAGGAGGTGAAAATTGATCTACACTTTGCTTTTCCCTACTATTCTCCCTCACACTTATCTCACGGTCCATCTTCTCATCTTCTTGTTCCTCACTTTCACTTTTCCTCTTCCTTTCAACTACCGGAAGATCTTCTAATTGTTTATCACTACGAAGAGTAATAGTTTTAACATGCTCCCTCGGATTCATCTCTATTTTATTCAGCAACTCTTCTTGGTTCCTATTGTTAATATAGTTAGCAATTTGACCTATTTGGATCTCTACATTTCTATACATTGTTGTAAGTTGGTCCATTTTTTCTTCAATTCTTTCGAATCTTTGGAAAGTAGCACTAGTTAACTTATCATTTTTGGCATTAGACACATTAGCTAGTCTTTCGATTTCGACATTTGGTTGAAATTCTGGTGGATTATTTGGCCTTTGTTGCATTCCTTGATCCTTCCATCCAAAATTTGGATGATTTCTCCACCCCGAATTATATGTGTTGGAGTAGGGGTTATTTTGAGCTGTCCGATTGTAGTTATTTACAAACTATACCTGCTCACTTTCAACACAATGTTAATATCATGATCTTCTCCATATATATTACTTACATTAGATGTAGAACTAGAACCAATACCAGTTTGCTTACTTAACAATTTAACCACATTATTCATTTAGGCAGTTGACATGTTAAGAGTGTCCATTTCAATCATACCTGCTTGTCGTCTAGAGTTACCTCGCTCATTAGTTCATTAGTAATTATTTGCCATCATTTTCTCTATCAAGTTTTGAGTTTCTTGCGGTGATTTACCCATTAAAATTTCACCTGCGGCTGCATCAATAGTAGTCTTAGTCGAGAAAGTTAAAGCATTATAAAAAATATGGACAATTAGCCAATCGGAAAGTCCATAGTGTGGACATTTTCATAGCGAGTCCCTAAACCTTTCCCATGCTTCATACAATGATTCACCCTCGTGTTGGTTAAAATTAGTTATATCCATTCTAAATTTAGCCATCTTATCCGGTGAAAAATATTTAGTCAAGAATGTTTTAGATAAATCATTCCAAGTAGTGAAAATATTTGGAACATGAGAATGTAACCAAAACTTGGCTTTATCTCACAAAAAAAGTTGAAATAACCTTAACCTTATAGCATTCTCACTCATTCCATTTATTTTAATTATATCACATATCTCCAAAAATGTGGTCAAGTGTGCATTTGGATCCTCTATAGCAGTACCTCCAAATTGAAATTGTTGAACCATTTGTATGAGAGATGGTTTAATCTCAAAATTATTAGTATTTACCGCCAGCCTTGCTATGCTTGTTTGTGAACCTTGCGTCTTCGATAGAGCAAATCTCTATGAGCTCACCTATTTGTTTCGTTGTCCGTCATTTCTTCTTCAAAAGACAACTCAATAGATATCCCTCTATATTTTGTTGTACCTCTTCCTCCTCTTGTGGTGTATGCCTTCTTTATTTTCTTAATGCCCATTCAATTTTCGGATCAAAAGGTGCGACTACGTAACGCTAGGTGCATACACTACAAGTAAGAAGAAAAGAGATAATGTAGTATTTATATCACAGAAACAAATAAAAATTCTAACATATCTATTAACAAAATTCAACTAACTAATAAAAAAGATGTCTAAATTAATAAAGTTTGTTAGACCCTAATATTACCGCTCCCCGACAACGATGCCAAAAAATTGATGGGTTCTTGATATAAGTGCAAGTTTAATCCAAAATACACCCATTTAACTGCAAGTATACAGGTCAAATAGTAGTTTAAAGCATATATTTAGTTGATCACACGAGAAGCAACTAATGGAAATACTAGGTCCTTACTTACTCTGTTATTTAAACTTACTATCAAATAAAATAATAGAAATCACAATACTTACTAATTAACTAACTTAACTATATAACTTGCAAGATAACAATGAAGAAATATCACTATATACTTGAGTTTAGGGATGTAGAATCCACTTATGGTATCAAAGATACAAGTGAATAGATTTACCTCTTGTTACTACTCATGTTTAATTAGGGGTTCATTTCTATATTTACCAAAATTCATTCTCATGATGTAGTGGTTTAGACTAGTCTAATTTTTACTATTCTCATGGCGAATAACTAGATCTACTCTCTAGTTCTCCGTGAAATACAAAGATAATCCATTCAAGTGTATCTCTATTCTCATGAGTCTACTCCTTAAGTTTCATTTATGTTGTTCCATCATTATTATCAAATTTCATTGAATAACAACAACTAAAAACTTGCCATTAATGATCAAGTAGTAACATATATTTACACATATATTTACACAATTAGAAGATTATTGAAACTTTATTTAGTGAAAAGAGTGGTATCTACAACACCCCTTTTAAAACAATTATCAACCAAAAAATTACTTAAACGCTCGTACCAAACTCTTGGAATTTGCTTTAACCCATACAAAGCCTTTGAAAGTTAAACACATGATTTGGATATTTATCATTTTCAAAACCAAGAGGTTGGTCAACATAAATCTCTTGATCAATAAATCCATTTAAGAAAGTACTTTAACATCCATTTGAAATAATTTAAAGTTCTTGAAACATGCAAAAGCGAGAAACATTTTATTTGATTCTAATCTAATTACGGGAGTAAATGTTTCTTCAAAATCTATTCTTTCTTTTTTAGCATACCCCTTAACCACTAATCTAGTCTTATTTATCACAATTTCACCTTTATCATTCATTTTATTTCTAAATACCCATTTTTTACTAATAATAGGATGACTTTGAAATCTTTCAACTAGTGTCCAAATCTTGTTTCTTTCAAATTGATTTAGTTCCTCTTGCATGATTAAAATCCAGTTTTCATCTTTCAAAACATCAACAACATTGTTAGGCTCAAAATACGAGACTAAAGCAAAATTATCCATTAATTGTTTAGATGAGGAGCGAGTTTTTACCTTTTCGGATAGATCACCAATAATAAGTTCTTTGGGATGATTTTGAACAAGCTTTCAAAACTCTTAGAAGATCTTTAGGTGTACCAACATCCTTGTCATTTTCTTCTAGTGCTTGATTCTCTTGAAGATTGTCTTCTTTTGAATTTTCTTCAAATGGAATATTGTCTAGATCATGAATCGTGAGTTTTTTGAATTTTTCTTGAATACCTACATCATCATCTTCATAACAACTCTTGGAAATGTCATCATTAGATTCATCAAATGTAACATGTATGACTTCTTATATGACAAGAGTCCTTCTATTATAGACCCTATATTCTCTTTTGTTTTCACAATAACCCAAAAAAAATACTTTTATCGAATTTCTTATCAAAATTTTCAAGATGCTCCTTAATGTTTAAAATAAAACATTTGCAACAAAAAATTTTGAAATATCCAACAATTAGCTTTTTACCAAAAATTAACTCATAAGATGTTTTGTTCAAAATTGGTCTTAAGAGAACTCTATTCATTGCATAGCAAGCCGTATTTACGGTCTCGGTTTAAAAATATTTTGGCAAGTTGCATTCATTTAGCATGGTTCTTACGATTTCTTGAAGAATCCTATTCTTTTTTTCAACAATACCATTTTGTTGAGGGGTTCTTGCAATTGAAAATTCATGTATAATTCCATTGTGATCATAAAATTTAAATTTCGAATCATTGTCACTTCTAATTTTAACAATATTCAACCCAAGCAAGTTTTGAAATTTTGCAAATAAAGAAACAAAATTTTTGAAAATGTCATCTTTGTGAGCAAGAAAAACCATCCAAGTGTGTCTAGAATAATCATCAACAATGACTAGGTAATATCTCTTACCACCCAAACTAGCAATTTGTATAGGACCGAATAAATCAAGATGTAGAAGTTCCAATGGTCTTGAAATAGAAACACACTTTTTGGGTTTAAAAGAGATTTTAATTTGTTTTTTCAAATTGACAAACATCACAAATTTTATCTTTTTCAAACTTGATTTTTGGCAAACCTCTAACAAGATTTTTTTTGAAAATTTCTTTTAACAACTCCATGTTGAAATGACAAAATATTCTATGCCACAACCAAGGGTCTTCATTTGAAATTTTAAGACATTGAAGGTTGGAGGAATTAATATTTTCAAGAATCACAACATAGATGTCATTGAATATTTTTCTTTGAAAATGATGTTAAATTTTGAATTAAGAACCAAACACTCATGCTTCTTGAATAAAACAAACAAATTTCTATCACATAATTGATTAACACTTAGTAAGTTATAACTCAAATTATCAATCAAAAGAACATTTTAAACAAAAGTTTCACCATTTTTACCAACAACTCCTACTCCAATTGTTTTAACTTTCATATCATCTCCAAATGTCATTTTGCCACATGATTTTGGCTTGACCTTGATGAATTGTGATGGATCACCGGTCATGTGTCTTGAACATCCACTATCTATGAACTATTTTGATTCCTTAATGATGTTCACCAAATTCACCTAGACAAGAGTTCAAGAAATAATATTTGGTACATTTTAATTTTTGGATTCTCGAGAGTTAGTATCATGTCTAACTATCCACATGCATTTTATGTTTCTTCTCATGTTTTTTTTCACATAACAATTACTCTTCATGTGACCTTTTTGACAACAAAAACTACACATGACCGATAAATTATTTGCATGAATAGGTTTAATAAATTTTATTTGTCTTCTCTTATAAATAGTAAATTCATTTGCATTAGAATTTAATTTCTTCATTGAGGTGCCAAAATGAGGTTTTGATCCATTCCCTTGAAAACAGTTTTATTTTTTGTGTTGAAACAACTCATTTAAATTGTCCATTCTTCTTTTCAAATCACCTTGTTCTTTTTTGAAAATTTCACAAACCCTTGTTTTCTAACAAGCTCATTATGTAGATCAGTTTCTTCCTTTTTTAAGTAGTCATTTTCAGTTTTTAATTATTTGTTTTGTTGAAAAACTTTGCATTATTTTGAAGAAGAAAGCTAATTTTTTGTTTTAATTCCTTATTTATAGCATAAGATTTTTTCAAACTACCATGCAGTATCTCAATAAAGGATTCAAGATCATTTTCAGTTTCATCATCACTTATAATTTGAAGGTTACAAGTAGTTGCTCATCATCACCAATGGTCATGAAAGTCATTTGAGCAGATTCTTCCTCCTTTTCAATGTCACCATCGGAGTTGCACTCATTCCATATGATTTGAAAGTTGTTAAATTTTGATTTGTTTTTCAACTTTTCCTTCTTTCTTCTTCTTCATTGGACACTCACTCATGTAGTGTCCAGGTTGACCACATTCATAACATTTGTCACCTTATTTTTTGTTGGCCTCTTGCTTTCCTTTATTTCTTACATTGTTGAATTGATTGGAAAACGAATTGTTAGGTCCTCCTTTTTTGAATCTCCTTTTGTTGAGGATTCTCTTGAATTTTTTTGTTATGAGAGTAAGATTCATTGTCATCAACATCCAAATCTTCTCCATCCAATAAAATCGAGTCATCTTCATCTTGAGATACTTTTAGAATAATACTCCTTTTTACCTTTGCATCTTCTTCTTTTGTACTTTGGTTTTAAATTTCAATTCATAAGAAGTTAGAGAGTTTATAAAAGATTCAATACGCATTGAATTCAAATCTCTTGCATCTTCAATAGTAGTTACCTTACTCTCCCAATCTTTAGACAGAACATTCAAGATTTTTCTATTTTTCTTTCCAAATGAGTATTCCTGATGTGTGCATGGGTCTTAGTCCAAGTAACGACCCAATTCGAGTTCATTGGATCCAGTCACACGTGCACGGGTTCAAGCCGCTTCAAGGAGTCTCTCCAAACCCTTGTGCGAAATGTCCAAGACCAATAATGAGTCCATAGGGACATTGAAAGCTTGGAAGGGGATACTCAAGTCATTTACACAATGATCCAAACCCATGAAGAATCTAGTGGGCCTCCAAGTGGGTTGGTCGACTAGGCCCTGGGCCTTAGTATTAGGTTTTCATCTTGTTAGAGTTGGATTAGATTGTTTAATTAGGTCATGGACCGGCCCATCTTGTCCATGGAGTGGCCGACCCCCTTGTTTACTTTATTAGAGTTTCATTAGTCCATTGACCTAGTCCATTAACTTATATAAAGACTCATTTTGTACGGTCAAAGGGGTTACGCAATTTTGATAATAAACACTTAGTTTTGTTTTCTCTTCCATTGAGAGATTCGAATCCTTTACTTGCCTTGGCAAGGGTTTTTGGAGCAACCTTGTACTTGTCCTTGAGTATTCACCTCGATTGGAGTCGTCGTTCTACACCTCTAGTCAATTCGTGTCGTCCGTATTGATTCTAGATTCCGCAATTCAAGCGTTGGACAACCTCGCTAGATCCTTGGACAAACGTGCTACGTGTCTCGAAACGCGTTGATCGAGGACCGTATCAATTCCTTTTCCAGAACTTCTAAATTCTTAATAAAATCATTCAAACTACAATATATTTTATTAATATTTTCATGAGATTCCATTCTTAAATGACTCATATTTGGTAATTAAGATAGATTTCTTTTGTTCTCTAATATTTTCACTACTTTTATGAATTTCTCTCAGTTGTCCCAAAATTTCTTTAGTTGACTTATATCCTTTGACCCTAATTGATTTGTTTGACTTTAAAGCACTATATAACACATTCATAACTTTTGCATTTAAGGTGAGGTGAGTTCTATCATCTGCAGTCAATTCAATTTCTGATTTTTGGTCTAAATCTATGATTATTTTTATCTTATTATAGAAGTATCATATGGACCTCCATTAACAATAAACTAACAATTCAAATATCATCGATTGCAAGAAGATGATAATTCTTTCCTTCCAACTCACATAATTTGACCCATTAAATTATTGGAGGTCTAGTTACAGATTATTCTTCAAAAAATATAGCATTGTTGGTTGTCATCTTTACTCTAAACCGCTTGAACTTAATTTTTAGGAGACCAAATTCTGATACCAATTGTTTAGGCCTGAAAACAACCTAAGAGGGGGGTGAATTAGGGTTGATTAAAAAGTCAATTAGATTATGAACACTTTTTTGCTCAATATGAAAATTTATCTTCTTTTCTAAGTGATCACATAATGAATCAATCAATAAAAGAGTAATTTCACTAGAGAGTAGAAGAGATAAGCAATTAAGGTTCACAAGATGATAAGTAAAAAGGAAGAATTGCAAACCAATTGACTTACCAAGCTCCTCTTTGAGGTTTGAAGATCGATTCACTAGAAATCTTTTTTAAAGTTGATGAAATACAATCAATCTTGTGTACAAAAGAAAATTCACTTTCTCCTTGCCCAAGTTATACTCGGTCAAATTAGGAAGTTTTACAATCACTCAACATAATCCTCACAAAACTACACTATTGAAATATTTTCTCACAAATGAAAAACTTACACGAATCTTATACCACAAAGAATATAAATGTTCCTTAGAGAGTATTTTCTCACTAAAATTACTCTTGATTTCTTGTATCCTCAGTGTGCAAAAGCTATTTTTAAATTTCTGACCATGCACTATTTATATGAGAACAAAAAATATTTCATTAATGCTTCCAACGGATAGAAGGTAATTGAAGAGTCAACAAGCCGTTGGGAGTATTGGACGTCTGATACTTTCGATGCTTGCGTCCGAAGGCGGGTAGAGAGTTTGAAAAATCTTTTTCAATTTTATCGGACGTCCGGTACTTCTGATATTTACGTCTGAAAGTAGATAGAGAACTTGAAGAAAAATCTCAATTCTTTCGAACGTCCGGTGATGGAGTTCTTCATGCGTCCGAAAGCAGGCAGAGAATTTAAAAGATTATTTTAACTCTTTCGAACGTCCGGTGAAAATGTTCTGCATCCGATATGACCTGCATGTTTATCGGACGTCCGGTATTGACTATGTGAGCGTCCGACATCTTTTATCTTCCTTTATCTTCTTTCATTGCTCTTGTTCTTTGAATCAAGTTGCTTTTAGAGCTGAAAGGATTTCTTATTGAAAAGATATTAGTATCATCCAATTGTTTTGTAAACATCAAAAGACAGGGATCAAGATCAACATTTTCTCCCTTTTTGATGATGACAAAACAATGGATGAAAGAAGAAGAAAAGAAAAAAATGAGCATAAGCTCGCCCTTACTCATTGGCATCCAAACCTTTAAATACCAACTCATATCAGAAGAGCTCTCTCTCAGAAGAATTTCCCTTTACACATAACATCCATTTTCTTTACACTAGCATCAATTTCTCTATCTTTTTGTAATCATAGATTAGAGAATAAAGTCTAGCAACCAAAAACAGAGAAATAAAATCAAAAATCCATCAAATGTCAATCAAAATCAGTCATATCAATTAATATTCATACCAAAGCACCAGAGAGATCCATTAGTACAAAGCACGAGAAACATCAAAAAAAAGGTTACAAAAGACCAAGAAAATGCATCCTAATATGAAGTGCAAATGCCCCTAGAGTGCCTAAATTGTGATCGTAAATGATCTAGACCTTCTTCTTGCAAGACAAAACTGAGAGGGATCCGACACATCTTTAGTCTCTTCATCATCTGCTTTACTGTGATCAGTAGTTAGAGTCTTGCCTTTGTCTGAAGTTGGGGGATCTTGAGAAGTAGGGCTGAGAGCTTGAGCATTGACCTCAGCAGTGGGAGGATTGGACTCAGTTTGTGACTCCTATTGATGTGTGTGTTCTTTCTCTTGTGGGACAGGAGTGGATTCAGTGCATGGCTCCTTTTGATATATATGTTCTTCCTCTTGTGAGACAGAAGGCATAAGCAAATTTCTGTTATCCAAGAATGTAGTTTGTTGCTCAGGTGTTATTGTCATTATTAGACCATCTTCAAGGAGAAGGACATATTATTTGAATTCCTCAAGTAGGCAAATGACTTCATGATTGGATGAAATAGGTTGAGTGGAGGATCTTCAAGGATGAATAGAAAAGGGTGAAGTGACACGAGACTCTTTGGAAGGTCTAGGAGTAACAGAGACTTCATGACGACTTTTGATTCTAAACTCCAAGACAGATTCCTTATAGCACCAGTTGTGAGGATTCGAATTTTTATTTTTTCTTACTTTTATTTTATTTTACTGATTTATTTAATTATTTATTTATCCGTTTACTCCAATTAATTTATTTCACTTATTTTAATTTCATTTGTATGGAACAATGTCTCATTTTATATTTTAAAAATGTTCACTAGTAAAATTAATTTTTCTCCGACTCGTTTAGTAAGAAATAGCGACTACACGTTTTTCGAGATAAATTCGATTCGAGAATGCAATAATCTTGGAGAATTAAGAATGATCAATAATAGACTAAGAAAAGTTAATGGAGGGATTAGAGGTGAGTGAGTTAAATTAAACTCAATTAGGAATACTAATTGCTTCACTATTCAATTGTGACTTTTGGGGTATCAAAGACACCTTTATGTCATTTTTCCTTAACACTACAATCAAATTCACCAACTACCACCCAAAAAACCCTTCTCTTCTTCTCCTCTCCTTGGCCGACTCCCCCTCTACCATTTCCCCCACAAAATTTCAGCTAGCTTTCTTCCATTATTGCTCCAAACAAGACACTCCAAACTTATTTCTTTTCTTGGTTTCATCACATAAGCTTGAAGGGTGATTGAAGAAGGGAGGAACTTGGAGTTTAAGAGCTTATATACTAGTACTTGGTCTTCATTCTTGGAAAGTAAGGTAATCATCCAAAAACCCTCATCTTTCCTCTCAAATCTAGTAGCGAGTTGGTTATCTTAGTTAGTGTTGGGTGTTGATGGGTTCACAAGAATCTTGACATTAGGTAGAGAACTTGAGATTGACTTTATAGGTAGCGGTCTGAGAATTTTGTATGTTTACTTGCTTGTTTGATACTTATTTTGAGAAGATATGGCTTAGTTTTAGTTGGAAAGTTGGAAAAAAAAAACTAGAAAATGAAGGATGCGTGCTGTCTGAATTTTGGCTTGTTGAATCCCTCATGTTAATTTTGAATTTTGATGTTATTTTGGTGCTATAATGTTTGTTATATGATGGTGTTATGTGTGTTAAATATCTCCCAAAAAGCTTTGCAAATTGGTTGAGTTAAAGTAGGGTTAAAGTGAGGAAGAAATCTGGAAAATTTTCTGACCAGAAAATCCGACCAGTGTTCACGTTTTGGGTCATAACTTTTTGTCTGGGAGTTGAAATCGAGTACCATTTATGGCATCCGAAACTAAACTCAGAGAGCTTTCCAACGGTATAAAATACACCCTCTAATTCGTTTCCTATGAGCCGTAGTGAACCGCAAAGATAACTGAATTTCCTCACTGCTTTCATTCGAGAAACAAGCATAGCCTGTAGTTTGTAACTCAATTTCACCATATCTTGCAAAACGAATTTTAAGACAGTTCTTTCTAATGATTTTTAGCATTTTGAATTTAGTTTTTAATGCTATAAACCACACTAAATTTTGAGTTGTGTAACTCTAGTTATGATCAGATTTTGAAACTCTGTCAAGTACGTTAGAATTGGAAATTTCGTGAAACAGGTTTCAAAAATCAATTTTCTTAAAACTGTTGTATCTTGGTGTAGAAAGGTCCGAATTGAGTTCCGTTTGTTGCATTGAAATTATATTGGAATAGTATGAATTTCAAGGGTTGATTCCATTTCTATGAATTTTGCCAAAATTTCAAAATTTTACTGAAATTGCAAGCCTATTTTGCTCTGTCCTGTCTGGAACAGTGATTTTGAGCTTAAAATTTGAATGATTTCGAATTGAAGTCTGGAGAAAAGTGTTTTCTAGAGAGTTTTAGTACATTGAGCTTAGTTTCCAACAGTATAAAGTTTCTAATTTTGGACTTACGGAACTCGAGATACCAATCTTTTTCAAATAGTGTCACACTAAACTGAAAATTTTATGGTTTCAAACAAATACTCCCTTTAAGCACTTCCAACCTTTCTTTGAGATTGTTAGTCGTTTTAAGTATAATGTCATGGTTAGACACAAGGTTCCTTTGAAATTTTAACCTACATTTTTGAATCTTAGTTTCCAAAAGATTAATCCTCTTTTGATGATTCTTCTTGATTGTCTAACTTTCTTGGCTTATGGCACCTCATTTCATGCTTGAAAAATGGGTTTCAAACCCTAGTCTTATACCCTCGAATTCCATGAGTTGAAACTTTAAAAAGGGAGCGTTTTGACTAGAGTAATTCTTGGTGAATTTCACTAGTTTTATACTCGAAATTTGGAAACATTTAATTTTGACATTTACTTTGAAAATGAGTGCAGTTCGGATATGTTTTGACTCCATTAGTTTGGAAAACGTAAATGCTCTTTATATTCCAAAGTTTGGACATGAGATTTGAAATTTGAGAGATGGAAACCATCTACCATTTTTTCTCGATTTTCGTGTCGAAAGTGAAAGTGGTACATTTTTAGAAATTGGAATTATTTACCACGACCTGAATAAAAAATGACTTTTTGAACTCTCTTTGAGCATTTATTTCTATGATTTAGCGAGAAAAACTCCTTTAATTTGACTCGAACTTGTGACCTTGAGAGTGGGTAGCGAGAAAATATATTTTTTTTTAACCTTGGTCGAGTACCTAGGTTATCATGATTGTGCATGTCTCAAGTAGTCACGAGGACGCTGAAGAGTTCATCTGACTTCTTTGCTCTTGTTTTGCCTTGACTTTCGGTGAGTGTCAAGTGCATGTTCAATACTAATGTGATTGAAATATTATTTGTACAACTGGTATATGATTCGTGAACTTGTCAATACGAGGATGTACCTTATCGACTTCGTCTTCTCTCTCTTGTGATTGAATGATAGTTGTTGAATGAATGTATATGACTTGCACTTGTACTCGAAATGCTTTAAGTCGTGAGCACTGAGCAGCTAGATGTATTACGCCCTATTCGGGTGGGAGGTACCACTCATCCCAACTCAGTGCTATGAACGATTTTACGTCGATTGAAGTGTTGTCTCATCGACCAATCATGCTTGTGGGGACGTCCCAATCCATTGGCTAATCTTGTAACTCGAGCCGGAA
Organism: Coffea humblotiana; assembly: GCA_023065735.1. Taxonomy (NCBI): domain Eukaryota; kingdom Viridiplantae; phylum Streptophyta; class Magnoliopsida; order Gentianales; family Rubiaceae; genus Coffea; species Coffea humblotiana. Next base: position 10,813,778 of record CM041217.1, read on the forward strand.
AGGGTTTGGTCGAGAAGGTTGGTGAAGCATGAGAAATTTTATAGTTTGATCTTTTGAGATCTTACTTGACATACTCGATTAGTATCGCCACTTCATACATGTTTGGTTCCGAATCCGTGTGGGTGTTATGTTGGATGGAGAAAATAAGTGGAGCACTACGGTCGTGTTACTATTTAGGTTGACGGAGGGTCAACCTCAAATAGTTAAAATTGATCGAGATGTAGAAATAGCTCCTGAGAGCTCCTGTATCCTCCTTGTGTGTTTAATTCTTACTCGTGCACTTGAATGAAATGTCATGTTTAAAAGTTGCTTTCAAGCATGTTACTTGATTTATTGGGTTGCTTGCATGTTTGTTTTCTAAGCCTCACTGAGCGTTCGTTCATCCCTTTAAATTTGTTTTCCTTAACAGGTTTTGCGAGGTGAATTGGAGATTCTAGACTAGCGACTTGTGGTGGAACTAGTATACCTTTTATATGAATTTGGTGACTCTTAAAGTGTAATTTTGTTGTTTGGTTGGTGGATTGTAATTATAATTACTAGCCTTAGAGGTTGTGGCTTGTATATTCGAAATATTTCTTAATTAAATTGATGGTTATTTTGTAACTCTATATTAAGGTTGAACGAGTGCGTGAGTCCTGATGAGAGTTGGGTAGGCGTCCCGTTGATACCCTAAAGTTCGCCCTAAAGAGAGGTAGGGACGTCACACCAGTGGCCATAAAAAAACCTGATACTTTTTCTCTCAAAATATGCTTTGGTGAAAACAGAGGATGAACTTTCTTTTGAAGATACTCCAGTGAAATGAATTTTGAAATGAGCAAAAATTGGAGTTAAAAACTTTCCATAAGAGAGTTTCCTACGATTGTCGGTGCTGAGTTTTATCAGAAATTTGCACATGACAAAACCAAAGTCAATTTTGTTTTTTTCATCAAACCAATAAAACAGATAAAGTTTCATTTTGTTGGCATTAGTTCTATGACCATCAGTAGGAACCAGCAAATTTGAAATAATTATAAAATAATCAGATTTTGAGAATTAAGATCATCCAATTTGGTCTCAGCAGGTGTGTTGAAGTGAGTGCGAAAGTAGGCTATCGGTTTTTCAACACGAAAATGGTGCTATGTAGTTGAAAATTCTTTATATGAGAAAAAATTTGCAATTTTGCTACGACAGCCATCTTCAATTTTGGTTTTCAGAACTAGATTGGCAACATCAGTAGTAAGAAGAATGTTAATGCCATTAACACGTGAGACAATTTCAGTATGAGAACTACCCTTTCTAAAATTGGCAAAAAACTATAGCATTTCAGGATAGTATTGTAGACACCAAAATTTCATTAATGCAATTTTGAATTTTATTTATTTAATTAATTTAGTTTTAGCTTTATTTGTTTATTTAATTCAATTTTAGTTTTTTTCCTTTTATTTTATTTTTATTTATTTTTATTATTTATTCTTGTTTTCATATTCATTATTTTTATTTTAACTGATTTAAGGCTGCAAAAGGTAATTCATGTTTTTTTTATTTTTATTTTATCTTTTCTCTCAAAAATTTTTACACTAAACTTCAGAAAGGAAATTCTTAATAAAGATCCAATTTTTTTAATCTTTTTTCGAACTCAGTTTTTATATATAAAATGACATTGGAAATTAGCATTGAAAAGAAAAATACAAAACACAAGATAATATATGGCACAATGCAATAGGGCCAAGTGGCACACATGTAATTGAGCAAATGGGGCACATACAATAGGGACAAGTGTCCCTTTGTTTCTTGGACAATACAACACCTAGGAGGTGCGGTGGTAAGACACATGGGGCCTAAGGAAATTTGGCGAGGAAAAAAAAAGAGAAAAAAAAAGAAAAACAAAGAAAGGCTACGGGCAAGGGAACAAAAAAAGGGGTTTTCGGAAGAGGGAAAAAGAGAGGGACCGAGGGTGAGAAATGGGGGAGCTTTCGAGTGATTGAACAAGAAAAGGAAAAGGTGGCGGCTGAGCTAGGAAGAGAGGGAGAGAGAGCTTGAGGGCTGAGAAAAGAAGAGATCGGGAAAGTGAAGAGAGGAAGAGAAAAGGGAGACTTCGGGCTAGAACAGAAAAAGACTAAACAGAAAATCTGGGAACCAAGAGAGGCTAGAAAGCGACGGACGAAGAGGTCTTGGCGGCTAGGGAAGACCGGGAAGGGAAGGAGGAGAGTGAGTAGGCTGAGCAAGAAAAAACTGAGAAGAAAAAACCGAGTAGAGGGATTGAGAAAGGTTGCGGGCAACCATAACTGAGAGAGTGGGAGAAACAGTAAGGCGGAGAGCAAGAGAGCTAGGGGGAGGAGCTACGGGACAAGACAAAGAAGGGACTTCGGGAAAGGAAGGAGTAGAAGGAGTGGGACTGAGCAAGGAACCTCCCCAAAACAACCTCTCTGAGCCTGCCAGATCAAGACCCAAAGTATCAGGATTATCACTGCTGAAATTGATGCTGCAAATCTCTCTTGATCCAGGCCCAAGAATCAACACAACCCTCTGGGAGTATCTCACGTTCTGAGGTACCCTTGCTTCTCCTTTTGTTCGTTTTATATGACTTTCATGAAGATTCAAGCTAATTAGATGCAAGTTTTGAGTTGTTTTTGTTGTTGCCGTTGCTCAATAATCATGATCATCTCGCTGTTGAAATTGATTTGGTGATATTCGATCGTGTTTTTCCCTTCGGTCATTTGATGCAGTCTTGGGGATCTTTTGATGTGATTGAACAGGGAATAAAAATCATGAAAAATAACCCTGCAACTAGGAGTCAAAATCTCTATTTCCTGTCTCATTATCCTACCGTTCTTTTAACTTGAACCTGAGTTGCATAATCTTGTGTTGGCTTTGAGGTTTTTGTGGCTGATTGCTGTGATATCGAGTCTAGCCTTCGTATTTCATAGAAAAAAGGTTTTATATTTCTCTTCTATACAAGATCAGATGATAGTTTTGAATGTTATCTTTATTCTGGGATGATGATGGGTTCTTCATACCCGCCATATCAGAAAGTAGCGGAAATATTCCAGATTTGCATGCTCCTTTGTTTTGACCCTTTTGTGCTTAAATCCAATATTTTTATGTTGAAAAGTGAGAAAAATATTTGGTGATCTTGTTGTTTTTGGTTCAAAGTGCGTTTGGTTGAGATGTTAGTGGTGTATTTGGGATTGTGGTCGAGTGCTGCAGATGATAACTCAGAATTGCAGAAGCTCCTGCGAAGAAGAAAGCTTCTTCATAGGTTGCATGAAGTATTTTCAAAAAATTCCATTTTGACCCCAGATCTTTTAACTAATGCTACTATGGCCTAACTAATTGGAAAAGTTAATCAATTTTGTCCTTTAAAGTATTTTTTTTTTCTGATGTGTCTCCATTGTGATTATGGGACAGAATATGCATTGAGTTTTAGGATGAATTTGAAGGTTTTAAGAACTTTTTCTAGACTTATAGTTTTAATTTGATTTTTTTGTGGAATTTTGGAAATTTTGTTGTTTAATCGTAGCAAATTAGTTTTTATTCATTTTTGTGAATTTTATCATTTGCTTGGTAGGTTTACCCTTAATCTTAATTTATTTTCTTTTGGATCCTTAATATTTGTAATAATAATAAATTGATCCCTCGAACTTCTTTAATTCTTTCAAATGGGTCCTTGTTTGTTTCAATTTGATAAACATGGGTTGTTTAGTTTATTTGAATGCTTTGAGTGATTCAATTTCCCATTTATTTCCATTTCATATGATTATTGGTTAAATAAAGTGATGCCTTGACCTTTTCTTTGTTTTTGGAGGGTAAATAAGTAACTTCATTTCATTAGCGCACCAACTCAAGGGAGGTACACTCTACCCCTTATTTTGATTTTTACTTGATCCTATGTGCCTCTATGTGACTTTATGTGATTAATTGCATGCCTTTTGAATGTTTTATTTCATTTATCTATTTAGTCCCTTTAATTGTTTTGATTTAGTATATTTATTTTAATTTAATGTTTGATTATTTAAGGGGCATTTAAATGCCAAATTGTAATAGTTAGGGGGTCCAAAACATGTATTTAGATAGAATATGTAATAGTTAGGTATTTATTTTATTCTCCCCCTTTAGATTGTAGTTAGGGCCCCTAAATATAATAGTTAGGTCTTCATTTACTTTATTTGCTTTGGAGTGTTTTGCATGCTTATGTGTTACATGTTATCCGCTTTCTTAGGGTCTTGCATCTAGATATCATGATTATGTGTTATGTGTTTATGTGATATTATGTGTTTACATGCTTTTTATTATGTTTTACATGATTAGTTAGTTATAATTAATGTGTGACGTCACCACACTAGTCCAACGCTAATTGTGGCTCCTTTCTCGACTCCACACTAGTTCAACGCTAGTCGTGGCCTTTTTTTCCGATTTCTCACTAGTCCAACACTAGTGAGGACTCATAGACATGGGCTAGTCCAACGCTGGACCTTTAGGAACCCTTCATGCGTTAGATCATGTTTGTATGACTACACTACATTTTCATGCATATTTTTTACTTTCTAGGATTTTTTATCATTTTTGCATGACGTTCCCCCTTATATGTATATCCCTTATCCCATATTCCCCTTTATATTTTTATTCCCTATGTGTAACACATGACATTAGACTTGCATTTCATATAAGAAAAATTAGAAATAGGCTAGTACACTTGCTTGATTAGATTAGAAAATACCCCTCGAATATGGGATATGGACGAGTTTGGCTTTCTAGCCATAGCACGCTCGTATTTCCTCTATTAAAGGGAACATTGAAGTCATGAGTATTAGCCCCCCGTACCCGTTATGATGCATTCCTCTAGGTCATGTATATTTGTATAATTATCAGTTTCTTTTCTTTTCTTAGAGTCTCATATTTTGCACATTCATGACCTCTTCAAATAATTACTTTTGAGCATCGTAATTAATACGATTTGTACCAAATAAAATTCGAAGAAACATGTTGACCCCGATACATTAGATCTAGGGTTTGCATTCATATAGTACGTCCAAATGTGATAAATTTTAAGTTAAAATAAAAATTTTTTTTTTACTAAATCACGCAACTACCTTGGCTAGGTTGAAACGGTGTCTTGGATTTTATCCTTGCCTTCCCTTTTTTCAAATGTGACTCTCGAACACTTTTCTTTGATTTTCGAAAACTTGGAGTCGTTTAAAAATGGTTTTCTACTTTTTTCCTTCAAAAATTCATTTTAGGTGACTTGGTACACCTTAACTCAATACCAAGTGGCGACTTCGATTTTTCATTCAAAAACCCTTTTTAAACTATAATTTGGGGCCAAAATCGTCGCACTTATTAAACCCCATTTTAGGCCCATCATTGCTTTATTCATTTTTCTAAAAACAAAAACTCATTTTTCACTCAAAATTAATCAAAATCCATTTTCTATAAATATTTTATTTTTCATTTAAAAAAATGGGGCGCGACAAGTATGTGTTGGGCAGAGATAGAATATGAGACCATTTTTGGAATTCGAAGAGTTTAAGAACAGGGTCTAAATCAAGTTTACGGAATTCAGAGGGAATGATGGTTGCTTGAGTGATGAAGCCTTTTTGTGAAATCCATTCAAACGTGTCTCTGGCATCATCATCGATGAACCTGGGTAATGTGGTGGGCTGTTCCTCAATTTGATCAGTACGTTTTCTTTTTCCACTGCATTTCCCAGACCCCACGATTCAATTTTCTTATTGATGGCACCACAATTTCTTCATCTCTAAGTCTAGTTGTGCATCCGGTGCCAGAAGATCCACCTCTCAATCGAACCATGGTAAAATGTAGGATGATTTTCTTGCAGAATGTGATGAGAGTGTGAATGAGATGGATTACGTTTGCTATCTAGGCTAAAATGAATGCTTGAATCTACCAAAAGTGGGTGAGATTTTGAAGTTAGGGTTTCTGATGAAATGTGGGATTAGGTGAATTATTGACATTTAGAAAAGGATGTTGATGCAAATCAGTTTGCCAAGGGGCTGTGAGACGGTTTGTATAATCAATTTTAAGACATTTATCTTAAAGGGACACGAATTTAAATTTTTTGCAGTGGGAGTGAAGAAAACGGGTGTGTTCGAGACAACGGTTAGTTCTGAATCAAATGGAGAGAAAAGCTTCTTTATAACACGCCCTTTTGAGTGTCGGACGGCCAAATGAAAAGAATCGTCCTACACAACTGTCCGATGCAAAACTTTGTTGGAAAGTAGCTTAGAATCGCCTGATAAAGCTTGACCAGAAAATTTTTAGGGCCCAGAAAATTTTTTAAACTATAATCGTCCGATAAACTATAATCGTCCAATAAAGCTTGACCAGAAAATTTAGGATCATTTTGGACTTCGATTTTTTAAACTATAATCATCCGATAAAGCTTGACCATAAAATTTTTAGAAAATCTTTTTCAAAACGCCCAATTTTGTCCTAAAATATGCAAACTGATCCAAAGGTAAGGCTTTTATAAAAATGTTAGCAATTTGGTCTTTTGAATAAACATATTTACACAAATTTCACCCTTTTGGACAAAATCACGAATGAAATGATACTTTATGTCTATGTGTTTTGTCCTAAAATGTTGAATGGAATTCTTTGTCAAATTTATGGCACTAACGCTATCACAATACATAGGCACACAGTCATACATTAGTCCAAAATCATTCAAGGTATTTTTCATTCATAACAATTGAGCACAACATGCACCGGCGGCTACATATTCCGCTTCTGCCGCAGACAAAGAGATAGCATCTTGTTTCTTGCTAAACGATGATACCAAACAATTACCAAGAAAATGGCATGTACCACTAGTACTTTTTCTATCTATCCTACACCCACCCAAAATCAGTATCTGAAAAATTACACAAGGCAAATTCATGACATTTTGGATACTAAAGACCATAATTTAAGGTTCCCTTTAAATATCTAAAGATTCTTTTAGCAGCCATTAAGTGAGATTCTCTAGGGCAAGATTGGAAACGAACACACAAGCAAACAACAAACATAATGTCGGGTCTATTTGCAATTAAATAAAGTAAACTGACGGGTTTTTATTATACATATAAGTTAAAAATCCGAAATACACCCTTTTCATTGCAAGTATACAGGTCAACTGGTAGTTTAGGGTATATATCGGGTCGATCCCACGAGAAAGATTGAACAATTACCAGGACTACTAAAACTTCTCTATTATTTAGACTATCAATGAATTATAAGAAATGAAAACCTTCTGAACTTATGCATGAATTATAGCTAATGAAGTTAACTAGTAAATAGGATTTAGTGAGTTGCAAATGAAGTTAAACCTTAAGGGAACTTGCAAATGAAGTTACTAGTTAAGTGAATGTTATTATTTTGGTTAGTTATGGCATAGTTTCCTAATGTATGTGAAACCTATTCTCGTAGCGAATCAACTATACTTGTAATTAAGCTATACCTCCTCTCATGGTTATGAAATTAACCACAAGCTCATTTTTTCTATGAATTATATGAAACAAGTCATTAAAGCCACAAATGTTCTCCTCTACACTCATGAGTGAACTCCCTAGGTTTATCACTTCCTTGAACTATTGTTAAATTTCAATTTTTATTGCAAACTTAACACCTTAAGATTATCACAATTAATAGCTGGTTAATCATGATTAGAAAAGCAAAAGTGGTAAATAAGTTGCTCAAAATAATATCATCAAATGACCAAGTAAATATTACTAACAAGATATAGAAAGTTCATCCATAATTCTAGACATAAACTTTAACTAAAGATGATAAAAACACAAATCCAAACTTGTATTATAGTTAAACATGAACTTAGCTACAAAAGAGAAAGTGATAGGAGAGAAGTCACCCTTGTCACATCAGTTCTGGACTCTCCATCTCTGTCTTCAAATCTTCATCCAAATCTAACTACAAATACAAGAAGGATAAACTACTGTAACTATAGTTACTACCCTAACTAATGAACTAAGAAAATTCTAATGAAGACTACACTTTTGTGGAGTTTCTCTAGCCTTCCAAAGTTGTTAAAATGCCTCCAAAGGCTGCTATTTATAGAGGAATTCCATGCAAAAGACAAAGTGTTAAATCATATTAAGATTCCTCTTGAGCTCATAAACAAGCTAGATTTGAGTTGTAAAGCTTCTTTTGCTGCTGTCTTGGGTTGTTTCCACTGATATTCTTATAGGAAAATCGATCAAAAAACTTGTGTGAATAAAAAACAAGTTGCAGAGTAAGTTGCAGCTGAAATTGAGGAATACGCGACTTCAAGCCACGTATTTAAGGGTCGCATTTTCACTTCTATGAATTTGGCACCACTTGCAACTGCTATTTTATTTATGATGGAGGCCGAAATAACTCTTGTGTAAAACATGAAAGTTGTAAACTTTTGAGTTAGCTTTCCAATGCCTCAAGAATCATCCAATTTGGGAGCCCTGTAGACTGCCACAATGACCAAAATACCCTTGACTGGTCAGAGCTCTGTTTCAGCTTTCAACAATGAAAATGTACTTCTGTATTTCGACTTTTTGACAAGGAAAACGACTGAACTAGACTTTGATGTCTTTACAGCAATCTATCTCTTAGATTCAAATGGTATAAGAAATACCTCAATATTATACTTGTAACCCAAGATATAGCCAAAATACCGCAAGGTGTCAAAGCTGGAAAACTTATATTTCTTTTGTTCTTGCTTACATTTCATCTTTGCACTTCATGTCTTCTTTAAACTACTTCAAATCATCAATAATCATCCAAATATGTTCTCAATTCACTCCCTTTGATGATTGAATCATTAAATCTATAAAAACATAAAGTTTCACCATTAAAATCCATAGAAATGCGATTTTTACCACTTAAATCACAAAATGTATATTTTCACTAAAATTCTAGTTAATTAGCTATAAAAGTGACTAAAACACACCAAAACTAACTAATAAAAAAAACTAAAAACATGTAAAAATATACTTATCATTCAGTCCAAGATCTCATGTCGAGTTAGATTCGAATTAGATGGTTAGGCCCATAATTAGTTAGTCATTTTGTTAGTTAGTTAGTAGGTTAAGTTTGGCTAGCTTAAGGCCTTATTAGGCCAGAATTTAGTCTTTAGTAGTTAGGGTAGTTGGGTCAAGTCGTGGTTCAACCCATCTTGGGAGTTGGTAGGTTTATATTTGTATTTTTCTTTCATTTTGGGGAAGGAGGGTTTGGTGAATTTTCCAGCGAAGTGCTGCGAGGGAAACCTCTTTTTCATGGGTTGCAAAAGCTAGCTTGAGACTTATCGATTGAGAACACACTCAATCGTGGCGTCTTTCTACCGTTGATTCGATACTCGAGCGGTTCCTTGTGTTGTTCTCAACTCTGCCTTTCCAATGTGTTACCAATCAATCTTCTAGGTCCTGATTTCATATAGAGTTCATATCACTCTTTCTTTTCGAGTGTTAGGTTTGTCAAAATTGATGTGGATGAGATAAAACTAGCTAAGAACAAAGTTTGTTAAACTTTTTTAATCTTGTAATGAGATGTAGTATAAGGATGGGAATTATCTATTTGACATTAAAAAAAGGTTTTGCTCTCATTTGTTATATTGATGTTGAATAATAAAAAGTAATATTTTATAACTTCAACTTTGGATGCTTTCTTATTATTTATTCAGTTAGCCTTTTTTGACATTTCCTTCTATGTTCTTGATTAACATATGTAGAAGAAATACTATATACACTTAAAAATTAACTTTATTTTTGTGTAGGATGTGAATGGATTTGTTATGGGTAATTCTACTTCAACTGATATAATACTTACTTCATTTTTTAGTGCCTCTATTTAAAATTTTTACATAATTTTTAAGAAAAATAC